>VXAZ01002631.1:145112-160801 GCA_013399875.1 Gymnorhina tibicen | reverse complement strand
TGAAGCGGTGATCTTGTAGAAAAGGTCTGGTTCTCCTTGGAAAAGTCCAGTGGTGGTTGTGTAGCTCTTGTCCTCTGGGATCCCAGCAGGTAAGGCTGCCTGTGCTGTTCCAAACCCCAGATTTTATCCAGGTGGGAATGCTTGGCTCCTTCCTCCTTCATCATCACAATGGGATGGTGAGTCATGAGGCAAGGCACTGATGGGCCCATTAGCAGGAGATAGTCCGGAGGGAGGAGGCAAGGAACATTGCTATACCTGGTCTCAACAGCTCATGGTAATAGAATACACTGTAACCCAGGACATGGCATCATCATCAACATGTGACCTCATGAAGGAATTGGGCATTTTTCAGGAGAACCCAGCAGGCAAATATTTCCTGTTTTAGCACTCAAATACATGGAGTTAAAAATAGGTGAAGTTGGAGGACACAGAACACTCTTGAAGTCTTACCTTTTGAGACAGTCATGGAAACGGGCATTATTGAAAATCTGTGTCCTGTGCTGGTGAAGTAGGTGAACTGAAGCTTTACTATCATATGTCTATATTTTGGTATATTTCTAGGTTTTTCCCTAATTATGGCCCCCTATAAAGAGAGAGGTATGTTTTGACAAGGAGTGTTCAAAAATTGCTGAAATGAAACTTTGCTGGTCAGTCCATCATTCATGCATGATTTTCACTGCTTTTTAAGGGATGAAGAAGAGAAAAAAAAATCTCACTCAGATGGTACAGATGAAAAGGATAATGGGAGCCAGACAAAGGCTGTCAGTCGAATTGGCAACTCAAATAACCCATTCCTGGACATCCCTCATGACCCCAATGCTGCTGTGTATAAAACTGGATTTCTGGCTCGGAAAATCCATGCAGATATGGATGGAAAGAAAAGTGAGTAATATCTCGATCCTAATGTGTTATTTTCTTGTTATGTCTTCACAATGCTGCTTACCAATGAGCCTATGTATTTCTCAAGGCAAATAGTGCTGCTTCATTAGGGGAAATAGCAGCAATAACAGGCAGCACAGCAACTGGATTATCACAGTCTCACTGTTAGGCCAGAATTTACAATGCTCAGTCCCATTTGCAGCAGCTCTAATGCATGAGTATAAGAAGTAATGTGATACAGCAAAGCAATGTGAATTTTTTTGTGCTAAAAGGAAATTAATATAGTGGTTTACAGAATAGAAGACAATTTCAAGTGAATTACAGTAGCTGTTTTGTAGTAATTTGATAATTCTCTTTTTCCTTATGTGACACCAGATTGTTCCAAATCTCCCCTCCCCTCTGGGTCTGTCTTTAAAGAAAGGCTGTTCTTTACCTCTATTTGGAAGATGCTGTAACTGTTCCCTTCCCTACTTTCCCAGCCTTCATATCCAATGAACGGCAGCAGCTTTTGGCACCAGCCAGCTTTTTACTATGCAGTTCCTCCCTGTCCCTTTCTTGTAACAATCCTGCTGTGTCTCTTACTTACTTTAATTATCTTCTTCCCTTCTTGTCCTACTTCTGTTTGTGATGCACTAATTATTGAGGGCCTCTGATGCACCTGTGTGTGTTTTGTTTTTTGGATATCTTCATTTGTTGTCTATAGATGTTGGAAAAAGCTGAGGTTAGTCAGAGCATCTGTGTTTTCCCCAGTCATTGCACGGTTCACATTGGTGGGCTAAATCTCAAAGTCTGGCTTCATGATGGGTTTCCAGTAACAGCCAGTCTCTCCTAGCTGGGCTAAGCTCTCTGGTGTTCACATGTTTTGCTAGTCTATTTTAGAAGGTACAGTTGGAGGTCAGTATTTTCAAGATGGAAGCTGACAGCTGGACAACTGGGTCCAGACAGAGGTGTCAAAATCAAGCTGACCTAATTCTTTGTGATGACTGGATACTCTAAATAGATTTGTCTTTATTAAACATCTTATTCAGCCTTAATAAGTAATGGTATCTAGTTGTCTTTATTAAACTATTTCTTTAATTATAAATACCAGAATTGCTCATTATTCAGCACACTGGACACTGGAATTTTGGGGATAACTCTTTTATGAGTAATGTATTTAGTACCATGTTTTCAGAAGTTCTTGTACAATTTAAAGGTCTGTCTTATTGTCGTGCAGTTCTCAAAAAAGTTGCATTCTGGCTTTCCAGGTGCAAATAAAACAAATTTTTTTTTTTCTATTTTAAGTTAGTTAGACCTTTTCTACTTCATTTCCTAATGGAGTTTTTGCAGGGCAGAGATTAGCTTGTGCGGGATTTCTAATGAAGTGATGTGCTAGAATGCTCATTTGTATTTTCTCAGGAACCTAGTTCTGAGGGTTAAAGCACAGGCACTTAGCAGAGAAGGGTGTAACAGGAGCCAATGCCTGGAAGCTGAGCTGAATAAATGCCGATTAGAAATAAGGCCTGTTACACGAGATGAGAATGATTAACCTCTGGGACAAGGGACTTGTAACCTCTTCGTCTTCGCTTTCTGTCTTCAGATCAGAATGGGATGCCTTTCTGAGTGCCACGCTTTAGTTGGGCACAGGTTATTACTTTCAGTATAGAGTCAGTGATATATGTATATGGGTGCTGGTCAGCGGTGTGTACTTGGTGGGGAGTGAACTTAGATGCGGGCTTCTGGTCCCTGGCACTGTGACCGTACAGCCCGTGCCTAATTCTCTCCCTCTGTTGCACCTGAATTTCAGACTGGATCCTTCAGCCTTCATGCTGAATTTACTTCTTCTCCCTCCGCCCTGCTGCTTGTCTCTAGGAATTTATGGGCTAGATATGTTGTCTCTGTTACGTTCTTCAACCTGTAACCGACTTTAGCTTTCTTGTGAGATTGGGTATTTTTCATATGATTTTGTTTGGCACCCTTCTCCTTTCTCAATGCCAGCTTGGGTGTGCAGCAGCAGTAAAGGCAAAGGATGCTCTGGAGAGACACTGCTTTCTGAGTAGTATTCCACTGGTCCTGAGCAGTGCCTGCCAGCCTGCTGTGGCATGTAGAAAGACTGTTTCTTTCTAAAAACTGCCATGGTGCAGAGCTCAGACGTAGTTGTGTAGGGGCAGTGTCTCCCTATCTGCAAAAGCACAAAGAGTGGATCTCTGTGGCCTGCTTTCTGCATTGCTGCTGTTCCTTTCTGATCCAGTCCAGGGCTGCCATCAGGGTTGTTGTATTACTCTCTCTCACAGCGGGTGTGTGCAGGTACTGTGCTAAGTTGCGCTGTCCTTTGAAAAAGATAGTACGAAGGAGGTTTAACACAGGACTAATGTAGCTCTCCGGTAGCCTAGACAAAGTGTAAAAATGGATCTGAGTTAAATGGGTTTTCATTTGTTTTCTTTCTAGCTCCCCGGGGAAAACGAGGCTGGAAAACCTTTTATGCTGTGCTGAAAGGAACGGTCCTGTACTTGCAGAAGGTAGGGGAAATCACTGTCTTTTGAAAACTAATTAAAGAGGGATAAAGCAGCATGCATCCTCTCCACTCTCTCAGCCCACCTCCAGGCTCCTTTCCCTCTGATGCACAGCATGGCTGATCTCCCTACCCCCCAGCCTATTAACATACACATTAAGGCATGAATCCTTTCATTGACACCCTCTCCCTTTTCCCAACTTCAAGTTCAGTTCCACTGTCCCCATCCATGTGTGCACCCTGTAAGTTCCAGTGTGTGCCATTGCTGTCTCACATGGCTGAAAAAAACAGCCAGCTTCATCAGCAAAGACAGTGTCACCTCTCTGTGTCGTGCTCACATTCCTCTAGGCTGTTTTTAATTTTGCATTTCATACGTATGACTTCCCCTTCTGTAAGGTTGTCCTCCTTTCCCACCTTTTCATAGTATACTTTCCTGCAGTGCCTGCAAGACCAGCTGCAAAACAGTTGAACAACAGCTTGGCCTTGGTAGGAATCTGCAGCTTCTGTTCCTTTGCAAAACTGAAGGATAAAAGGATACTTTTTTCCCACAAAGCCAGAAAAGACTGGTTTCTAACAAAATGTGCTTCCTGCAGCAAGATGTCTAAAAAAAAAGTCAGATGAAACCCTTCAAGCCTTTTGTTGCAAGCTTAAATATATTATAGTACATTTTTAACTATACTGTTAGAACATAGAATGCAACATATGAGTGAGAACTGTCAAAATCAAATAAATGGCAGCAGCTAAGTAGGTTGTTAAGGCTTTTTGCCCTCCAATATAATTGAAATATTCATGCAATGGTTGCTGCTTGTCCAGACTGCCCTGTATTGCAGAAGTATGCTTCTTTGGAAGTTGTTTTACATTTCCACTCTGTTTTGTAACTATCGGGAGTGCAAGTGCATACTGCTGTTTCCACCTCCTCTCCTGTGGCTTTCTGAAGTTGTTGGTTTCATTGCAGCCAACCTGAATAGTATCTTGAGAAGAAAGTGTGATTTGGATCAAATTATTATAGCATGAGGTTTACAAGGTGAATGCTTGGGGTGCAGTACCTTTTTGAGGGGGCTGAAATCCTGAAACAGACAGTCAGGATAGAAGATTTGGGCTGAAAGTTGGATTTGATATGCTCAGAGCCAGTGCAAGAGCCTAGAACCAAATTTACTGAATCCCAAGTCCTTTTGCTGGGAGGAAGTTCAGGTTTTACTAAAATGCCTTCATGGCAGGCTCGTACTTGCCCTTTTCTGACTGAAGTGGATTAATCCGCTTCAGTTTCTGAAGTAAGTCATCTGTAATGTTCACCCGAAAAGACTGCATGGCTCTCTGAGAAATACGAAGACTCCTTGTTTGTACTACAATAATTAATTTCTTACTTGATATTCAAGGGAAAGAACTGAGGATACTGTCTTATTTTAGCACCTTAATTAAATATTTTTGTGACTATTACTGGCATATTAGTTTAAAATGCTCTCTGTTTAATAAAATATAGAGATGCTGATGTAGCATGCAAATTTTCTGCAGAATGCTGCCCTCCCCCTTCCTACCCTCCATGCTTTCCGGAGTGGGGAGTAATTTCACATATGACTGAATCTTTGTAGAATGAAATGTTGGAGTTCTTGTTCTTCCTTGTTTGTTATTTGTGTATTTTGCACTTGTCGGAGCACCTGCGTTCAGTGATTGCAGGGCAGTACTCTGCAAAGCTGCATTCTCCCATTTGCGCTGAAGCCATCTTACTGTAGCACACTGACAAGCAAGGCTTTTGGTTTAGTGCTGTGAGAGGTTGACAGAAGGGTGTGATGGGAAGTAACTTGTCCCAAGAGTGACGGGGCAGCTGTTAGCCTCCCCAGGGTGTCTCTGGCCCCTGCTCAGCCACATGCTGCAGCTGTGAAAAAGCCTCTGATTTCTCTTCAGCTTCAGAAGATCCACCAGGGCTTTCCTTTAGCACTCAAACTTTACTCTGTGGGGTATGTAGTATCATAGAAGGTGAAGGTGCCAGAGTTTAAAAATACATAGTTAGGCCAAGTAGTTATTGTAAAGGTTGCTGAACTGCTGTTTCCTTCTGTCATATACTAGGGACTGAAATTATCCTAATTTCAGGAAATACTGAAGCATTTTAGAACAGCTTGATTTCCTTGCAGAAGTGCATGGTTCTGGCAATAGTCTTGGTCAAAGGATTGCCTTGTATCAGTTCACCTTCTCTTCTGATCACAGAGTGCTGTAGGGCGGGGTGCATTCACATGCACACGTATTTTTTCTCTTTCTCTCATTCTCTGTATATCTGTGGAGGTGACATCTGTGATGGTAGTTTCATTGCACTGAGTGCTATTCAAGCAGGATAGAGAAAAACCTCACTGTACAGGTGCTGTCTACACACAAACACATGTACAAACCTCTGCAGTATTGCTTTCTGTGTTCATCTGTAACTCAGCTGTTCCCTCAAGACACTACTATAATATAAATATTAATTGTTCATAGCAGCTTTGATTCCCCCAGTGGGCAGTGTAATCCCAATTCTGCTGTCACTCTGTTTGCATTCCTGTTCTCCTTGTTTTGCTGTCAAAGTCCATGTATGAGACTGTTTTGTAAGTGATGGTCACTTGAGATTTACTGAGGAGTTTTTCTGGGTAGCCTTGTCTCCCTGCCCACATTTTTTTTTCCATTGGAATTATTCCAGTGCTAATTCCTGTGCTGCATATCATTTTGTTCTTAAATGAGTGATTTAAGAGAAATGGTTTATGAATTAGTGAGCACAGAGAGCACCAGCAGGGCTCAGTGGAAACGTTCACAATTAGCCGACTAAACGTGCCTGCACAGTATTATATAAAATAAGAAGTTTGACATGTTTGGGATGTTGGCTGTGTCTCTGGGCATCCTCAGGCCAAGGTTAATTTCCTGCCCTCTGTTCATGGCAAGAGGAAATTGCAAAGTAGGAGCTTGACAGAAATGTCTGTTCACTAGACTGACACAGGATGTGATGTGCATACACAAGAGAAGCTTATAAGGAGAGAACATAAGGCTGACCTCGCTTCCTTGCTAGAAATTGCTTCTGGGCAAGCAGTGCAGGACATAAACCTTCGTGTTTTGTTTGGACTACTCTGTGAGATTTGCAACATCTTTGCTCTTTGATGTGGCACTTTATAATCTGCAGGCTTTGGGTATTTTTATATAAATTTTCTCAAATTTCCTCTATTAAAAATGAAAAAAAAATAGAGAAAGGCCAGACTAATGTAAAGTGTTTGGTGATGAGACTTTCTGAAAGAGAATTTTGCAGCTGTCACACGCATCTGAGTGGAGATATCCGTCCATGGTACATTGACTGATAAGAAAAGACAAGTGTCATTCTCTGGTTTACCAAAAACATATTTGGAAACGTGATGACTCTGGGTCACCAGGATGTGGGGAAGTCATTCTCCAGGAGTTTGAGAAAGATGAATTCAGCATGCCATTGCATTGTGTGCAGCACTCACATCAGCCTTTGGTTGACAGACAGGTCACAGTTCCTTTCTGGCTCCATATATATTTCTTGCCACTGTCTAGGTCTAACTTTAGAGAACTGCCTTCTGTTTCAGCTCAACCTGCACGCTGACACCAGCACATCCTAGCACACGCTGTCCTTGATGGCTTAGGCGAAAATGGATGTTCCTACTCCCCTAGCATTCCCTACCAGTCAAAAAGAGCTGAAGGCCTTGGAGAAGGAATTTTGGCAGCACATTCACGTCCTTATAGTTTTCTCTGAGGCTGGCAAACTACGTGGAGACATTTCCGGTATGCTGATCAGCGCCTTTGGAGAAGCTGGCAGAGCCCCAGCTGTCAAGGTAGATTGCAGCCAACTGATCTGGTGGGATTAGCAGGGATTACTATGAATGCTTTCTCTTGGAAAGAAGGGGTTCTCGGCCAGGACTGCTTCTGCAACTGCCCAAATGTGGACTTTTCCTGAAACGGGTTTAGACACCAGAGCAGGTTGTGGACATTGGATGCAACTCACAGAGGAAGCTAGGAGGCTACAAGCTAGGTGATAGCTGACACTGTCTCTAGGCACTAATACAAGGAAAGAGAGAATATTGTGTTTCTGAGGCCTATGTTCATTTCCTGGCTCTGAGGTTTTCCCAGTCTTCATGGACAATGGAGCCAGTCATTTCCCCTGAAACTATCACCAAATAAATCAGCTGGTAAACCCTTAAAGGAGGGGTCTTGACCTGAGGCCTCCATCTTCAAGATGGGGTGTGCCAGACTTCCTTGCAAAAGGTTTAAAGAATGCCCTAAGTGGGCATAGGCAAAATCCTTCAAGATAGACAGATAGACAGATGCCTCCAAATCTTCCTGAGTTTCAAATCATTAGAGAGGAAAGACATTTGGCTACGCTCACTGCCAGCCCTTGAAAACCCTTTATGTTGCAGATCTTTAGGTTGAAGGCTGCCCTTTGGTCACATGTGCAGTAATGCTCTGCCTTTCTGCTGGGCCTGCCAGACCTGTGGTGGATTGTGCCCTTGTCTGGCTCCAGGTGGAGGTGGTCGTGTGGCAGGACTGCTGGGTAGCTGCCTCTTGGGTGAAGTGTCTGAGCAGCAGTGTGGCAAGTTCTGGGCCTGCACTAGCAGGACCTCCATCAGGAAGGATAAGACATGGCAGAGGAGCAAGATGTTTTCTCCCACCTTCCAAGAGGTGGTCACCACAGCTGGTGACTCCCCATCCACTGAAACTCAACCTGCAGAGCCCCAGCCCAGCCTGGCTGGAAGCTCAGATACCTTTGGCAGTGGTGTAGATTCCTTTGGCTGCAATCCTGTTTGGTGTGCTGCCAGAGAAGTTCTGTAAACGTATTCATGCACATTAACCAGCTTTTCTCTTGAGTGAGTACCTCCCTGGATGTTGAAGCTAGTGCTATCCCCACACACACTCTGTGTCCTGCACTATGTTTCCTGCTAAACCTCATCTCGTAAATTGTGTTCAAGTGCAGGATCAATAGCTATCATGCCTGCAGGGAGTTCTTTCACTGTTTTGCAGCCGTCACACTCGGTGCATGTTCGAGGTGAGACTGATTTCTGTGATACACTAAGGGGGAGAAATGGAGTCAGTTACAGACTGCTTTGGCCTGCCCTTCAGAAACAAAGGGATGCAGCCTTGCTGGCGTATCACTTTTCTTTCAAAAAGCTCCTGGCTTTCTCAAGCCATTTATAGTCATGTGGGCTTTGAATGGAACTTGTGGCTACATTATGCCCTTGTCCAGCTTCTGTCACTCAGGAGATCAAAGACTGCTTCCAGGCTGATGCTTACAACACAAGAGGAGTTTGACTCCCTGTTTTTGTCATCTGGTGTTAGGAGTGGTACTGTTATTGTGTCAGAAACCCAGACAGAGCTGTGCTTGCCATTTATAGACCCTCATCAGAGAGATTTAAGCAAGTTTGCTGTAATTTGTTTTGTGGACACTGGTAAGGAGGCTTCTACAGTGTCTGAGAGCTTGCCTAGGAGCACATACAAAGGTAGTTGGTTAAGAAAAATTAAAATTAGGCAATAGAGGCTGAGAACCCAAGTAGCTCAGCAGTGGAGGCGGGGAGCTGATTATGACAGATTCTTGAAATGAAGATAAATAATCCACAGCTGTTGTCATAGTCAAATACTTCCTGCTTAGATCTCTTCCTGTCAAGCAGGTAGTGGAACTACTTCTCTCCCTTGGAAAGACATCAAAACAGAGAAAGAAAGAGAAAGGAAAACATGTTAAAGGTAGTGGAAGCCACAAGTGCACAAGTTAGGTTGCACTCAGTTCATACATTTTATTACTATTTCTGAACTGTGGAACAAGGTTTTTCCGTAGGCTAAGGAAAAAGGAATAGCACAAGCAGAAATAAAATGCCATTTTCCCCCTATCTCCTGCAGGATGAATACAAGCCAGAAAAGGCTTTGTCGGAGGAAGATCTGAAGAATGCAGTTAGTGTGCACCATGCGCTGGCATCCAAGGCAACGGACTATGAGAAGAAACCCAATGTCCTCAAGCTTAAAACAGCAGATTGGAGAGTCCTGCTTTTCCAAGCCCAGTAAGTGCTCTCCTCATGCCACTCATTGAGGAAAGAAAGCAGTGCTGAAGGAAGGGTGACTTTCTGCCTGGACAGGTTAAAGCAGAGGCTTAAGAGGTGCAATCTGTTTATTTGATCAGAAATAAGATTAAGTAGTGATGTGATTAGAGTGCACAAGTAGTGCATGAGAAAGAAACGTCGGGTTTTAAGAGGCTTTTTAATCTCGCTGAGAGAGGCATAACAAGATGCAGCAGCTAGAAGCTGAAGCTCCAGAAAATTCAATTTGGAAACAAGGCACAAACTTATAACAGTCAGGGTAATTAATCATTGAAGCAAATGACCAAAGGCAGTCTTGGATTGTCTGTCTCCTGATGTCATCAGGTCCTAGCCGGATGTCTTTCTAGAAGATATCCTGTGGTTAGAAACAAAGTTACTACTTAACACAAGAATGATTTGATTAAGTTTTTCATGCTGTGATATCCAGACAGAACAGATGACCTGCCTTTTGCTTCTGAGCCCTTTTCTATTGAGATCCATATGAAGCCTCCTAGAATCTGTGGTATCCAAGCACGACTGAGACCTTAGGACATATGTTTGAATCAGGGCATTGGTTGGCTCTGTCACCTGTGTTACTGGTATTGGGTTTGGAGAAGATGTGTGCTAGGGTGAGGTGTGGACCTAACCACAAGCCAGCCTGTGACTGAGTTACTTAGCACTAACTGCTTGCAAACATAGTCAGGAAGACAGAGCAGACTCCGAGACTTGCCCAGTTCTGGTTATTCTCACTTTTAAAATGCTATAGAACGGGTGGAAAGAGGTAGAAGAGGCTGAGTCAGCAAGTGCTTAATATGTGTTTCTTCCCCAGGAGCCAAGAAGAAATGCAGACCTGGATCAACAAGATTAACTGTGTGGCTGCTGTCTTCTCTGCACCACCATTTCCAGCAGCAATTGGCTCTCAGAAGAAGTTCAGTCGCCCACTCCTGCCAGCCACCACAACAAAGCTATCTCAGGTGAGACATTTTTATATTGAGGATAGGTGATGATGATTTCTCTTTCTGGCTGGAGACTGGATGGTGGTCACTGTTTTCTGGCTGTTGCCACCAGCAGTCCTAGGAGAAGAAGGCTTGCATAGTAAATCTCTGCTCATTTTCTCATGCAAGATTTGAAGTGGGGGGAGAGAAGGAACAGACTCAAATACAATTGGTTTAAATTTTTGAAGAAAATAGTACCAAATAAAGAATTTTCTTCTTGTGCTTATGGCCCTGCAGAGGACATTTCAAATACTGATTGATGGGGTTTTTTTGAATTTGAGTGTTTATGAAAGCCACTCATTTCAGAAGAAGTAGACATACTCCTGGACTTTGGCTTACTGAATTGATAAAAGGTGAAAGCTGATGCATCAGACAACCATCAATTTTATTTCTCCCACTAGATTTTCCAGACTCCATTTATCAGCTTAGGGATTTCCTGTGTAATATATATTTATAAACTGTGTCTTTATGAATGTCTTTGGTCTCCCTTGTGATCACACAAGCTTTTAGCATCCCGTGGCAGGGAGTTTCACAGCTCTACTACTTCTTGCACAAACTCATGTGTTTCTGCTTGTCCCAGACTGGCTGTGTCAGATGCTTGTGCCCATGGCTTTTTGTACTTTGGGAGATGCAATGCCTGCCTGGAATTCTTCCTGCACTAGCAGGAACATGATACTGATGGCATTGATCAGACTGACAGAGTGACAGAGGTTATACTTCATGAGTATCTTCCTGTAGCTTTTAAAGTGATCTGCCCATGCTGGATTGCTTCTTAAATGCATTTGTTGGGAGTTTTTTTACCGTCTTCATAGCTTACTATAGATAGCTAACTATCCTTGGAAACTACTGTCTCAAAATCTGTGCTTCTCTAAGGGTGTGGGTTTTTTTAGGTTGCCCCTGCTTTTTCTCTCTCCATGACAGTAGCCTTCTTCTTACAGTGTGGTGACTGACTTAACATATTCTGTTCCAGTTTAAAGTTTAAAGCATGTTATGTAAAGAATAATAGTAACTTGTCTCATCCTTGTGGTTTTACCTTTGGCTTATGCATATCTTTTAAAAAATACAGTATGGGGCTTCCATAATTTACCCCCGGTCACCGAAGGAAGCTTTTATACTCACTGTTTTTCTGTGTGATTTTTCCATTTAGCACATTGTTTCCTAGTCTCATTGTTTCTATTTAATCTGGAAAGGAAAAGGATAGATCACAGCCCTGTGGTTTGTATCTTGAAGAAGGAGAGACATGAAAAGTGGAATAAGATAAGCTGTTTTAGACAGACAGAAGAATGTTAAGTGTTCAAAGTAGATAAATTCAAAGGCAAGCAGAAACATGTCTGCTTTCATCTGTCAGTGTGGAAAAGCTGCCAGCAGGCTGTTTCTTATTTGGAGGACAAAAAAAAAAAATACAAATTGTCAAATCCCTGTGGTTGCTGCTTAGAATTTTGTGGGATGAATCATGATGGACACTACTTCTTCAAAGGGTCTGTTCCTGGTCAGCCAGAAGTCAGGGTGCAATGAGGACCTAACATGGGTGAGGAAGAGAGGTTGGACATGATGACAGGTTGTGCAAGATCATTGTACCAGGTTTTCTTTCAAAAGCAGAGCAGTATCTGATCTTGGGTAGTCCAACCAAAGAGGGATGTGACAAAGCTATATATAAAGGAACAACCAGTCTAGAAAAGATCTACTAGGGTGTTGGTTTTTTCCTTTTTTTCTGAGAATGCGCAGCACACACAAAAGCTCCAAAGCTGGTGCCCTGGGAATGACAAGTGCTGTATTAATAGCTGCTCAAAGACCTCCTGTCATCAGGCTGTAGAACTCACTACCACAGGATGTCCCTGGAACCAGGGAATCAGTACAATGTAAAGAATGATTGGGCACTAATGAGAGAGCATGCACATCTAGGGTAGTAACTAACAGCAACAAGAATTTTTGGCAATCAGTAGCAAGTGGTTTCAGCCCTACCATGTTTAGGCGGAGGCAAATTATCCCACATGCTTCTTTCTTCAGTTCTCCTGCAAAAGAGTTGAAACACAAGATTAGCTGGGGCTTAGCTATCATCATCTGTAGAAGTTTTCCCCCTTTCTGCTGTTTTCCGCAGCTCCAGCTCAGTGAGCCAAGAGGCTCAGTCTCCAGTGTGACTCAGTGCAGTGCAGGCATGTCTGAGCTAGGTTTGAAGCTGTGGGCTGCACTCAGAACCATATCACTGAGGGACAACACTGGCAGCTGTTCCCTCCTCTGAGGCAAGGTGCCAACACAGGAGCTGACCTGGGTGCTACCTCTTGGCTAATTCACCATTATCTGCATGATCATGTGTCTATTTTGGACTTAGCTAATTCAAACATAATTTCAGATCCAAGCCTAGAAATGGACATAAGGCCATCCTGCAGGAGATGGAAACCTTCTGAGATGAGGGAAGGTTAGCTGACAGATGGACTGGAGGAAGTGAGTGGGCCTGGGATTATGATAAAGGAAATAGCCTAGAAAGTGGGAGTAGCAGCTCCTCACTTTCTCCAATTGCACAGTGGGATAAAAGCAGGCAGCATCTTAGCAAAATGGATACCTTTGGGGGACTGGACAGCCCTTCCTCTTCTGAATGCACTGTATTGTTCTAAACAAATAGAAACCACACACCAGAGAGCTTTTGGCAGTGCAGAAAATAGAAGGAGGGGCGCTGACTCCATGTCTTTTCTGTCCTGGAAGGAACTCCTTTTACACTGCAAAGACCTGAGGCAGGGTCTTTGCCTGTCTCATTCTGCCCTTGGTTTGTCTGCATACACAACAGTCTTAATTAATTTACCAAAAAATATATTAGAGCAAAAGTGTCATGTTGTCAGTAATGCTCGGCAGCAAGCTGCTTCCGTTGCTCACAGCAAGGCGAGGGATGACAGGTTTGCTCTCCTTCCCAGTGGCATCTGCTAGCTGCTGAGTTTTTTCTGCAAGCTTGGCCACTTTGAGTGCCTTTGAGAGAGCTGTTGGTGACAGAGCTCTAGGATAACAGACTTTATCAGTATAAGAAAAAGAAACTACGAGGTATTATTGTACAGGAACCTCTCTATTTTTCTTTGCTTATTGGATATTTTAGATTCTGTCACTTAAGTACCTAATGTGTTTCTGAAGGATGAACAGCTGAAGTCCCATGAAGCTAAGCTGAAGCAGATTTCCACTGAGCTTGCTGAACATCGCTCCTATCCTCCTGACAAGAAGCTCAAAGGCAAGGAAGTAGATGATTACAAACTGAAGGATCACTATCTGGAGTTTGAGGTATGTATGGAAAACATTATTACTTCTACTTCTTGGGTGTGGATGGTCTTATATTTGGGGTACAGTCCTGAAGTTCTGCATTTTTCACTTTACTTCCCTACCGAGTGTGTTCTTACTAGACAGAAAAGTCACAGCAATTGCAGAAGCTGGGATGTGGCTCTTCTTTCTGATGAGAACTTCCTTAGCTGTGAATTTAGCTCCTAGTCTGTAACACTGGAGGATAGAAACGAGCGAGACCTCTGTCCTTCCTGATGTATCTGTTTGAAGAGATTGTTAAGATCTTCATGCACAAAGTTGTCTCGTGTTGTAAAACTGTGTTGCCTAGTGTATTGAAACCTCAGTCTCTAGAGAATGACTGCATTCTGCAGTAATGCAGGTCATGGTAATTGTCTTCCACTGGTAGGTTCTGAAGGAACTGATAGGCTAAAATTATTGTTGTAGGCATGCCTGCCTCATCAGAGACATTTGTGTTGTATACCACTAAGATGGACGTCAGGATGAGAAGGAAAAGAGTAGAATTAAAGATCACAGGACTGAGTGATGCAACTTAGGCAGATGCATTAGGAGATTGTTTTGAGTATCTGACACCAGTTTTTATCCATAATGGTGTTTGCCACATTGTAGGACTATGTGGGAATGAATCGGCAACCCAGCAGATGTCTGGTATTTGTTAGGACTACACCTTTGAGCTTTTTCCCCCAGGACTGCGAGTCAAATGTTGCCTTGGGTCTGAAAGGATCCTTCTCCAAATAGGCACTGCCTGGCAAAGAAAATATGTAGTCTGAAAAAGAGGAAGAGCAGATAAGACAGATGAACCCTCCAGAGCTGATGCTGGAGGCAACACAACACAAACCTCCAGAACTGAAGTAAACCTTCTGCCCCGTGCTATCAGTTTCTGTTAGACAGACTCTTTTTACTCCTGGGCTTCACTCATTGCATACTTTTGCTTTTGCAGAAGGTTGTAACCACTGTGTTGAGTTTCACGTTTCCATAGCAAAGTCAATCAGCATGGCTTTATGGAGGGGGAATCATAACCTGACCAACATGATAGTCTTTTATGATAAGATGTTTGGTGTGATGGATGAGGGGAGAGCAGTGGATGTTGTTTGTTCTTCACTTTGACAAGAACAGAGCACTCAGATGTACAAAGTAAGCCACACACTTTCTCTCTGGACGGGATCTTGTAAAACTTGGAAGATCAAGGAGTTTCTTAGCTTTGGCTTCTTGACATAAAGTTCATTTTCTATCACTTTTAGAAGCTTGGTGAGTTAGGATGAAATGTAGGCTGGAGTATTAGATGTTTTTAGAAAGACTGATGATGGAGTAGATTGTTGTGGGTTTTTTTCCTGTTTCCTGTCAATTTTATCATGGTGATCTTTTGAGATATTCCTCAGGTACCTCAGTAGAAATCAGAACCAGTATAGCCCAGGAAACAAAAGGTGTCATCTTCACTAGTGAGAGTCTCGAACAGCATTTGAGCTGTGCAGTTCAGATAAGTTATCAGCTCTGCAGGAATGCTTATGTAAGCAGGCACGTTGTGGCAACAACTTCAGTTATGTGGGAGAAATGGTAATTCAAAGTGCTGGTGTGCAATGCTGTGTTACCTTCATACTTAGCACAGATTTCACAGGCCATGTTGAACTATCAAGACACCATTCGAAGGGCCATGAGAGCAGGCAATTCCAAAATGCTAAAGGTCAAACAGACGAGGCAGAAGGCTAACTGGGATCTTCTTCTGGAGCTCAGGCAAAAAAGGAAGGTGTATGCTGAGTGGAAGCAAGGTCAGGTGACATGGGAGGAATACAGAGAGAGATGCTGCTCGCTGCTGTAGCAAGAAAATTCACGTGGCCGAATCTCAGTTGGAGTTGCAGCTGGCCAGAACTGTGAGGGACAATAAAAAGAGCTTTATTTTAAAATATATTGATAGCAAAAGGCAGAATAGAAATACCATCAGCTGGTTACAGGATGAGGATGGTCATCTCACAAACAGGGATAGGAACAAGGCAGAGGTGTTTGATGCAGTCTTTGCCT
>VXAZ01002631.1:21550-144268 GCA_013399875.1 Gymnorhina tibicen | reverse complement strand
CCACTGAATGTCATCCAGCCCCGAAGTGGGCTGGGCCACTGCAACAAGTGGGATCTCAGTGCCCTGAGCTGGAGGACCATGACTGCAAGAATGATCAGGTCCCAGTTAACCTTGAAGTTGTGTGGGATCAGCTGCTCTAGCTGGATCCCTACAAATATATGGGGCCTAATGAGATTCATCCAAGAATCCTCAAACAGCTGTCTGATGTCATCGCAAAACTTCTCTTGATATTTGAACAGTCTGAAGAGATCCCAGTTGACTGGAAACTGCCTAGTGTTTTCCCAATTTTCAAGAAGGGCAAAAAGGATAACACTGAAAACTACGTCTGTCAGTCTCACTTCAATGCCTGGTAAAGTTATGGAGAAGATTATTCTGGGAGGTATTGAAAAACACCTGGAGGACACTGCAGCCATCTTCACAGCCAGCACACCTTCATGAGAGGAAACTCCTGCTTGTCCGACCTCATTTCCTTTTATGACAGGGTAACCCACCTGGTTGATCAAGGGAAGCTAGTTAATGCTATCTTCTTCAATTTCATAAAGCTTTCGATGCTGTCTCTCACAGGACCCTTCTGGAGAAAATGTCCAGCCCACAGCTGGATAAACACATCATGTGATGGGTGAGCAGCTGTCTCATGGGTCAGGCAGAAAGGGTTACAGGGAATGGGGTAACACCAGACTGGTTACCCATCACTGGTGGGGTTCCACAGGGCTCCATCCTTTGCCCTGTGCTCTTTGAGATCTTCATAAATGACTTGGACAGAGGACTGGAAGGGATACTAATCAAGTTTGCAGATGATAGAGAACTGGGAGAAGCTGTTGACTCCCTTGAAGGCAAGGAGGCCCTACAGAGAGACCTTCACAAATTACAGAGCTGGGAAATCACCGCCTGTATGAAGTTTAACAAGCACAAGTGCTGGATTCTCCATCTGGGATGGGGCATCTTGGGGTGTATGGACAGCCTGGGAATGAGACGATGGAGACCAGTGCTGTGGAAAGGGACCTGATCAAGGAGTCCTGGTCAAGGGCAAATTGAACATGAGTGAGCAGTGCCCTGGCAGCCAGGAGGGCCACCCGTGTCCTGGGGGGCACCAGGCACAGCATCACCAGCTGGGCAAGAGAGGGGAATGTCCTGCTCTGCTCTGCACTGGGGCAGCCTCACTTCAAGGGCTGGGGGCAGTTTTGGACCCCTCAGTATAAGAAAGATATAAAGCCCAAAAGCTTCCAAAGGAGGGCAGTGAAGACTGTGAACGGCCTTAAGGACAAGCCATATGAGGAGCAGCTGAGGTGCCTTGGTTGCTCAGCCTGGAGGAGAATGAGGGAAGAGCTCATTGCAGTTACAACTTCCTCGTGAGGGGAAGAGGAGGGGCAGGCACTGATGTGTCTATGATGACCCATGGGAATGGCCTGAAGTGGTGTCAGGGGACATTTAGGCTGGGTATTAGGAAAAGGGTTTTCCCCAAGAGGGTGGTTAGACACTAGAACAGGCTCCCCAGGGAAGTGGTCACAGCACCAAGCCTGACAGAGTTCAAGAAGTGTTTGGACACTGCTCTCAGGCACATGGTGTAATTCTTTGGGATGGTCCTGTGCAGGGCCAGGAATTGGACTGGATGATCCCTTGGGCCCCTTCCAACTCAGTTTGTTCTGTTATTCTGTGAGGCAGTAAAAAAAACCAAATCAAATCTAAATGTTGAGCTGTATGAAAATTGTGAATGGAAACTTTGTGAATGGAAACCTTGCCTTTAGAACAGCGTCCTGTGAGGGTTGGCTGGAGGTGGTGAGAGAGCTTGCTGCATGGGGTTAAATGAAAAAAGGTAACCGGCAGGTGAGGTAGGATTTTGTAACTGTCTCTGTCAGACTCAAACTGCAGGCTGAACCTGGTGTCTGTGTACAAAGGTCCATGTTGATACATCTCGAGAAACACACCAAAAGGGCCTGTGAGTCTCTAAGGTAGCAGCTTAGTACCATTAGGAAGGAAGAAGCTGTTTTCCTTTTCTGTAAGTCCTTACAATTCCTTTCTCTTCACACACTGGCGATCCCTTCATTCTTGTTCCTGACAAATGTGAACCAGGAGGTCCTTGTTCAGGTATGCAGCCAGTAGCATTTCTTTTTGATGGTGTCTTTGCTTATACACAGCAGGGAAGGAACAGTTCTCATTGCCTGCTCTCTGAGGAAGTAGTGCATCAGATTGCAAAAAATTTGTTGCTCATTGCAGAAAATGTATAGTTAGATAAAGATCTTCTGAGTGCTGTCAGGTGAGAAGTGAAGCCAGAATACTGATGTGTGGCTACCTCATCCTTCTTTATTATGTGCATTCATTCTTCAGAGATAACGTTGCAGAAGCCTTTGAATGGTTTCAACTTCTGTGGTTTTATTTCTTGACAGAAATTTCCAAATTCATTTCTTTTAAGGCAGAACTCCCACCAGCTTTTACCCAACTTCAAATGTCAGGTCACTGAAGGACCAAGTTTGTGGTGGTTGAAATCAAAGTAGAAATGCACTGATTAATTGTAATAGAAATCAAGGACCCACAAAGCCCAGGGAAAAATGGCCATTTACACACATGTAGGTCCTAGATTTCCATTCTGATTGCCAAGTCTTGAGACTCTGGTGGTGTTTACTGGACCAGTAAAAAGCAGACATCCATAAACAGCAGTAAAGTCCCCCTCTCCATTTTATATTATGCTGTTCCCAAGCTAAGAGTACTGGCTGGCCTTTTGCAGAAGTGTCTGGTTCATTTTGTGATGAATCATCCATCAGCTCAGTGCATCATCATCAGGGTTCTTCTTGCTGTTTCGCCATTTCCATTTTTATTAAATGACACATCTTACCTGCTTCATGTGTTTGTCTTTCACATTGTGGAGCTGCAGCTCCAGATATGGAAGTCATAGGAATGCTTATTTATTTAATTTGTAGGTAGATTCTTTTATGATTCTCCTCTATGAGGATTTGTTTATTCAAAGGACTCTCAAAAGCCAGTCACGTTCTCTTCTTTTTTCTCCCCCTTTATATTCCACACTTCAAAGTGATTACCAAGCTTTTTGACTTCTGCCCTCAAATGAATGTTTTTACTAGAACTTTATTATATTATTAGAAAATAGAAATAAAAATTTAAATACTTTTTCCTCTTTCAGGGACATAAGAGTTTGGCTGCTGTTTTGCCACTTTGAAATAGAAATTAACAATCAGTACAGATGTTTACATCTACTTTCCCTGACCCCCAGCACTCCGATATTGCTGTAATTACAATGCCTGCACCATATCTTTAGTGGATATATCAGTGGCAAGTTATTAAATAAATCCTGTGAAGTGGATTGCTCTGTTCTCAGGACCTCCTGCCCCAACATCTGTTTTTGAGATCCTGTAGGGATCTTCTGTTACCAGTACCCTCGTTTTCTTCCTTGCCGAGTTGTTTCTTGGAGAATGATGCAGTTGCGGCAAACAGAATGAAATCTTCCTGTTGGAGAGGGAAAAGTCCAAGCAAGGAATAGAACAAAGGGCACTGGCCACAGTAAAGGGAACTTTTTCCAGTTGAAAAATAAAAGTGTCTGGACAGACAGCAACCTTCATCATTCCCTGTGAGTAACCAGCAGGGCAACATGCCATGCTGCTGTCATAGGCCTCTCATCTGCTCCTTTTTGTCAAGGTCTGGCCTTTTAGAAGATTCTCTCAAGGACCTAGTGGTGGCCATGCTGGTACAGTCTGAACTTAGACCCTGCTTTTCTCTGCTATGCATAAGAAAATCAGGAAAAGCAGGACCTGCTGGTGGGAGTGGGGGGCTGCATGGGAGAGCTGTAGACAACCAGAGCAGGATTTTTGTTGTCCCTTAGTTTAGTGCACTTTATCTCTGTGCCTGCCTGAGCACATAGGATCTCAGCGTGTGTGAGCACAGCTTAGGTCTCACCTTACCTCAGTTAGGACTGAGGTAGGAAGGTTTCGTTTGGTGGTGTTACTTGGAACGGGAACCACCACTCAGCAGAGCATTGGAATTCGTGTGTTGCAGAACTGAGTGCCTCTAATTACACAGTACCCCAGGCCTCAGTCTACCTGAAATCCTCTTTGTTTGATTTACATTAGGCACTGTTGTTCATATCCCCATTAGGCACCATTGTTCACATCCATATTGCGCTTCTGGCTTTCAAGGCCAGGAGAAAGCATTAAGTTACCCAGGTGGTCTCTCAAGTGCTCCTGCAGAATTTCTTCCAGACTGATTTGGGCCTTTCTTTTCATTTCCCAGAAAAATCGCTATGAGATTTATGTTGGCCTCCTGAAAGAAGGGGTGAAGGAGCTGCTGAGCGGAGGAGAGAACGATGCGCCAGGACTGAAGAAATCCCACTCAAGTCCTTCTTTGAATCAGGAGTCTCCAGTTAGTGCCAAGGTGAAACGCAATGTCTCGGAGAGGAAGGACTACAGACCAGAAACACCCAGCATTAAGCAGAAG
This sequence comes from Gymnorhina tibicen, assembly GCA_013399875.1. Classification (NCBI taxonomy): domain Eukaryota; kingdom Metazoa; phylum Chordata; class Aves; order Passeriformes; family Artamidae; genus Gymnorhina; species Gymnorhina tibicen. The sequence goes on along the minus strand of VXAZ01002631.1, from coordinate 139,828 downwards.
GTTACTTAGGGTGGAAATGACAACTAGGGGAACAGCCATGCAGCAAAGTACCGGTGGTCAAAATTTTTTCATTTAATAACCTGTCATTCACAAAAAATAAGTGCATCTGCCTGAATGGGGTGTTAGTGACATTTTCTATTGTATATTTTGCTGTTTCTGTGCAGATTGTGGGAGATGTCTTTGCTCCTGCTTTGCTTTGCTATGTTAATTTATCATTTAGCAATTGAAGCATCGGGACTTTTTTGTGTTGTTCTGTTTCTAAAGGAGCTGGGGAAGGGGTAGGGCGCTGTGACGTTTATTCTGTCTCTTCCCCATTTATCTCCTCCCATCGGCATGTGGCTTTCATCTCTCAAGTCACTTGTCACTTTATTTACGTGGTGGGTGGGAAAAATAACTGGACAAGTGCTGCAGTGCTGTGAATGTGAGCTGTAGCTGTGAGAAAAGCTGTGCAAACATGCAGCTGCAGAAGGCTGATAGAGGCTAGGGTGCTGGGAACACTAGTTTCCTGACAATGTGGGGCATGTTGGTACTAGTACTTAGCAGCAGGTGGTACAATACATAGTCACTGTTGCTTATTGTTACTGCATTGACCCTGGACACAGGAGTGCGAAGGAATGAAACCTGGAAACCTCTGGCAATGCTGGGATGACGGCATTGGAATAATTTGTTTGCTTCCTTCCAAGCAGAGAGCCTTCTCCTGAATTTGCAGGCTGGAAGGCATCCAAATCCATGCTGTCTCTGCAGTCAGGAAGATTAGGGATTACCCAGTTGGAATGGCTATCTGGGCTTCACATTTATTTGCAGAGAAGGCTGCTGTAGATGTCAGCCATTAGCATTATATATTAATTATATATATTAAAGACAAGGGGCCTCTGTGTAGTTTTTAACTATACGCTCTCACTTAGCTGCTATATAGAGCCTTATGATATATTGTGTCCTGTTGCTTCCCCTTCCAGGGGTTTCCTTGTTGGTGTGCACAGAGAGCCGCTTTTAATTCCTCTCATAGTGACAAAGCACTTTGCCTTTTTTCTTCAGAAAGGGATTCTCCTCAGTTCTCCATTTTCCTTCTTTAGCTCACATATAGGTGGAAGAGGCTGGTGCCTCCTCACAGTTCCTGCATATACCCTGTGCCAGGCTTTCCAAGGGGAGCACAGGACACGGAGAGACCACCATAGGCAGATCTTTTCACACCTGAAAGCCCCCTGTTTGTGCCATAGACCCTTGAGGTGGCCAGCAGTTTTCAGGCACAGAGAGCAGAAAGATGACATAGAAATAAATTTCCCAGCCCCTCTTGTCTGGGCAGTGTCATGGCTCTGCAGAGAGTGCTTGCTCTCCTATTACCTAACCTGTTACCTGAGTTTTAGTCTCAGCTTTGATACTGGTCCACAGGGTGAGCTTGGACAGATCTCTCCCATTTTGTGTTGCCCTTTCCCTATATGGAGTAGTACAACCAAACTGGCCTTTCCCACAGAGCAGCATGGGAGATAATGTTGAGGGCCAGTTGAAAATAGCTTCTTGCTGTTCTTTCTGTTGTGCCTGGCACAGGACAGCCTTCTTGACGAATGCAATTCTTAATGCATATAGAAATGTCAAGATCAATGCAAGGACTGTGTAGAAATGCATTGGTATTTTCAGCCCAAGTAGTCAAAGGGCCACACATCAAAAAAATTGCCACCTGAGTGGATGTGTACTCTGTCAGGCTTCCCAAGGGTCCAAGTCAATTCATCTAGCTTACTGAACTGCCAGTCCAGTGAGCAGAACTGGGAGCAATCAAAGAGAAAAGACTCTTAACAGGCACCGCATGACTTGCCTTCCCCACCGAGTACCACCGTGCAACAGCTTTCCTGGTGTTGTGCTGACTATTGGCTGTAACAAAGACGCTGCACTCTCAGATGTGAGGTTTTGGAGCAAATCGATCCTTGCAGCTGCAGCCTGGCAGCAAAACCAGATGAGACTGTTTTCACGAGTGGTGTTGGAATGCGCCTCCATCTGGCATCTGCCACTGAGAGTGGCTGCTCTGTGCTAAAAGTCAGGAGGTTGACTCCTAACCTTGGCAATGTTGCTGAAAGCTGCAGAGTCCTGAACTCCTCCTGAAGAAGAGAGATGCCTTCTGCTGCTGGAGCCAAAGGGATGTGGTGCAGCTTGTTGTGTGGGGAGACTCAGTGTAGAGAGATGCATGCTGGTGCTCATTGGGAGGGATCGTTTGGAGTAATTAAGAGTGGTAAATAACAGCTCATGGAGGGGAAACAAAGATAGATCCCTGCAGCTGTTTGTCATGCTTTGGAGGTTGAAGACGAACAAGCAGAACAGAGAAGAAATTCAGCTGGGGAATGCTGAATGCACATTTGGGAAGAAAACTTGACCTGTCTCTTACGATTAAGTGGTATTCCCCAATTTAGTGTTCCCACTGAGACTGTCCAAACTACATGGTCCTTGCTCGCTCCCTCCTTCCCCTGCCCATCCTTGCAGCAAGCTGGAGAGGAGAATTGGAGGCATAAAAGACAAAGATCGCAGGCTGAGATAGGAACAATTTACTGGAAACTGCAATGAGATAAGAAAGTGGAATGGTAACAGCAACAGTATTAATAACAGAGTGTATGAGAATGCTCACCATGCAGAGCCCAACAATACCCAAACGCTCACTTCCCAATATTGCGACCCAGAGTGGACATCTTCCCCTGTTCCTGGAAAATGACGTGAGGTGGTATAGAATAACCTTCAGGTCCAAGCCATGCCCCTGCCTGGCTACTGCAAAAATTAGCCCTGACCTGGCCAGAACCTGTACACTGTCTTATGTAACAATAGGATACATGCAGCAGAAACAAAACCCAAAAAAGGTGCAGATCTGTAAACGGCCCTGCTTGGCTATCAGGTTTGGGTTGACTAGATGATCTTTTTGAAGGCAGGCTAGAACATGCTTGGCAAACCTCTTGTGGTTATGGAGTGCAGTGCTTCAAAAGGCAAAGAGGTGATATTTAACTTTCTCCTTCCCTGGCTTTTAACATATTTTGGTTACTGAAAATTCCAGCTAAATTGCTGAGCTCAAAAAGAAGTTACTCCTGTTAAATGCATTTTCCAGCTTTGACACAGAAGCTGGGTAATTCCTCTTCAAAGTCATTGCAAAAAAGATGACTTGAAGCAGTAGGAAAAATCAAAAAGTGAACTGCAAAAAAGATAATTTTTTTCATTATTTATTATCTATTTCCATGTATAATTGTAAACAGATTAGGGTATTTTTTTTAGGTCTCATCTGGGCATATCAAATAGTTTTTCACTGCATTTTTTTATCATTAAATGTTTGTTGAGCTTAGAGCACTCTTGCTGAGACTGCTGAGGCATGCAGATTAGTTTACCCAGAATTTATAGTTTCTGCTCCAGTTTTAATTAATGCCATTTTCGTCTGTTACTTTACAGTTTATAAGCATCCCAGGCACCTATGTAGTAATGCACACTTTGGAGATGAAAAAAAATTTATGATCTTGTTGTGAAAATCTAAGACTCCTTCCTTCCCTTGGGAATAGGATCATCTACCAGTCAGTACTGTAATTTGACTTTTTTTCTCCTGATGATACTATAAAGGGTGGGGCAGGTTCTCAGGAGGTCTAAGTGGTGCATCTGCCTGAGTAGAACCTTTGAGAGTCTGGCCGGGTATCTTTGTATGGTACCCTGTACTGTGCCCTTCTTTGCTGAAATGTTTGCATTTAGGAGAGATCAGTGCTTGACCGCAGTGACTCAGGAGCTCTGGTTGCAGCCTGGGACTTGAGCTGCAAATCACTGGAGCAGCCTGCAGCTTTCTGGGTGTGCTCAGTGCAAGCAGGAGTTACTGGCTGGCCGCCATGAGCATGTGTGCATGCGAGAGAGCCTTTGCATTGGTGATGCAGGGAGGTGTCATCCTTCCCTGTCACCCTCCCTGCTCCAGTGTGCTATCATTGCTCAGGCAAAGCCTCTGCCTGCATGTAGAGAGCAGGAATGCAAAGAGGGGAGCAGGATTGGGCCAACACCCTCTTGCTTCCCCTTTCTGAAGGCGCAGACAGTGGTTCTGGAGGGACCCACCCTGCTCTGAAGCGTTGCTGGCGTGCTCACCCTGCAGGGGCTGAACCATCTGCTATCGCCAGCTAAGGAAGGAGACACAGGATAGGGCCTCACTAGTCTGCACCTAACAGCAGAGAGCTGATGGAGAAGGGGAAAATTGCCTTCCCCTCTCCCCACTCAGCAACCAAAGCAGGTGAGATACTCTCCTGAAGCCAAAACCACACTCTCCTCCGTGAGTCAGCAGGATGCAGGGGACTGGTTGAGATGGTTTTTGTTGATCAGTGGCTGCAAAAGAGACTCCCTGGACTGGCTGTGTGTTTGTGTGCATTTTGCAGATAAATTATGCATGAACCAGTGAACATGCCTGCAGCTTCTAAATCCAGTATTTATGTTGTGGCTTTAATTGATGTAGAGAGATAAGTCAGCCAGCAGAGTGATTAATGCAGCATAGTTGTGCGGGAACGCTGTTCAGCTGTGTTGCCAACGCAGAGAGTTTTTCATCTGTAGCCAGTCACTTGTAAATGGTTACCAGAAACTTTCTAATGATTAGTAACAGCACATCACTAAAATACATTCCCTCTGATCCTGCCTGCTCCCAGGTTGCAGTCTGTCCAACTTAAGGAGCTCTCCTAGGGAGCAGAGCTCTGCACAGCCCAACTTTGAGGAGGAGTTTGGCCTAGCAGACCTCCAGAGACTGGAATTATTCAGTGACTTTTGACAGCTCCAATGCCTTTGGGTAACAAGGCTGGTTGCTCTTCTGGCTTGAAAAAGCCAAAATTTTTGGTTTTCTCCAGTGGGGAAATGAGGTTCTTGCTTGACTAGAGCAGGCCATTCAGTGAGGAGGTGGTTATGGCAGTGGAAAAAGTCAGAGATGACAGGGTTATCATGAGGCATTTTGGAGGCACTGCATGGCAGTGTTCTCCTTGAAAGTGGGAAAGGCTTTTCTCTGCAGATGGCGTACTGCTTACTGTGTCTGCATTCTCCATTTCTAAATGAATTTTGGTCTTATTGCAGTTAGTCTGACAGCTCCTCCTCCTTTTCTGTCAAGCTGCTCTTGTCTGTCATCTTAACACCTCAGCTGCTTCTGTATAACAGGTCTGTTTCCTTCCATGCTTGCAGAAATCCAGAAAATTTGACTCTCCCATCTTGCATTGAGAAAACCTGCTCGGAAGCAGTGCTGCGTTGAATGGATAACCCTGTGAACAGCTTTTTCACTCTGCTTGTCGGTAGCCTGTGTTTCCAGCCACAGTTATAGCTGGGAGGTGTGAGACCAAGTTTTAGACTGCCGTGATCTTCTAGTCATATGCTGCCAGGATGCAAAGTCCCCCCTCCCACACTCAGACCAGACACTTGCAGCATTCCTACTCTTCTAGTATCCAGGTTGTTGGAAATACTGGCTGCTTCTGCAGGGGCAAAGGCAGTATACACATCTTATGTCAAGCAATCTTTCAGCTTGCTGTTTGTTTAAATTTTCTCCAGTATTGCTCTCCCCAGGCTCTGGGATGTCACATCTGCTCTGAGGGGGCAGTTAAGAAGTCCACATTTCTCACCAGAGCACAATCATTACTCCCCAGCATGTGTTCTCAGCATCTGGTATCTAGGCTGCCTAGAGGGATGAACCGTAGAAGCTGTCTCAGAAAGAGCTAGTCTGCAGCTTGTGCCTTTTAAAAGATATTTTTTGTGCATATAGAAGCAGTATGCCTGGCCTCTCCTCTCCTCTCTTCTCTCCCAGAGCTCTCCCAGCAGCATAGGTGTAGCATAGTGAGCTGCTTCACCTGGAGCTTCACTGTGGGGACCTGAGCTCCAGGAAGAAGAGGCTTTGTCAGCCTTCAGAGAATTGATACCACCTGAGAAGAGCACCAGTGCACACGACAGTGATGCTGTAGGAAGAAGCCAGTGCCACCCTCCACGGCTGGTCACCTGCTGGAGACCATGTGCTCTACCACTGCCCTCCGTGCTGGGGGTAGTTTGAAATGCTGGCTTCCTTTTCCCTCTAGTCTGTGCTGCTTGAGGAACTGTCCCTACCACCTGCTGCTTTTCCCTCTTGTACCCTTATCCAGGGGTACCACAGTCTCTTTGTGAGGAGACTGGTTTACATGAGAGCAAGGAGGACAGGTCCTTGGAAAAAGTCTGAATGCCATCTTGGAGTATCTGGTCTGCTGATGGCAACATCCAGGTGAACATTGAAAGGAGGCAGACCCAGCCTTGCCTGAGAGACTGCCCCTTGCTCATACATTTTGTTAGCTGCATTAAGGTTGTTAAGATGTGTTATTAGAGCCCTTCCCTTACCAAATGCAAGCAAGAACTTACCCAAAGGCTGCACCAATGACCTGACTTTGCCCTTGTGGTCAGAAGGAGCAAATTTAGGCTAATCCAAGGCATTTTCTCTTTTCTGCCTTTGAACACCTAATTATTCCATAAAAATTATAAATGTTTAAACAATGAAGGACCTCCTTTGGCATCTGCTTTTAAATCTGGGCCAGGAACCAGCTGGGGTACAGGCCAGAGCTTTATTTGGACCAATAAATCACTTAGCAATGCAAGCACTGAAAGTGCTACAAGCCACAAGGGCAGGATTTTTCTCTGACGTAAACCACTGTTTATGTAGTCACTCTATAGCAGTGGTCCGGCCTGTAACTCACCTAAATGAGCCCAGCACAAGAAGATACATTTTGTCTGAACAGGCCAGGTTTCAGCTTGAGCCAAGTGAGTATAAGTGTATAGTGACAGAGCAGCTGGCTAAGCTGCCATGGAGACTTGTGTCACATGAAATCCTCCAACTCCCTTCAGCCTCTTGCTGGGAAAAGGGAGATCAATGCTATCGAATCTGTGTCACCACACAGGGCAAACTCTATTGGTAATATAAGTCTTAACTCACACGCTGACAAAAACCTCATGCTCAGAGCTGTCAAATTCTGAAAGACTGTAGGATGAGAACAGGGGTGGGTTGTGGTTGAGTTTTTTTTAAATTTGTACATATTCATGACAACTGTGTCCTCTTACTTGAGTCTAGAATTATAATTTGGCTAAAAGGACAGAGTTTTTTGGCTGTTTAAAAACTCTTTAAGTCACTACTCTCTGTATGAGGTATACTCTGAGGCTTAGATTACTTGGTGAACAAGTTTAAGTGATGCCTATAGATGTGTGTATGTATTTCATAAGTATAGTATGGCTTCTATGGCTCAGCATTGCAAAGCCTGCTGTTCTTTTCTGAGGCTTATTTTGATCAAAGCACTTCAGCAGCTGCAAAGATTGTTAGGTTGCTTTTTGTTGTAATTGTTCTCAAATGAGGTTAAACATCTATCAGAGCTTTTGCAGATTTAAGGTATCCTTTGAGCTGCCTTGATCTTCGTGTGTTGTCCACCAGAGGCTGCCTGTTGTTCTGCAAGGCATATACTTGAGAGCCTAAGCAAGAGTTAGTGGGTGGGATTTTCTGCTAGCTTAACACTGGGCTGACTTTCTCCCTGTTTATATCAGCCAATGCCTGTACCAGGAGCATCCATGCTGACTTCTGAAAATCATGCTCTGGGGATCTAATACACAGCTTTACTTCTGAAAATGTTGACCTTGCTCTGTGAAAATTCAGCAAAGGGACATCATGTCCAAAGTGTCCAAGAAGGACGGGTGCCTGTGATGTCTCCTGCAGATACAGCCGTACAGCAGTAGTGAGGGGGTTTTTTTTCTGCAACTGTACAAATTTCCAGAAGAGTGGCTCATCAGCAGGGAAAAGAAGAGCAGCAGGGCTGAAAATTCTCTCTTGGGCATCTCATATGCCTCCCAGAGGTTTCCCTTGGGAGCATTAAACAACCTTTTAACAAGTTGCTGGTCTGAGTAAAAAGACATAGGGAAACCCAGTGGGTTTTCCTATTGTGCTCTAGTCAGGGCAACAGTAGCATGATCTGCATTATTCTTGGAAAGAGAGAGCAAAGCCTGAGGGTGTGATTCTTACCTGGAGTCATAAAACTCTTTGTCATGCAGTTAGCTTGAAGCACTTGAGCAAATTCAGTGAAACTATGCCTTTTCACTTCACTGGACCACAGCCAGAGTGATTGTGTCTTGCAGAACTGAGATGCAAATGAACTGCTCAGAATGAATGAAGGGGAACACCCTGTCACCTTGCTTTGGGCAAGCTGTAGTCCTGTAATCCTTTTTCAGGCACTGGGCTTGGGTTTCCTGCCCCCCATGGTGATGGGAAGATGTGGCTGAGCACTGTCAGTTTGGGTCACAGTTAAGAAGTGTCATTTACCCTCCACCTGAGCTGTTGCTACGTTGTTTTCCCTTAGGCTGAGAAAGAGGACTGAATTTTCAGTCACTGTTGCTTGGTAGCCATATGGGAAGCATAACTCTCAGCAGTGGTAGTGCCGAAAAACATTTTGCACATGCGTGTACATACACCTTATACATCTCTTGTGTGCAGAACTAACCTTACAGGGCTTGACAGCAGTCCTTGCAAGACCTTTCCTCTGGGTGGTCACCTATCACTTTTGTGATGTGTAGGAACCTTCTTTCTGGTAACCTTGAATTCAGTTTACTCTCATCACTGAATTGCTGGAGTGTTTTTCATGTAAAAGCTAGAGACACAGTCCCAGTCTCACTGCTTTGTGGTAACTTCTTGGTCTGCTGTGAAGCAACAACATTGAGGTAGCCATTAAGTCTTTTCCAGCAGCATGGAACTTGCTGTTCTGACTCTTGGGGAGGTCTTTATCTCAGGTTTGATGCTGTCCTACCACCAGGACACCCAGTTTTGTCCCTGGGAATAGGCATGGCCAGAAAAGCATACTGGGTGGTTGGAGTCAGAGCTGTGCAGACTTAGGGGTCAAGCCCTGGTTCACGGGAGATTTTTCCATGTGCTGCGGATGTCCATAAGGACTCAAACATATACTTGCTTACACAGAGATGTTTTCCTGAAGCAGAGTTGTCACTCTTTTCTACAGGTATCACAGGATGCCCTCCCTTATTCTGCTTCATGTATCTGGTACTAGAATGATCATTTCGTGATAAATGAAGGCACTTAATCAGTCCTCTTCCCCTCGGAAGAAGGACTTTTGGGGATATTGTTATATCATTTAAAATAATATTTTGGAATTTAAGTTTACATTGCTTTATTTTTCACTTGAGGTGACTGTATATAAATATTTTCCTCTATTTTATCATTGCTGATAAAGTAAGCCTACAGTATACAGACAAATAATTTGCCTTTGATGTATTGAAACTGTGAGATATAAAGTAGACTTCTCTCTTGTGTCCATGTTCCTGACTATAACTCTGTTCCTCTGTGTTTTTATAAGTTGGAATAAATGTTGCTTACGGGCAACAAGGAGCCTGCAAGCTTTCCAATAATTTTTATGTCATTGAACTCAAGCAACCCTATTGAAGGATCTCACATATGTATAATGATATATGTATATGTACAAACTTTAGAAAGAAATAAACCAAATGTATTTCACGTTCTGCAGCTGAATGTTTTTTATTTGAACCCTGACAGTTATTCTACAAGTAAGAACATGAAGGTGGCTTTACAGTGACTGACAGTCCTGCTTCTGATCCTGGCAGTCAGTAGTTTAAAGGTTTCCTGAGCTGGAATATACGTGTACTGTCTGCCTTACAGTCTGGATCTGACCTGCGGTTGGGGTAACCCATGGAGCCAGTGGCACTGCGTGCACATTAGCCCTCTGTGAGGGCAGCTGGAGCTCTCTTCCTTCTGCACCTATGCAAGAGGCGATATCCCTTCCAGCTGTTTCAGGGTGTGTAGCCTGCAGAGCTACCACTGCTTGCTGTGAAGAGACAGCAAGAAGAGACTTAACTGATTTAAAATGGGTTTACCAACACATGGGCTAGAAGAGCAAGGCTGCAGGAAACAGCTGTTCAGAAATGATTGGGAGCTGATCTCAAAATTGTTGAGGTTGGGAATTGCTGCTGACATGGTGGATGGGAAGAAGGGACCCATGAAGGGCGAAGAGTCGGACACTAAAGAAAATGATGGAGTGCAAAAAGGCAAGGGTGGGAGTGGTTAAGAAACCATGGCTATCCCGAGTAAGGAGAAACAGTCTGTACAACAAACAGCCTTGTGCTTGCAGTTCTTGGAAGCATGTTCTTCTCAACCTGGGAAGTGATTCACAGGGCAGAAGGAGAGAATGTGTCCAATACAGGTGGGGCATGCCCAAGCTTTACAACAGGGCTAGGAGCTTGTGCTTGGAGACAATAGTAAGGAAGACAGGTTGTTTCTTACCAAGATTTCTGTGAATGTTTGGCTGTCTTGTGGTGATTTTTTCTTTATATTTTTCCTCCGTGTGCTGCCTTTAGATGAATGGTAAGACTTTCACACCTGAGGTAGTTCTGTGTTTGTTTTTTCACACTATGCCTTGGGCTATCAGATTTTTTCATTGTTGTTCCATCCTGGTTGCTTCAAAGCACTTGGGATTTTTGATTTCAATGCATGCTTCTGGATTAATATGTCTTTAATGAAAAGACAAAACAAAGTGCTGTAAGGATGGGTGAGAGTACTTAAAAAAGATGTATTAAATGCCTCCTCTATGCCCAAATGAATGTTTGAACTGTGTCTGAATGTTAATGTCAGTACTGCTCACCACCTTTCTTTATTTTTTCTTCCAGCTGACAGAGTCAATGCTGAGCGTTTTCTGGCGATTTTTCTACCTGGAATCATTAGTCACGTCACGTTGCTCACAATGCAATAATCTAGAACAAAATGACAGAATAGGTGCAAAGTGAAAGACAGATGCATTTATATTCTCTTCGTTGTCCGTTTTCAGTTCAAGTACAGAATATAATTATCAAGGAAGACTGAAAGGGCTAGTTTGTGTATGCAGGAGAAACCTCCACAATCTACAGCAGCTACACATCTCTTTGGTATTTATAAATAATGTAGCACAAGAAGGAGGCTTAGCCCAAAGTACTGCACAGTTTGGCCTGAAATTGTCATGGTTATCTCTAGATTGGAAATGAGAATAAAGTTGTTACCCATCAGCGCACTGATCTACTGCAGTGGCCTCCTAATCTACAAGGTAAGGGCAAAAGTAGCTTTTAAGGTAGAGCTGGAAGAGGAATCATGTGGTGATAACCCGGGTTTGCATTTGTCAGGTCATTGCACATTCCATCTGTTTCTTTCCACGTTTGCTGCTAAGTGGATGTTTCTCAAAAGAAATTATGTCAGCCACTATGCTAACTATTTCTCCCAGAAAAAGAGCCATCCTGGAAAACATGAATTACTGCACAACAGCTGGCCACCTTGCTGGGTTTGCTATGTCATGGTCACATTCATCTTAGGACATCTCTTCTAGTCCCATTCCACAGCTAGTTTTTGGATAGATCAGTACATAAATGATGAGGGTTTTTGTTTCGCTCTTCACAAGAAGATGCAAAGACAAGGAGCTAAACTGGGATCAGGTGAAGGAATCAAGACTAAGTAAACTTACTTGCCTTGGAAAATGTGGAAGGCAATGTGTTGCTATTATGAACCAGAAGTTTGTGGTGATGTTTTGGTCCTCTCTTCCCAGGCAGGGTGTATCAGAAATAGGCTGAGTTTGCCCTACTAACAACCTTGGTACAGATTTTGCTGCATTTGGCCAGTGAGGATAAACTAACAAGGGTGTGTCTTAGGGAGGAACCTGGGCAGAGAAGGGGAGGCAGAAGAGTGGCAAAAAGATTGTTCCAGGAAATAGAAACAGTGATGAACAAGGCAAAAAAATCAGATTGAGAACAAAGGAAGAGGGAGCCTTCTGAAAGGAGGAATGCAGGTGCCTACAGATGTGTCACTTATTTGCAACCTGGTCCACCAGGAATTCCCTTTAGGATGGTGTCTGAAAAACTCACTGTGAGAGGGTGGGCTTCAGGGGTATAGATTTCCACTGTGGTGATACATCATGTAAAGAAGTAAAGTGATGGATTTGTAAGTGAACGATTGATGTATGTGATTCGTAAGAGTGTGAAATAAGCACTTTTATAATTGTGTGTAATAGGGTGGAAAATAGCTTAATTGCAGATTAGCAGCAGTGGTGTGTTTGTTTGATAATCAGTATATTGATTACTTAATAGATTGACCAGTTCCTTAGTAGCGTGTTGCTTAATCACTAAAGCCTGTAATTTTGTTATAGGACTTACATCTTGATCTTGCAATCTAAACGGAGGGAGTTGCTTCCTTAAGTAACACTTACATTGGGGGAAAGAACATTTCCTACCTAGTCTTAACTTGCTTCAGCCACAACACATTGACCATTGCAAGGACGCTTGCAGAAATGTTTGTAAATATTTGAATTACACCAGTGACCACAGGCCACAAGCTAAATAGGATGAGTCTTGAGAATGCAAATGTCGTAGAAATGACATACTGGGAAAGCGAGGTCTGTGAGTTAAAATCTCAGGGAAAGACTTTCATAGTGCACAAGCACTGTTTTCTCAGCTAACACTGTCTGCATGTGCAAAGGTACTGAAGAGCCTTTATCGTTACAATGTGCAGTTTTAAAATGTAGGGGAAATATACGGATGGCTAGAAGTTTGCGGAAGGAAGCAGAATATAGCATTGAAGACTGAAAACTCTGTGGAAAAGAAGGTTGCAAGGAGGCTTTGCCCAAGGGGAGAGGATTTGTTTGAAAGCCAGAGGCGAGACAAAAACTGAACAAGACTGTAAAGAAAAGCATGGGAGGCAACTGAACAGTACAGAGATTCACACAGATTCATTTATCACTTGGAAATGACAATCCATTAATAGGAAAAGAGCAGCCTCTTGTGAACATTGCCTAGCCCCTCCCTTTATCAGAGTGCTCTTTCGGTGAAAAGTTCTTATTCCCCCATTGTTTGCAGAGGCATTTTGAACACTGCCAGGGCTTGCCATAGGGTCAGGACAGCATGCTGTGCACTGGCCTTCAGGGGAAACTGCTCAGAGTTAGCCAAGGTAGATATTCCTTCCTGCACCTGGTAGCTTGGAAGACAGCAGCATCCCTAGGGCCATGCACTGTCTGTTGGATGGGACGTGTCTTTGCAGAAAGGAAAGAAATAAAACCCAAAACCAAGCTGAAGCCCGTTTTCCATCATCACTATACTAAGATTGTTCAAAATAAGTGATTTAGGTGGGTGGGTATGGTTTGCTTTCTTCCTTTCCAAGAAAATGTTTTTTGTTCAGCCGGAAATCATCTTTCTGCTGTACCTCACTCAGAAGTGCAGTGTAGATACGCTCCATCTACTCTTTGGAAGGTGAGTATTTTTAGTCAGCTTGGGCAGCTTTCTCCTCACTGCCCAAATGTCCAGTGTAAAAAAAGTACACTCCCTCTTTTCAGGGTAATTCCAGTCAGGACTTCTGAAACAAGATGTGTGTCGCTGAACCCTTGTTACAAGTGCAGTCTTCAGCACAGACACATGCCTTGTCCTTTGAAAAATGATTTTGCTCAAGGTGGTGGCGGGAATGCTGCTGTGAGGGTAGGTGTGGAAAATGCTCCTCTCCAGTCAGAAGTGCATGTGTGATACCCAGCTCTTGGTGTGCTCTGCTTCCTGTTCCATCCCATCCCATCCTGGGCTGAACTGTGCTGAGCACCCTGTAAGTACAGGTACTGAGACAGGGATGGATGGAGCCAATGCCATTAGCAGCATAATTACCTGAGTAATAAAGACACTAGAGATGCTCACCTTGGCAGGAATTTGCAGTGGTCTGTGCCTGGGACAGGAATACTTTCCATGTCTGGCTGCTGGGAAAGTTTTGTGGGGGCCTTTCAGTCAGCCAATGATAGCAAGAATGGTGTAAAACCCAAGTCCTGTTACCACAGCCATACCCACGCTGCGTTTCTCAGGCAACTGAAGTGTGGGCGGCAGTTAGAGGTTGTAATTGTTTCATGGGGGAAAAAAGCCCATATACATACACACTCAGAATTAAAAAATGGAGTGCTCTTTCCTTTTAGCTGCAATTTCTGACTGCACTTTGGACAAATTGTCAGAATCTGCATTCCCACTGGCAGGGAGCCAGGCTCCCTGGCACACTGATTAAACGGTGTGTGGGCAAAATGTAGGCAGATGATGGGGACCTGGTACTTTGAAACCTTGGAGAGCTGTGTTTTCCTTTGCTGCTGCTTTCTTTTTCTCTCCAAACTCCTTTCATGCTAGTTTTCTGGCCGTCCTTCACTAGATCCATTTTGGGGTCTGAACATCCAACTTTGGGAACTGAGAAGAAGCGTGAAGCCACAGAGGTAGCAGCTCAAGGTACATAATCCCAGCTGCTTGTTCCCCTGCAGGTGAGCACGTAACCCTCTGAGTGCAGTGGAGGTGGTCAAGAGACCAAAATGTTGGGCTGCAGCAATATAAAGGAAATTTTTGCATGTAGATGAGAAACCTCTTTTGTGAAGGACCCAGTCAGCCACATGGTTCTGGTCCAGCTTCAGCCTTCCCGAGCTCCATCTGTGACTTGGAGTCCAGCTGACAAGCACTGGAGCTGGGGATTTTGAGATGTCACCTTTCTAATCAATCTGGTGCTTAGATCTCACAGCCGTAGCATTTACACTGCCATGTGTGTGAAGACCTGGGGACTGTTGCATCGTTCCCAGGATATTTGTCTGCCTGTCATGGTGGGCACCCTTGGCTTACACTGACTTGCCTCCTTACTTTTTATCTGGTTTCTCATCATTTCTCTTAGGGCTTGACAATACACAGTCAGGAAGGTAAGATGTCCAACCTTTGGAGCCAGAGCAGGCATTCAGTGGAGACAATTTTCATGAATATAATGGCTGAGCTCCACTGTGAGTCAGCGTTGCCCCACTCCCACGTCTGATGTCACCACAAAGGGTTTGACTGGATAGCTACACCTCAAGTGAGGTAACTGCTTTTAAAATGGGTGAGCTCCACTGCACTGAACACTGGTGTGGACCTCCCAGTTCAGAGGCAGGGTGGCCTCCATGTAGCTTCCAGAGCAAGGCAAGATGATGCCCTTTTCAAAATATGGACATAAAAGCTCAATCTCTTTTTTAAATTCCACAGCAATTTGATTCACATCTTTAGCTAATTCAAACTTCTTAAGAAATGTGGCACAAACAAGTCTCTGGAGGTATTTTGCAGCCCTCTGGGTTCTTGCCACACTTGTGATTCATCCGACGTGTCTTGATGTTTAGTTCGGTGTGCAGCCTGACTGACAGAGCCTCTTTGCCAAGTGTTAGGAGCTGCAAAAGTCCTGCAGGGGCTCGTATGTGCTGACAGTGCAGTCTGGGGCTCAGCCTCTCATGATTACAGAGGAGGGTCTGGTGCTCCTGGTAGGAGCTCTCTGCTCCAGCACAGCTGCACTGTGATCTGCCTGTGATCTGAGGGTTTCACCCTCGGCTTCCCCAGGAGCAGACCAGGGCCAGAGCTGCATGTGTGCCTGCCAGTTCTGCCTATACTATTTAAACTGCAAACTCTTCAGGGCAGGGGCTTTGGCTGTGTACATTCAATACCAGTAAGTATTAATCCTTATGATTTGCAAACTGCTTGGCTTTCAGAGACTGGTACAGCTTCAATGCAAAACACCTGGCATGGTGTTTTATGAGCCCTGGGGACAGTTTAGCTTGTTCAAATGTGTACTTGGCTTTGAGTCACTAATGTGATCAATCAAAGGAGCAGTCTTTTCCCTCTGACTCACCAAGGCTGATTCCTTGAATTTGAGGGGTTTAAATATCCACTTGATTCAAGCATAAAGGAGTTTGACTTAAAAATTCTGGCTGCTGAAGTCACAGTGGGAGCAACTGACCCCAGCTCCCACAAATTCAAGGAATGATCACTCAGGTACTAAAGGCAGAGGCTAGCTACTAGCTTTCATCAGCTGAAAATTGAGCATTTTGGTGAAAAAACTGTAGATTCAGTGGGGTGCCAAACCCCAAAAGCTTCCCCTGTTAATTTGCTGTGATCTGTCTCTCATCTAAATGGCTTTTAAAAGATGAAGAAAACCAAATCCCAGCCCCATAATGGGATTTTCAGGTTTCTCATTCCACTCCATGGAACCCTGATTTTGCCAAAGGACGCTAAAATGAGAAGGGAGAAAAAAAGCTCATGCCCCTCCTTTTCCATTCAGGTACCTCAGGCTGAAGTATGACTTTTATTCCATATTTCCTCAGCATGTACACCTTGAGGCCTGGTGAGTTTCTACAGTCCTTGCACTGTCTCACCTTGAATGGTGTAATGCTACTATGGATTTTACTGTTACTGTTCTGCCTGCTCATATTACTGGTGTCACTGGAGTATGTAATTCTTTGCTTGTCTATGCCCCTTAGCGCTTTTACTGTTGTTCTGAATGACCGCGTCATGTTGTATCTTCTCTACGAGCTATTGTCCGTATGTGCTCCGCAGGGAAAACAAAGCACATAAAGCCTAAGTAACTGGGTCACACATCTGGAGCATCTAGATGTGACCCCTAAGTAGCTGGGTCACATCACTGAGCACGTCTGGAAGGTGAATTCCCCTCTTCCAGAAAAAACAGTGAATCACTTTGTGTCACACTCCTTTTTTAGCTGCCTCCAGTACTTTGATGGCTTTACCTCCATTATGACCATCATACCTTCTTAGTCTTACCCTTTATTATTGCTCTCAGCTTGTTTAATTATAAATTGTCATCAGGGAAGCCTTCGGCAAATGGCTGAATATCTGCAATTCTGACAAACACCTCTAGCATATGTGCAGTTCTGTTAGCTCAGTGCAGAACCCCATTTTCAGACCAAGCAGTAGAACTGAACAGATGTATTTTGGTCACCTGTGCTGCAGTCATCATCTGAGTTTGGAGTTTGGCTATGCTAAGCAATGTGTAGCCCTCCTATGCCTCCAGACTGTGTATTTGTTCCAAAGATTTATGCCCAAGCTGAAATTCAGGGGTGAGAGGTTTATTGGACTTTTTGCTGTTAAATTTTAGCAGGGTCAGGGTGCACTGACTGGCTGCTGAGCATGAATATTAGCAAACAATATAGTTAGGAAAGAGAGAAAAACAAAGACAAAGAGACAGGCACACTGTGGCTACTTGCCTCTGATCAGATGATTATTACTGTTAACTGTTCTTAAAGCTGGTTTTATTCACAATAAACAAAAATAGGAGCTGTTTTGATTGAGGGTGGAGGTTAGCTCTGCCCTAGCAGTTCTGCCCTAGCATTTCCATCCTGCCAGGTGAGAAAAGGAAAGCACAACTTCAAACAAAGCTAAGCCCTAGAGCCTTTCTGTTTTTCTACTTAAGCACAGTGTAAATTATACAGCATTGGCACAGTCTCCTTATTAATTTCACTCTATAAGCAATCATAAAGCATTTAGTTTTAACATGAAATATTCAAGTTCTTCTCTGCTTGTTTTTGAATTCTTTATGTATAATTTTAATAATTTGCTAACACAGAAATTATTAAACGTGGATATGTCAGATGACAACTAAGCTGAGGAAGAGGGACAAGGATACTGGAAACTGAAGGATTTTCCAAAACTATAACAAAATGTTTTGAATGCAAGGTTTTTCCTTGGGTGATGCAAATAAGAAATAATGCCTGATACTATGGCTAGGAATGACCTTGTTGATAATGTGATAGAGCCAGTACTGCTCAGTCTGCAAAGCACTGGATGGAGTTATTATTACTGGCACTTATCTGTCATCTCATGATGACAACAGATTAGCTGACCGACTGCACTCTGTGCTTTAGTGGAGTCCCAGCTTTTGCAAAGGCTGCTCCAGAAAACATCACCCTGTAGTTCCCACACATTTGAGCTTGGAAAGCTTGGAAATACCTCAAGGGACTTATCTTGTGCCTAGTTAAACTGCTTTTCACTTGAAAAAGAGGTGCCATGCTTGCTGTGCTTTTCATGCACCATGTAGCCATAAGGTATTTGTAGCACTGTGAAAAATAAGACGAGAACTCCATCCAGCAGGATGACAGTGCATAGTTCTGGTATCTCCCAGTGCTGTGCTCTTACTGGCTTTCCATGTGCATCCCCGGACTGCCTCCCTTGTTAGCGGAGGATGGTGAAGTGCGGTTGCAGAGGAAGAGCTTTCAAGCTGAAAGTCCCTCTTGCCCCTTCGTGGACTTGAGCTATGTCTGTAACCCATCAACTTTTCCAAGTCAGATTTCCCCTCTGACTTTCCAAAACAACATTGCCCCCAGGACTAAGCATGCATGCCCCCAGGAACATCCAGGTCGTGCTTCTGCTGCCCCATAGCATGGCAGCATGTAGCGCCTCTGCTCCAAAACCCTGAGCTGCAACAGGGTGCAGCACCGCTTTCCTACCAAGCTCTTCATCGCTCTCCTGTGGATATCCCAGCTACTTGGACTCTCTCTGTGGGTGCACACCTGCAATGCTCTCTTGCTCAGATGTCTGCTCTCATCTGAGCCCAGATTATTAGGATACATCCTTGCTGATGCTCCAGCATTCAGCCCCCAAATTTCTTCCTGTTAGCTCTCCCACTAGTGGCACCCTCTTGGCTGCCCTGAGCTGCATAGGACTGGGAAATCTCCCCCATGCTCAGCTGCCAGGCAGGGAGGAGACTGTGTGATCTGCAGCATTCACGGAACGAGTACTCTGCCTGGAACTTGCCTGTGCTGCTCTGCTGGTGCTGCTGCAGGAGTCAGAAGGATCAGAGCAGTAGTGACCGATGCTCCCCAGAGGCAGCTCACCTCACCTTCTGCATGGCTGCAGGGGCCTGTTTGGCATGGCAGGGATGAGGGATTGGTGACTGCAGCCATGGATGCCTGTGGGGAGGGAGAGGAAAAGGCCCCTTAAATGTGCCAGAGCAGAGCTCAAAATGTCCTGCCAGACTACAAAAACCCTGGTCACAGTCCAAGGGATGGTGATGCTCTGGGACAGCGGCAAGGGAAATCTGCCATGAAAGGGCTTGAGAAGCAGAATGGGCTGAAGCACTGAGAAATGGGCAAGAACCAAAACTCAGTGCTGTGAAGAAATCTGGATCAGAGGAGCATGACAAGTTTTCCTGGCTCTCAGAGGATGAGGGAGCAGGAGGAGAGGCTTACAAAGAGTGCAGGGGCAAGGTCAAGCAGGAGGTGGATGAGAAGAACACAGGCACCTCCATCCTTCCCTCCAAGCCTTGGCCTGGAAGTCTTTTGCTGGTGTTGGTGCCAGCAAGACATGAGTCATTACTCAGAGCCTGAATATGCATCCTGCATCACTTCAAGCTTCCCACCTGATCAAGTTGTGCCACAGGGTGTTGATGGGGTTGGCAAGATAAAAGAGGGGGCAGAACTTGCTAGATGGAGCTGGATGTTGCTCTTCGGCCAAAAAAAGTTGATGCTATGATTATTCACCCTTTCTGAGGCTATTAGTGGGCTGTAGGCGTATAGAGTTTCAAGAAAAGCGTTATCCATTTAAAAGTCAGATTAAGAAAAATCTGCAACAAACTATGTTTCTGAATAGAAATGGGAATTTCTGGAGAGCCAAACACTTATTCATTATTACTGAGAAGCCAATTGCTTCTGAAAAACCCGGCTCCTTGTTGCTTCTTATATTTTCAAATCTGATGCAGTTGCACGTGGGGACAGTTCAGTGGTGGGAGCTTTCACACAGATTTGTAGCACAGGGGGTGCAGGAGCAGAGGGAACAGTTTGTGCCATTGCATCACAGCAGCTAAGAAAGCCATATGTGAAATATCAGCCTCCCATCAGCCACACAGACATACATCTCCATTCTTTTCTCTCCAAATGGCTCCTGTTTCAGAAGGCAATAAGGAATGGAATGCTGCATTGGGAATGGAATCACTGATTGCAGAAGAAAAGGCAGTCCTTGGTGAAGAGGTTATCATTCAAGCTTTGTGCCTGTTCCAGAAAAGCTGGGACTTAACATTGTTTGTGAGCAAAGGGAAAGGAAGGATGGAGAGGGGCAAACCACTGTGCATTTTAAGCAGCTTTGATTCTGAGTTGGAACTTTATGTTAAATACCATGATTCATGTCTATTTATTTTGTTAAGCAGTGAGCAAGCAGAAAGTCTAGCAGCTGAAATGATGTGCCTGAAAGACTCCTGGCAGGCAATCCATCAAGCTACTATTGATTAGTGCTGCCACAGGAACCATTTTGCACAGTAAGACCTTTATTCTTTACTCTGACAAATGCTCACTTAGATGTAAATTAGCTGAAGGTGTCCTTCTCTCACTTGTTAGGGCTGAACTGGGAATGAAGCTTTGCTCTCCTAAGAGCAGAAGTTTGGAAAGCATAGCAAGAGCCATGAAGAAAAAAAAAAACTTGAGTAAGATTCCAGGGCTCCAGGAGGTGTTCTATCCTTTTAAAAACGGAGGAGAGAAGAGAAATCAAAAATTTCCCCTAAGGACAATGGCATGCTATAACTGAAAAGTGCTCCAGTGGGCTATAATGGCTAAACAGAAGCTTGCTGGTAATGGTGCTGCTGAACAGTCCAGTCTCACTCACTTCCTGTGATGCATAATGTGAAGGAAATCAAAGGTGAGGAAGGTGCAGTGGGAGGTGCTATGACACTACTTAGTCTTGCACTGCCTTGCCTCAGTAGTGTGCTTGTCAGTATGCATGTGCATGGATAAGCCAAGCAAGCTTCGCTCTCCCAGAAGGGGTCTAAATGTGCTGTCCTTGTTACCTCCCGCAAATGGTCCGTTTCTCCTTAATTTTTTAAGTATTTCTAAACCCATTGTAACTATCTGACTTCAATTTCCAGCCGTTGGTTCCCACTGTACTTTTCTCTGCTTGATTAAACAGCCTGTCAGGATCCAGAATTTTCTGTCCTGCAGAGGTGCTTTTTCATTGCAGTCATGGCCTATTTAGTTATTTCTTAAAGGGCTAAACAGATTGAACTCTCACCATTTCTCAGTACCAGGCATCTGCTCTGATTTTAGCCTCAAATGCCCATTCTAGTTTTCTCGATGTTCCTCCTCATGGGCATTAAAGGACAGTGTTCTCAGACACAGTTATCACACCTTTGGTTTCCTTCACAGGGGGTGCAGAGACACAATTCTTATCCTGCCCCTTGCCTCTCTGCAGAGAGTTTGCAGAGGCAAAAAACCTGCTCTTAACAGTTGGTGCTGACAGCCAGAGCAGAACGTTGCATTTTTTTGTGGGGTCCACGGTGGTCTCTGGGTGAATTTGCTCCAGATGGATGACCCTGAGCTTCTTCTTGCCCTCAGCAATGAAAATATGTGGGTGATACTATATCTGCTGGCACTACGTTGAACTAATTATTCCTTGTTTTTTCCAAATAACTGAGGTATGCAGATCTTGTTCTTGCATCATAACTGAAATCTTTTCCTAAATTCAGAAAAAATACGTGGCAGTGAAACAATCAGTATGAGCCTATGCTTGGCTGTTTGTAAAGGCTGGATGAGAAGCAACCTTGCCAATTTTGTCTGGAGAGGTCTCTACATGCATGATTTTTGGTCTCTACATGCATGATTTTTAATCTCTCTGTGGGCGATGTGTACTTGATAGCTTGCAGCTGATGCCATCTCCCTCCTGGAATTAATTAGGTGTTGCCAGATCATAAGTGAGTTCCTGAACTGCAGTAGGTGCTATGCTCAGTCTGTCAGCAGCTCAAAACATCCATAAACATCAGCACAACAAGGCAGTACATTGGCAAGCCTCACAGGTGAACAAGATTGGTAGACTGTTGAGCACAACAGCTGGGCAGAGGTAATGTTGGGGGAATAGCCTGAGTTTTCATGCCCATAATGCTGTCTTGGTTTTAGACATTTAAAAGAGAATGCTCTCAAATGAGCTGCCTCTGTTTACAGGTCCAGCCAATCTCTTTTCACCAATAAGAATGAATACGAGTAAATAGAAGTGAAAAAGCAAAAATCATGTGGCACGAGAAACCAAGCTGCCTACCTGAGCAGACTTTAAAAGCACCCACGGTACCAGCCCCCTGCCCCCACCCAGTTTCACCAGTTCCATTTCCTGGATGCAGGGTCTTAGAGAGACTAAAAATTTTTGGGCACAGATAGATATGGAATACAGTAACATTTTGGGCTACCCACAACCTGCTGGAGGAGACAGTTGTTTAAATGAGAGGAGCTTGTGCCGAAATGCTATTGAGAGTCAGTGCCTTCGCTGGAGATGGGTGTGTGTAAGGGGCATCACCCAGGGCCTGGATGGTGACGCTGAGTGGAGGGCTCTGCTGCCGCTCAGGTGAGCCACAGCTCTGCCAAGCTGCCATGCGGGCAAGGTAAAGGGGATCTTTCTGCTCCTCTTCCCTCTGCATCCAGGGAGAGGTTTTTGTACCTTCTCTGATGTCACGCTGTCTCCATTGCTCATGAGGGTCTTAGTCTGTGTTTTCTGTAGTACCATACTACTTTATTTCTTATCCTGGCAGTATGCAAACACCCTGCTAACCTGCACTCTCTGTATGACATGGATTTAGTTTAAGTTTAGGTGACTTAAGACATTACTGTAGTCAGATGCCCAGTCCATCTCCTGGAAAGGTGTTACTGGACCTGAAATGAAGCAGTACATTTAGGCATGGTTCACCTTCCACCACCGATGACTTGAAGTAGCATTAAAACAACTAGGCTATGAGGTACACACCGTATTATGTCCAGGAGTGTTAGCCCATGCAGGAAATAATATGGCAGAGAGGGAAAACGAAACCATCTCTTCTAAATCACTGCCTAAATCCACTTTCTGTCATGGATAAATTATTTTATTACAATGATTCTTGCTGCTGATTCTGAATGACTTCAACTCCTTTGGCTTCAATGTAATTTTAGCCTGTGCCTAAATGAATTTGAACTGAAGCTGGTGTGAAAATAAAACAGTCTTAGCAAAGCTGTGACTTGTACTCTTTCAGATTTTATATTTTTTGGTTTGCTTGTTAATTATTTTTCCTTTGCAACTAATTATTTCAGGAACAGGTGGCAGGGGAGAAGGTGAATGCTTCTACAGAGACATCTTCAATCTCAGCCATTTAAACAGCAATTAATTATAATCTCTTCTAATTTATTAACTTGTACAGGGTCTAGTATCACAAAATATTAACAAGAGCTGAACAGGGAATTCAGCAACAACGAACTATCTGTATGCACTTGACTGAGTGTTCAGTTTATTAAATTGTAGCTATAGTACAATTTAAAGACTCTCCACTGTGTAAACTGATGTGACCCCACATATTTTACTCTGTCTTTTTAGTCACTGAGGTCTCTCAGTATTTCTCTGTTTTTCCTTCAGGCCATTTTTACTTCACCACTCATGTATTGATTTCTCCTATTAAGGATAGGCAGAAAAATGATGAAAAAACACAGGGCAGGATCCAACCAGGGTACTGGAAGAAGAAAACTTGTATCTGTGAACTATTGGTGTTTTAATTCTCTCATTAATTTTTCAGGAAAGAGATCAGAATGTACACCAGCAGCCAAAGGTACACTGGCTGCAAGGACTGGCAGCAGCCGGTAGGGTCTCATGTACCACATGCTGCTCTGCTTTGCTTCCGTGGTACCACCTCATTGTCACGTCCCAGTGCTTTACTTTGCTGTAGGTGTTTCTAAGCTTTCTACTTGCAACACCTCAGGGCTTTTTCCTGTTGCATGTGGATGCCAGTAACCATTAGCAAGATGCTGTAAGGCTTGATCTTCTGTATGGCTGTCCAAAATGCAACAAGAAGGATTTTCCATGGACCAAGCACTTTTACTGATTATTCTAGCTGTGTACAATTGGCCAAGTCACAGAAGTGGGGCAAAGAGATTATGGGGCAGGGAAGCCAGCACAAAACATGGAGCAGTCCTTAAAGGTTTATGATGGTAGGTTTCATAAGCAGTGCCGTTCAGGCTGTGAACTCTCAGTGCTCACCATATGGAAACCTTCTGGGAAAAAGACCCCGGTGGTGGTAGTACATCATCATTGGCTGCTGCCTTAGTCCAGATGTTCTAGGCAGCTCTGACAGTGTCACCCCACTGGTGACAGCAACAGAAAGCAATGGGACCTGAAGGCACAGGAAGAATGGTGGCCACCTGAAAGGACTTCTGGGGAGTAAGGAATTTCGGCATGCTGTGGCCAATGCTGATGAACCTCTGACTGAGAGGCACAAATGCAGGCACGTCTTCTTGGAAGCTAGCACAGAATCATAGGGTCAGTAGGGCTGGAAAAGACCTCTAAGATCACTGAGTCCAGGCACTGCTGCGCTCTGTGTGTCACCTCTGCCGCAGTCCGGTCACAGCCCTGGGGTCACTGCAGCCCCTTTCCCAGAGTGTCACCAGTTGTCTGAGATCTTTGCAAACTGCATGGTGCTGCCTGTCTGTGTTTGAGCACGGGGCATAGACAGAGGGTGTGGTTGTGCAGCACATTATCCTTTGTTTCAGTACACCCACCGAAAGCCCTGTTCTATGAAAGTGTACTAAGGAGACAGAGAGCAGCATCTCCTGGAAGATGGGAAATAGGCAAAGGAGAACACCTGACACTCATTTTCTTGCATCAGAAACTGGACAAATATTTGTGTGCTTTCACCCAGCCAGTGAATCAGAGGTAGGAATGCAGGACCCAGCCTTGTCCTGTGGTCACATACTGACTTTGTGTATATCCCTGCTACAATTTGACTATCCATGCCATAGGCATGAAGGAGGATGGGCAAAGGAAATGTTGGCAAACCAGGGGGAAAGTCCTTTTTCAGTGCACCCAGGGGCATAGGACTGGCTCTGGTGTCTGTGGCACCACTTGTGCTTGCAAGAACAGGGGCTGACAAAACGGTCAGAGCTGGAAACCGGGGCAGACCCCAGTGGTCAGGGTCATGGAGAAGCAGGATGGCCGCTGGTGTGGGAAAAGTAGGAAGTCTGCCCTCCCAGGGCTTCTTCAGTACTGGCATCCTCCTTTGCCCTGCCAGAGGACACAGCCAAACTTCTCTGGCTTGGCTCCTGGCAGTGTCTCTTGAGTTTTTGCGTCCTCTGCTCCTTGGATTTCAGAATGAGCAGGACTGGGAAATAATCAACACCTTGGAAATGTTCTCCACTGATGCATTAACTCTTGTGTAAGTGCTTACCTCGGTGCACCTGACAGCTGGACACAGGATGGGGGAACCCACACAAACAGTGGTGGTTGCCTCAGGAATATCCTGTACATTAGTTACAGGCTTTGTTATTTCTCTTCATGTGTTCTAAGCCTATTATTTGCAAATCTCTCTGCATCTGTGTTATTATGAGAGTGGAATTACTCAACTGCTCATCCACCAAGCCATTTAGTGTTTGAGACATAGTCTTAAATTTCCACTTATGACTTCTCCTTCTGCAATGAAGTCCTGATCCTTCAGTCCCCGAAGCTGTATGAGATTCTTGCCTTCCTCAGAGGCTTTTCCTACACCCAGTTTGCAGTCATCCACAAATATTGCTAGGCAAGTATGTAATTTCACCTAATCATTGCATGTTCACCTTTTGGGGAAGTTCAGGGGCTGCCTTGGCATGCAGGCTCCACATCAACACCAGGTCTCATTGATACTTTACTCATTATTCATTCTCAAATGGTGAAAGCAAGTGACTCAACTGCAAAATGTTTCCTACTGAGCTTAACCGAGTAACACTTGTGAGGAGAAAAGCTCCTGTTTGCCTCCGCCTCGCTTTCAGCTGCAAAAGACCATCTGAAGAACACTGACAGCCTTCTCCTTTATGATCTTTCCATCGCACCAACCCACTGGAGTAATTAAGTTTTCCTTTTCGGTGCCAGTAGGTGGCATCGCTTACTCTCTTAAATGCGCGAAAGTCAAGCAAAATATTTGGCCAAGCCTTTAGAAGTAGTACCCAGTTGGAAAGTCATGACCTTTCCCAACGCTGCAACAGCTTCCAAATCCAGCATCTAAATTTTGGCTGGAAATCAGTCTGGTTTCTAGCCCCCAGAGGAATGAAGTTGTGTTAGCACTTCCCTGCTGAAATTACAGGTGGAGAAGAACTAGGCAGTTTTATGCTATAGCATGATAAATTTGTGAACAAGGTGGCATGGTGAGATTACCTGTGATGTGACAGAACAGCAGTCCATGATCTTGCAGCCTCTACAGTGGTGTGCAAATGCAGTCTGCCCAGAGGAGCCATGCCACTGGCAATTACAGCTCCGTCTTGTGCTGGGCTCTAACCGCGACTGCAATCATGTTATGTCACTCCATGGCAAAGACTGACAAAGATGTGGTCATGCCATCTTTCTCCCAGTGGATAGCCATTTCCTATCCTGCAAATATACCACATGGGACCTCATCTCTTCATCATAATAAGACTGGAGAGATTTTTCCAAGTGGATGTTGAAAGTTTCTGGCACTGCAAATGCAGCTTTGCTGAGAATCAGCACTCCAGGAAAGGCAGCTTGGCAGGCTGTGGATGGCTATGGTGTCATCACAGGAGATGACTCTCTATAGGCTACTGGGAGAGGGGCGGCGTATGAGGAGAAAGGCAAGCAGCACAAAGGCAATTGGAAGTCTAAGTGCGAACTGCCTTCAGTGTCTTGCATCCAGGAAAAAAGTACACAGACACACACATGACTCCAGGGTAAACTTCAGGGTCTCTTATCTCTTTGTGGGCAAGAAGTCTCCTGGAGGACTCTCAGAGTGCTCATTGCCACCAGATTAGATTTATGAGCAGAAGACATATCCTTGGTCTGTTCATGAGAGGACTGCTGAAATGGATAGGATACACTAAGTGACATGCCCAAGGTCACCCTGGACACCCGTCTTGAGCAAGGGGCTAACCATCTTGCCATTCATGCTGGCTCAGGGAAGTGGAGGTCCAGCAACAACTTTTATCCAGCCATTTCTGTGTCATCATGTGGCAGGTTGGGATGTGCCCATTGCACCTGCTCATGTGGTATGCTCTGAGCATGCTGATGGGAGACTGCGTGATTCACCTGCTCTCAGAGGACACTGCTCAAAAATGTTGAGCAGCTCTCTGAATGAGAACCAGGTCCAACTTGGCTCTGGGCCACTGCACAGCACCACATGCCAGTGCTCTAGCTCCAGTACCCAGGATGACTCTGCCTTTGTTTGCACAGCAGGTAGACCACTGTTTTCTGAACTATGCGTGGCATCTGACATAAGTATGGAATATATATGGGGCATCATGCAATCTGCCCATGGCAAAGGCAAACAGGCCGTTCCTGGCTTCTCAGTGATCTTCTCCTACTACATGCTGTCCCTGTCTTCTGATTAGGAACAGCTTGTTAGAGTGCATGTCTGCTCTTTCAGGAGTTCAAATAGCTTTAATGGACCAGGACTTACATGTTCCTCCTGTGCCACTGGGATCCATGATCTATCCCAGTGAGATGCCACTCTCAGTCTTGATGGAGTAAGAGTGTGGCTTATCTAGCGGGGGAATCTAAGCCATGTGGAAGGCACTCGATCAGGAACTCCTTAGGACACAGACAGTGACTTTAGGACCTTTTTCTCTTCACCCATACCTGAAAGGTTATTTTTTCTACCTCTTGCCCCAAATTACTGACAAGGGGTGATGATTTTGGCCCTTGTGCAGCAAGAGCAAGGCATGCAGAATACATTTCCTTATCAGATGACCATTATTAAATACCTTTCAGTTTGTTTCATAATATTCCTTTGTTCCAGAATGAAGATTCCTGAATGATGAATATAATTAGTATCAGGTGATGTTCACTGTGAATTAAAAGATTTTTGATTGCATTGTATATAATTTCTAGGGAGCCTACTTGCATTACATTTTCATAGTTTATTTTTAAATTGTGGCAAAGCACTGGAGTCTATTCTTCTCAGAAAGTGATGTATGACAAGCTGTGGGATGTTCTCCTGAGTGGATTCAGACTGTCTTCTTACGTAGTCACTTTACCATTTTTGGTTGCAGACTCTCAAAGAAAATTTGAGAGTGGTTCAGGTTCCTAAACACATGTACCCAGCAACATTTTAGATATTCCTAGGGTGCCCAAACCCTCCACTCAAAATAGGCAGATCTGGTGTGGCACCTGTGGGCCCACAGGGTTCACAGACTACTGACTGCAAGGTACAGCTTTGGTAGCTAGTCCTTTGATATGCATTATAAATTTTTTCTTGCATATTGTTGTTCTCTGACATTAGAGGAGTTATGAGGCCATTAGCCCCCTAGGCTCATCACTTGCATATTCTGTGTCATGCCCACTTTTTCTTTTGTCTACAGTTAGGAAATTCAGCTCCTCCACCTGTGGCCATAATAGTCTTGGCTGCAAATCTCATTGGTTAGGCTGCTGTGGACAGGCCTATTCCTTTGA
This sequence comes from Gymnorhina tibicen, assembly GCA_013399875.1. Lineage (NCBI taxonomy): Eukaryota > Metazoa > Chordata > Aves > Passeriformes > Artamidae > Gymnorhina > Gymnorhina tibicen. Next base: position 111,673 of record VXAZ01002631.1, on the reverse strand, counting down.
TTAAGAGAAGTCCTTCTGAGGCAGCAGCAGCACAAAACACATGATGTCTCCTCCTCAGACTTGGCTGGGAGCCTGTTCTGCTGTTGGCAGCCCTTCCTCAACTCTGCTTTTTGTCTTGCAGGATATATCATCGCTGCCATGATATCCACTCGTGGGACTGAACTAGCCCTGAAAGCAGCCTCCTTGGGTGCATGTTATGGCATTGCTGTGGTGGCAAAGAGCTGAGAATGGTTCAGCTGCCTGAGTGTGGGGGGCTGGTGAATATGGAGGCCCCAGTCCTTGCAGTGGGCCATTCACCCTCAGGTGTGCTGTTTCCAGGACTGTTTCAGGCTCTGTTACAAGAGCCATGCTGGTGGTGTTGACTATGGCGTGGGAAGAAGGACAACGACAACAACAAAGGAAGAAAATAAGACTCCTCACTTGCACGCACTGCACATACCTGTGTGGCTTGACATCAGAGAAGAAGGAGCCTTTGTGAATAATATAAAGATAACTTTTTAAAAGAAAATTACACTGTGTTGTCTTTTCTGCTACTCAGGACAAGCAAAGCCTAGAACTTAGTACCAAAATGGGTCACCTGACCAGAAGCTGTTGGGAGATTTTGGATGCTGCCGCTCACACGGATGCAGCATGCTACCCTCTGGAAAAAGAGGGCCATGATGGAGAGAGTGGCCATACGAAGTCTCTGAAAGACAATAACACTGGAGAGGCATGTTGGCACTTCCCTCTACCCCCATGACATCTAGAGAGAATGAGAAGGCATGTAAGCATGGATCTTTATTTGTTCCTAAGTGCCTGTAGTGACTGCAAGCACCCATCAGGAGGAGGAGGAGATGTCCAAAATACACAGCTCCTTAGGAACTCTCTTGAGTCCTGAAAGTTAAAAAAACCCCACCCAGTAGCAAAAAAGGATGTAAAAGGACATTGTTCTAACACTGTGTGTGTCCCTGAAAGACTGCGTGACTATTGGATTTGCAGCCAGTGGGTGTCTCTTCATTAGAAGAAAGAAGAAGCTGGTCACGATATGCCACGGAGAAAGGCCCTTTTTGTACTTCTAGTCAATGAATTCCAGAAATCTTTTCTTCCATTTATAGCCTGTTATCAAGCACTGGTGTTGACCTGAGTTGTCTATGCTGCTAGTTGTGCCAGCCTGGAACTTGGAGGTGCTGTCTGAGACCAGGGTCCTCTTTCTACTATTTTCACATCCCAGGCACATAGTGAAAGAGTTTTTCAATGCCCATGAGGTCTAGTTTTCTTGAGCACAAAAACAGACACCCAACTTCTTATTAAATCACTCCATGAGCAAATCTGAACTGGGTTTCAAGGTTTTTCTCCTCCAGTTCAGGAGTAAGTCCTTCTAAGGCCGTATTAGCTATTGGTAAGGAGTTACCATGGCTGTGTTTGGCAAGGAGCTGTGTGCTTTCAGAGCAGTGCAAGAATGCACATTGAATATGCCTGTGATTGCTCTTCTCCTAGAAATACCAACTGGCCAAGAACCTCAGCTGTGCAGTGCTGTGGACCTCAATGTATCTCCTGCAGACTTTGGCAGATGAAAGACCCAAGGGAGGAAACTGAGGTAGAGCAAAGTGTTTCACCTCTTTTGACAGTGTTTGTGGCCCCAGAGTGGGAGAAACTGGTATAAGATCTTTTGTCCATAATGAACATTACTCGATGCCCATGTGTCAGGGGTTTTAGCGATTGAGGTCTTTCAGATTAAGTTTGAAATTAAGATTTGCCCTATGCTATCCTTTCTCCTTCCAGGGACATGTCATATAGTCTTTCAGCACCTCTTTAGGACTGTACAAACATATTTCAGTTCCTGGGGGCCATACATTCTTCAACAGCTCACCATGAAAAGGTATGGACTCACAAGCCACATCTGTTCCTGCAGACCTGAAATGCCCATAAACAAGACCTGCAGGGCATGCCTCTGAGAAAAGATATGAAACAGAATTACTCCAGAGAATTTATTCAATCTCAATATTGAATATGATACCTGAACTGAAAGTAGGGTTTGGGATTACTTGCTTTAGGACAGGGATTGCTTGTTTCAAGTACTTTAAGACTTAAACTCTGTTTTATCCACAGTGTAGCAATTTGTCTACGGTCAATTTGCTTATGGTGAGAACCCGATGGCTGAAAGAGAGCTACAGGATGTAAAATGACAAATTTTTCTAACATTGTGTGTGTTCAATACTGATCAACCCTGGAATATGCAGTGAGTGACCCTCCTGAGGCAAAAACATATTAAGAAATATTTCTGGCCTTCTTAGCTTGCATTTAATTTAAGTAATAATGAAGGAAATTTAAAATAGATCAGGACTAGCAATATGTTTCGTAATTTGTGTAATATTGTCTTTTTCCTAACTGTACACTAGGGATGAATGGTAGGAGTTTATGTCCTATTGCAAAATAAACCAATTCATGCTGTTCTTTCCTGAATTTTCACAACAGTCTGGATACTTCTGTAGCACAATGATGGTCTTCTGTTGGAAGATTTTTGTTCCTTCTTTCATATTTCACTGCTTATGATACTGACTTATGGGAATACCTGCACCCCCTTTGCCTTTAACTTGTCAGTGGCTGCCAAGAGGGCTCCTCCTTTATCTTTTGTAGCTAATGATGTATGTACTGGGGCTGCAAACTCTTTTTTACTTTCTTAGTATTTCCCCTGCTCTCACCTGGTATAACAGAAATGCTCTTGAGCTCCTTGACGAGGGCGTGGAAGATCAGTCTTCTAGAACTGTGTGTCCTTTTAACCCTCATGCCTGAACACCCAGCCTGGAATATGCATGAACTCCCATGCTTTTCCTGCAGACAATTCCTTCCTTAATGACTTGTTCACTTTTGATACTGTCTAGTGATGGATTTAGGTGCCCAGGTTAGAAATAAATGGGTGTCAAGGGTTCCCCTAAGAAACTGTGAAACCTCTCATCGCTCAGTATGAGATCTGTGTCTTCACATCCATTTCCACACAGAATACAGTGGGAGAACTCTCTGATTTGGATGAGGCCCTAAAGTTACTTTGATTTCCGCTTCATCAAATTCTGTGTGTAATCTAAGAAAAACAACTGGAACTTTCCTCTGGCTGAATTAGCTGAACAGCTCTTAGAGCTTATGTTTGACTTTCTGGGGGTTGAATTGTATTCTTGAGGGACAAGGAGCAAGGGAAAAATTTAGAGGGCAACTGCCAAAAGTTGGTGGTAGGGACTTGAGTAGGTGGAGGGATAGCAACAGAGTCATCTTTCTCCCAGAGAGCTGTTCCAGTTGATTCTCTCGGGGTTTGCAGGGCTGAGCATGTGACTGGGGAGGGCTGCAGTGCCGGCTGCTTGCCAAGGCACTTTAGGGCTTGGAGGGGCTTAAAGTGGTGAGTACTGCTCCTTTATGGGGGAACAGGGGGCAACACATGCAAGACATGATACTCAGACACTTTTTCTACATATTTCTCAGCAGACCTCACTGGGTGGTCTTGGGTCAACCAAAGTCTTATGAGGGTGCTGTGTTTCAGGGTGCACAGAAATGCTTCAGGACAGAAATGCTTCAGGACATGCTGGATCAGGACATTTCTGTGTAAGGGCATAAAGCACTTTGGAGGCCCTCCTTGAAACCCATGACAAGGGAAGGTATCCAATAACCAAGTGAGTTGCCAGCATAAGACTATGTGGAAAGAGATACAAAAACTTGATACAATCAAAATGCCCAGACCCAAGAAATGAGTAAGTCTCAGGAGATGGTGAGGACATGCTGCAGCTGTATTCAAGGAGTAGTTTTACAACGGAGTGTTCTCAGTCTGTATTGTGCACATCAACCTTGCCTCAAATACTTGCCTCCAAAGCCGCACCAGTTCCCAGATTCACCAGAGAGAGATGGTGTTTGCAGGGTGTAGATAAGCATCTGCAGTGGATTTTGAGTTCCATTTAGCAATCACTTGGCAAGGCTGGCTGCAATGCAAGCACAATTCATGCAATTTCAACTGTGTACTCTCTCCAGGGTATTGTGTCATGCAGGAAAGGCCTCTAACTTTTAAAAAGGTCGTGACTGGACTCCGAAGGGATTGAGATAGCCCTTCTCTATCCTTGGAGAAGAGGTTAATTTTCCAGTGCTTGTGGGTGTAGATAGAGAAAGGATGGTGTAAGATCTTGGAACACAGCTTTAGGCTGGGGTTTAAGCAAGTTCAAGGCTAGAGGGGAATAGGCCTGATTCTCCTCTTGAGTTATTATACAGTCATTTATTGAGATGGTTTACCCAAGTGCAAGGACCCTTAAACACAAGTTTGGCTTTACTGTGTTGAAAGAGAAATATATTTTTAAATGAGAATGAGGCAGAAAAAAGTGATCAGCACAAGAGAAAATTAGAAAAAGAGGTGTATTCCTGCAATACAGACCTCTATGAGAATGGATGAAAGAAGGCCTTGTCACATAAGGAAGAACACAAAAACTGAATTTACAATTTATGTATTTTTATTCTCCACGGGATTTTTAAATTTAGCAAGAAACGGATCCTTTTTCATGTCCCTTGGTTTGACCACGTATCTTGGGAGTTTTAAAAGATCAGACATCTTTCCAGCTCGTGCAGTCATAACATAAAAAGCTAGCAAACTGATCCTACTTGAATTCCTGTTAGGTAGATGGGAGGCCACTTTCGTGCTGTACAGATGTTGTAAGAATTATTTGCCATAGAAAGTAGCAACCATCTGCATGAATCTGCTGTATCTTTTCTAGGGTTGGAGTTACTGGAACTTCAGAATCTTTTTTTCTATGAGACATTCACAAGGGTTGATATATACACCTCGGGTCTTTGGATTTTGGGTTGGATGTTACAGGAGTGCTGTAAACAACAGGGGCTGATGGATGGACCAGGCAATACCACCCTATGTGCAGTCCAAAATTTTGCCTCCAGAGTAGGTGCTTAGGGGGAGGCTGGCAGATACACCACTCCACATGACTAACACTAGATAACACTAGTTATCTGGATGACACAAGGGAGTATGTGCCTCCAGACACTCTGGATTCATCAGCTGTTTTACACCCTTCACGTGATCCTGGAGGCCATAACCTCCTGGGGAACTGTCTGTATAAATTTCACTTGCAATTTCAGCGTGCAAGACTGAAACTTCCTCCAGACTGTTTCCTTTCTCCTGTTCCTGGGGCAACCCAGCCTACAGAGGTTTTGGAAACTTAGCTTCCACAATGCATGCTGTGATCATCGGATGACAGGTGGTGAGAAATATATCATTGCTGTAAGTCTCTTGCTCTCTATGCCTGCATCCAACCATGGTAAAAGAACTGGGGAAGGGGATTTCTCACTGAGCATCAGCGAGTGCAGCAGAAGGGGTAACCAGGCACAGATACACGCACTGACATATTTCAGCAGGCCCCCAGTAGGAAACTAATACTCTTTCCTCCTCAAGTCAATCAATGCTCCCAGCCCCGTGCTTCAGCAGCACCAAAACCTACCAGCAGGCTGGGCTGGGAGGAATGAGCCTGTTCCCTTGCAAACCCTATCGGGATAATCAGTGATTCCTCTTCAAGGAGGTACCAGACTTTGTTTCCACATGTGTAAACCTTTCATTGCAGAAGGAGGGCAATCTGGCCAGGAAAAAAGCCATATAGTAAAAGGTCTTGTTCCACCGTAAGGAAACCTTCACTGCCAGCTATTGCCAAGTTACTAGTAGCTAATTAGAGCTGACTTAAATGGTATTTAGTGTGTTATTCCAGGAGAAAATACTTAGTGTGTTATTCCAGAAGAAAATACTTTTTCACAGAGAGTGAATGCAACAATTACACAGATGCCAAATTATGAATTATCATTTATATTTTCCAAGTATTTGCATTTTCAGATTACGTTTCCAGATTTTTTAAATTTAAGCTTATATTATAAAACTGTGAAAATTACTTTTTGGGGATATATGTTTCATTTTTGATAAAAATAAATTTTAAAATGCTGTATTTTTTTTCTTCAGAAAAATGACAATTGGGAAGGAAAAAAAATTGAAGTAACTGCCTAAGACCAAACACAAATACTTACTAAAACCATCAGTGATCAATAAAATAAAATCCAATTAAGTAAAAAATTGTTCATTATTTGAATTTAATTTCAAGGGCTGGGTGGTCAGTACCGTTTCTACTCTTTAAAAACAGATTTAAAAGGAGATTATAAACCAGAAAGTTTTAAAAATCAGCATTTTGCTTTAAAAGTGTCAAAACAAAAAGGTTGGATGGAACTACTTTTTAATCTTGAGCAATTTAGTTAATTCAACCCCAAACTGCAAAATACTGTGATTGAGCCATAGCCTAACTTTTCAAAGCCAAGAACTATTTAGGCTGAAAATACTTTGCTGAGCTCTACTTCTGCCTCAAAAGAGAAGCCTGCAGCTGTTTCATCGTGAATTATCCATGGAGCACTGACTCCTTCCTTTACCATGCCTAATCAGCCCCAAATTTGCCTTAATCCATTAGCTTTGTTTGCTCTGTTGTCTGTCTCTTCTTTATCTTGGGAAGGAATAAAGGTGACAGCCCAGAACCAACAAGTGGAGGACTGTCCTCTTCAATTGCTTGCAAAGCAACTCACAGGGTAGTTCTTCCCTCTAATCAAAGTCCTATAATGCCCCTAAAACACAAGGAAATAATTTTTTAAGATCTCCCCTATGAAAGGAGAACTTTATTTAGGAACTGGTTTTACCATGTTCACTAATGGAAGCTCCTTTGAGGCTATTTTTTTCCTTCTACAAAGCTTTTTTTTTTCTCTCAAGACTGTTAAGGAAAAGAAATACAGGCATAAATGCAACAATTAAAAAAACCCAACCCTGCTCAGCTGAGATGACAAACCACAATACCCAGATATGAACTACTGAAGGAGTCAGAGAGTGGCTTTCCACTAATTTGCTCGTCAACATAAATAAATGATAAAAGAGAGAGATTAGCAAACAAGAGAAAACCAGTGGCAGCTTATGCACTGTTCACTAGTCCTCAAAGGGGTTGAATCCTTTAGGAATGAGGGCACATTTTATGGAAGCAGGTAGTTTATGCAAGACTCTCCTTCCAGTCCTGCAATTGCTTACGATCCAAAGCTTGCATTACAGAAGAGTAAATATTTAGCCTTCATGGCCACAGAGAAGGGTTTGATGTTGAGAATGTTAAACCTTAAAGACCAGAAGGCAAATAAAAATTACCCCAGCATTTGTCCTTTGAAACAAAACAAAGAAAGCCTAGCAGTTTTTAAGCTAGACTCAGTAGTGTTCATTCTTTCTGCTGTTTGTATTTTCTGTATTTTCTTCTCAGGCTTGCCAGTTCAACCCTGCACTTCAGCCCTAGGACTTCTAGAAAACCACAGGGTATGCATGCAACTGCATGCACCTCTGCTTCTCCTTGTGGTGGAACAGGTATGCATGGGCTGAGTCCATGCACAGCCAGCCTCTCCAGTGGGAAGGGGCAGAGTCATCCCATTCCCAGCCTCTCATCACATTTTCTGCAGCAGCACTTACAGCAGGTTTAGTGGCATTGCTAAGACCTGAACTCAGGATCACATCTAGGTCAGGATTGCTACTGAAGAGAGTCCTCATTTTGGCCTTCAGGGTGCATAAGCATCAAGCAGCCAAGCATCTCCAGAGTGACTGGTTAATGCAGATAGGCTTGGAGAAAGCCAGCTCTCTTAGGAGCGATGCGAGCATGTGGAAGAGCTAGAGAGTGCCTTTTGCATCAAAATCTGTGCTACAACTCCTAGATGGGAAAGTGCTTGTTTGGTCCTGGACTGGAGACAAGTTAAGGCATCCAACGGGAGCTGAGCAGCAAGACCAAGCACCGAGAGGCTGAGGCCATTTGGTAGTTGTGGGAAATTTTGTGCAAAACAAAGTTTTGTCAGCTTTACATCAAAGTGGCCTCAGGGAAGCCTCAGGAAAGTGCTTGGAGGAAAATACAAATCAGCAGTGGAGAGTCAATAATTTTTTTTCACTGGAGAGGAAAAGCTTAGCTCCAGCACGCAGGCCTTGGTGCAGCACGAGTGTGCTGCCTGAGGCAGCACCTAACCTCTCCCGTGCCAGCAAAAGCTCAGCTTTGGCCCGGGGGGGCTGGTGAGTGGCTGGTGCGGGGGTCCACTCCCAACAGCAAGGCAGGCATGTTCCTGGGACCTTCCCACTTAGTCAAAGCAAGTTTTCACTGCTTCCACAGACCCACCTCAGCTGGCTGAGTCCACAACACTGTGTGCACTAGGTACTTCACGTGATTTTATTTACCTTTGCGTTTTAAGTAAAAAAAAAAATCTTTTTATGTTTGCCTTAGGTTGAAAAATGCATTTTTATGTTCCTACCTTCAAAGGACTGGAAGCCTTATTTCTTACACCAATATAAAATAATACCTAAAGATGTGAACGACTTTAAATCCTAACACTGGAAAATTTTAGGAAGAAATTCACTCAATAACAAAGGAACCAATATTCCTTAAAAGAGCTGCATTCCCAGAGTTCTCATGGCATCAGACCAATCGAAAATCAAGTTCACATGTCCCTAATTATTTAACAGGAATTCTTAAAATTCCCGCAGGATAAGTAATTTGAAACAACCCACAGAGCTATTTTGTTTGTTTCCTGGGGCAAATTTATGTCACAGTTTGGTAGTTACAATGTTATCAGCTGCCTTGGAAAAACAGGCTCTGCTAATATGACCATTACCTAATTCATGCCTGGAGTCTGATCCGTGGAGATTTCTAAGCCTTTTAGTGATCCCTTGAATGGCCTCTTTATAACTTTAAACACAGGGACATTTAGTCAGGTGGCTGCCATAGCAGGAAAACAGGAAGGTTTATAAGAATAACCATTTTTGTTTGATGTCCTACCATCTGCATAACTGCAGACTTGTGTATAAACACACATGACTACTTTTTCACCACTACACATGAAAACAAAAATTACCCAAGACTCTCTGGGAGATGGGAATGTGGAGGAAATGAAGGTACTGGTGGAGGCTGATATCCGTATCTTCCAGAGGAGATGCAGGCAGAAAATACTTTTCCCTCTTTTCCATTGTTTTTTTTTTCTGGCTTTACATCCCTTAGGAAGGCCATCATGTTGGGGGCCTGCCCTGCTGAGGGCAGTCTGCCCTCTGGGTTTCTTTATGCTCCTCACTTTGTACACAGCCTTGCGGCAAGCCGTTTCGATCTTTGGTGCCTCAGCTTCTCACTCTTCTCTAAAGTGCTTACACATGGCCTTAGGGGCTGCAGAGGGTGGTTTCCTCTCACCCGGATCCCCACTGCTGCCTGCTAGGATCCCGCAGGAGTACTGAGGCACAGCCGCAGTGAGTCAGGGGGAAGGTGGTGTCAGAGACCACCAAGTCAGCCAAATTTCCATCTGCTCTGTGTGCGCTCTGGCCGGTGGAGAGGACCCTGAAGAGGACTGGCTGTACTTTCTGCTTCCAAGGCTGCCCTTGATATGCAGAGCTGGTGGCCCTGGACTCCAGCAGGAGCTGGAACGTGTCTTTCCTGTGGTGTGCTATGTGGCAATGTCTTCAATGACAGGCACGTGATTTACACAGTAAATGTGACAAACTGAGCACTTTGCAACTTTAAAAACAGAAAAAAGCTGTGTCAGATTGTGGCTGTAGATGGCAATGACGGCATCATTTGGTGCCCTGAAGACCAACTTGATGTGCTTCCCTCACAAGATGCCCCTAAAAAAAGGGCCCCCAGGGAAAATGTGATTTTCCAACTTGGAGAATCCTGTCTGCGGGATCTGAAGACCTCCATGACCACGGAATCAGGTCTGCCATTTTTCAGGCTTCTCCCATAGTTTGCATTCTGTTTGGAGCTGATGAATAGTGAGATCTTATTGCTGTGGCCCTTGTCTTTCCTCTCCCTTTCTCCTCTTCTTTGTGTCTTCTCTTTGTTGCCATGTCTTAGTTTTGGCAGGAGTATCTCTGCGACAGGGACCACAGCTGCAAATGTTCCTAAAAACGTCAGCACACCTGTCAAGATAGTGAAGTAGTGCAATGAGAGAAGTAGGTGGAAATAAATACTATTTGTTTGCTTACTTGTGGCAAATAGAATAGATCAGACAGGGAAATTTTACTGTGCATACGTAAACCCAGCCTGTTTTCTGGTCATAGCTTGAAGGCAAATCACTAACTGAGCTCAGGCTTTGCTTGAAATGTTTTAAACTTCCATGAAAAGTAAAATTGATACCTATAAAGGTTAGGAGCACAAATGCACTGCAGGATTTCTCTGTAGTTCCTGGAGGCATGAGTGTGCTTTGAATGCAGGCAGGCTGCATTGTCCTTTGGGGAGCACACCCCTCACTCCATGACCACTTGGTTTGGATGTTCACAGCAGGAGTGTTGGGCCAAGAGGGCGTTTCTACTTACCAGCTGCAAAATTCCAGAGAAGCAATGCTAACTCAGCTGAAACTTTAAATGAAAATTAAAACAAATCCCCTTTGGGATGAGATGGAAATGTCAGCCCAAGGATGAATCTGTTCTCAGTAAGTTGCAAGCTACTAAAGGAGATACAAATTGGAATCCAGCCTTGGCTGCACCACACACCATCTGTCAACCTAGTAGAGTGAAATAAAGGAAAAGAAGAGAGCCTGCAATTATCCTCTCCATCGCTGGATAGCCCAGAGACCAGAGAAGTGGATCCTCTTCCCTGATACATTTCTTGAGACAGAAATGACACATTCATTTTCCCACAGTGGTGATGCTGTGCATTGCTCTCTCATCCTACTCGCTCTCCCCTTGGCAAGCAGTAACACAGACTGCCTGGCTGGGACCTGAGTGAGAAGACTCTCTCACTCAGAGAGGTATAGATTTAGCAAATTGCAGGAGAAGAACATGAGAGAGCAGAGGACGCTGAAGTCTCTCCACCCGGCACACTGCTGGCAAAATGCAGGAACTTGCTTCTGCCCCTACAGGCGCCTCAGCACTGCTGGTACTGAGCACTTTCAGGCGAGCAGAATCTCTTCTCTCTCTCCTTCTCCCCCCTGCCCTCGCACATTTTCGTAACCTTGCAAAAGTTTCAGACAACGTCATCTTTAACCTACTGCAGGCAGGACTTGGGAGCCACGTGAGGAACAGCAAGGAGGACCATACTTGATCAGAACACCAGCCCCATGGCCAATGAATGGAAGACTTGGGATACACTCCCCTACACACCACCCCAAACAGGGTGCTGGAATGTCTCTCCCTTGGCATTGCATTTTGAAAGATGTGTCTGGCAAGACAGCTAGCTGACTTTGGCAGGCACAGCCATTAGTGTGATAATTAATTTAAAAGCAGTTGAGAAAATCACAGCACGAGGTTACTCCACAACCGGATCCACAACCCGCTACCAGAGCAGGGCATCCTGCTCTATTCTGTATCTCTATTTTTTAAAAAGGAATCAGTAGCTTACATCGTGCACTAGAAATAAAAGAGTAGGATGAAGAGGAATGAATCCTTGTGCTAATCAGTGAAAGGACCTTGTCTGTGAGATAAGACAACATGGCAAGAGAACAGCAAGTGATATCACAGCAATAGAAAGGACAAAAAAGGCAAGACATAATAGCAAAAGGCTATTTTACACAAGCCTCCTCTTGTTTCCTGTGTGACACCAAAGACTGGAAGAACCTCCCTGCGAAAGAGAAAAGTTAGCAGGAGGAACAGGTGTCACATCTATTGCAGTCAGAGCTGCAGCTGCTGCATACCTCCCCATATTTCTGTGTCTTCAGCTGGGCTCTTCCAGGTACCAACAATGAAGGCACACATATTATGTTCCTCAGCAGACACCCAGGTTGTTCCTGCTGTCACTTTTCCCACTGCTGCCCATTTAGGGAGATTTGAGATAACCATCACACACAGACTTTGGTGTAACTGTAGCTCGCACCTGCCTGCACACCTGCCTGTCACTGGGCTGTCCCTGCCCCTACTGAAAGGTACCTGTGGTCCTCACTCACTGCCAGTGTGGAAAAGTAGGCAAATACTGGGCCACAAAAAGGGCCTGTTGATGAGTGTTGGTGGGACAGGCTCAATAGCCATCCTCAAGCCCCTGGATGTCTTGATATTGTGCTGCTCCTTACTTGAAGCAAAGTAAGAAGCTCAGCCCAGGACAAGAGGGCCTCTGCCGCATGTAAAGTTATTGCTGTAGCCCAGTTAGTTGTTATTGAAACAGGCAGGGAAGAGTAATTTTTTATTCCCAAATTGGAGTTTCATTTAAAATGGCTGATTTTTAGAAAAATGCATTTTAAAAACCATTTCATTGATGTCTTTGAACAAACTAAAAGTAGGAGAAAAGGATCCTTTTTTGTTTGTTTCTTTGAACTTATTAGTACAGAAATTACCTGGAAGCCTACACTGACTTTTTGGCTTTATTTTCACTATTTTTCTTCTGGATGAGGAAAGAAAAAATTCAAATTTTCACAGAAAGAAAGAAAGAAAAAAGACTTCTTACTTGTATTTCCTAGTCAGAAGGAGACCAGAACATGTTTTCTGGTTGTTTCTAAGCAGATACTTTTGTTGGAAGACCTCTCACCCTCAGTTATCAAATCTTTTATGTTAAAGCAGTACAAAAATATTCAAAATGTCATGTTGTGTCACCCCCCTTCCCTTCTTGCTGTGTTTCAAACTCTCTTTGGAGCATTGTTGTGGAAACGAAATTTTCTGGTTGGTTCTCCCCTTCTTGTCATTATGTGAGGCCAGTGAGTTTTATTGAGGTTTAGCACAGCTGCACCACATAAACCAATGCTGCCCATGTTGTGTTGGAGCCACTTCTGGGCTCGTTTTCACTTTAAACTTCTACATGGTCTGTGGGTGCAAGTACCAGTGTAGTTATGCAACTCCTCTCTCCATTGTCCAGGCTCTTCCCTGCCCTTATTAGGAACAATGTATTTTAGCTCTTACCTTCCACCCACTTTGGAGCCCATGAATACCACAAATCAGGCTCTGTTTTACAGATGGAGCATTTGCTTTCTGCTCTAGGATTATGTATTTCACAGACGAAGAGGAACTCAAGTCCAGTTAATGGCTGCACTGAAGGACGTTGAGTTGATGCCATGAAGTTTCTTTTCCATCCAATCAAGATTACCTGCGAGGGAAAAAAACATTTTTAAATGTTGGAAAATGTGCTGTGTCCCATCTATTTCAGATTATTTTGCATCTGAGTTTACAACAGACTTACGCAATTTGTTCAAGATCCAAGAAACCAGAATCCTCCCCTTCCACCCATCTTTCATCACTTGAAAGTTTTCTTTTAGTGCTTTGTTTTTAACCTTCTTTCTTTTATTTTTCTTATCTTTTTTTTTAATTTGGTGGGCACTTTGCATAACTCTTTCTTAAATACATAACTATGTCTTAAAGTGAGGCATGGACATGAAGAAAAAATTATGCAAACAAGCATTTTCACTGTAACAAATTAGACTTCATTCTGTGTAAATCTGCTGCATGCCCTTGCTAGTGATGGATTTCACAAACTATATTGGGAATTGACTGTAAGTCTGATTACAGCCTGTGGACTTACAGATGGGGCCAGCAATCTACCCAGGACTGGCGTGCCAAGCATTGCCACTGCTCCTTTCTACCTGATCCTATAATATCCTTAATACTGAACTACTTCTTTTCTCAAAATCGTATTGTAATAGGTAATATGTCATATTGTCAGCTTTCAGGAGACTTCATATTCTGATGGGGTAGGTAGCATCACCTGTGATTAGGGTGACCTGACAGTCTCCCTAACAGCAGCCTGCCTTAAAGTGTTTGTTCTTTTAGTTTGCCTTATGTTGCCATCAGGGAATGAAATTTTCTAGGAAGGATGTCTGACCCTAGATAGAGTCAGGGTGATTTCTAAGGCGGAAATTATGCTATAGAGTTTCAACCAAATTAGATCAAGAGAAATGCATTGTTTAGTCCACACTTGGGGAAAAGAAAGACATGAAAAAATTCTTGCTACTGTTTTGACAAGAGAGTCTCAAAAACTGTGTGTCAGAGGATACGCTTAGTACTCATCAAGCTGCAGCACAAACCATATTTTTCCCTGCCCACATCACCACCATCTTCTGGTGAGGAAGGCTGGTCTCTCCTTACTCCCAGCCTCTTTACCGCCAATCCCCTGCTCTGACTCCCACTGTGTTATCCCCCTCCTCTCCCTGCCACTCAGTTGTCTCAATGGAAAAGTCTCAGCATGAACAGTGTGTACCCTCACTAAATTCTTCCAATGCCTTCTGGATATAAATAGGGATTGCTGATGGAGGAAATTCTAGTTGTGTCTTGGGGGAAAATGCATTCTCGCTTACAGATCTTCCTGGTCTTTTAGTGGAACCTGAAGTTGGAATGGTGACCCAGTAGTGGTACACTTCAGCAATCTGTTATTGAACAGTCTCACTAATATAAACCAGATCTGTTTTAGTCTTCTAAGGTGCCTGGTATGAGAAAGATCTGTTACCCTTGAAGTGAATCCCATTTGCTTCACATGGCAAAACCCAAGGAGCCCTCACTCTTTGTGTCATAAGCTTCTTCATGAAGCTGGGCCTTTGACAACAAACTGCACAATAAAATGGAAACTGGTATTGTTATTAAATTAATGTCCTTACATAACTGATCTTTCACCCAGTGGCTGCCAAGGCAAATCTCAGTGCAAACCACATTTCTGAGAGGAGGACAGAAAGAGCTGAGGAGCTCAAAGAATCAATTTTTTATTTCTCAGGAGCACAGATGCAATCTCCAGTGATTTTTTTTTTCTCCAAACTTGTATCCCCTCGAGTACTGGCAAAACAAGGTCTTGGCAAAGATTTTTTGAGGGAACAGCAGAAGGCCCCTTGCGAGCACTGTACAGAAAATGCAGTTAACTGCTGGTTACTGGTGCAAAAGCACGAATGGGAAGGAAGACCCCACCAGAGGCAGCAGGGCCAGGTCGCCACAGGCAGGAAGGACCAAGGGGGTAAAACGCCGGGGCTGCATCCTGGCTGTGCGGGCAGGGCTGGCCCGAGGGCTGGCCAGAGGGCTGTGGGAGCCGGGCCCACGGCGGGCTCGGTGCCCGGGGCTCCATGCACGCCGCGCCGCGCCGGAGCCGTGCCGCGCCGGGGCCGCTNTCGTTTGCATATTTGCATATTTGCATATTGCCCGGGACATAAGGGCGACGGGCCCCTGGCGGTGCTGGGCGCTCCCGAGCCGGCCCTGTCCTACCCATCGCTGCGCTTCTGTGCCGCGCTTCTGTGCCGCGCTTGTGTTCAGTTATCAGAAGTTTTTAAAGCAAAAACCTGACTTTTAAATTTTTTAGTTTTTATTTTTTTTTCTCTCGCGCCGAAACTTTCGTGCCGCGGCAGGAGGCGAGATGGGGAGGAAGGCGTTCCTGGCCGCCGTGTGCCTCTGCCTGCTCTGGCTGGCTGCTCTCGGCGGTGAGTCCCGGGGCGGGGGGGGCAGGACGGCGCCCGGAGCGCGCACGGGACACGGGGTGCACGGAGCTGCCGGCCTGCCTGTTGCATTTGGGAAAGAGGGGCTTGGGGGAGAGCGCTGGCGGCGTGGCGGGAAAGGGGAGTTTGCAGTCTTTCCTTTGTGAAGCTATCCCGGGGTGCTTGGGATGCTGCGGGACCCTGGTGTCGCGGAGTGGGCTTGGAAGGCGCTGGAGAGCGACACTAGGCGGAACCTCCATCCTGTTGGAGAGACCTGGAGCCTGTTCCCGAAGCGAAACTCAGGCACAACCTGCCGGACTGATGGCGCGACCTGTTGAAGTTTGGGATGTGTTTTTTTCCCAGAAACAAGGTGACTTCCGAGAGTCCCTTGCTCCAGCAAGAAACTTGCACAGCAGTAGCACCACGGTAAGGTCCCTGGGCTCCCTCCTCTGTGGGACTCATCCATCCCAGCATCCCAGCTCCGTGCCGTTCTTGATCCTAGACAAGGCAAGGCTGAGTTTCATCGTTATCGTGGTAATGTGTTCGAGTTGTAGTTAAGCCTGTAATGAGCAGAATCCACCAGGGGAAAAGTGAGCAGAGGGATGTACTCTCTAGGCTCACTTATGGCTGTGTTTGCACTCTGCCTGTTGTTACCCGCACTTGTGCATAGACACCACGTGCAAGCTTGAGGAAGTGGAACACGTGCAAATGTTGACTACTAGATGTTCACTAATGCTCTCTCAGTTAATCACAGCTTGATTTAAGCTGTTATGAACAAAGAGACTATTTCAGGAGATCACTACTCCTCAAGCTTAAAAACGAAAAAAAGCTCTTAAAATATTGTTAGCAGTGCCCTGTCACAGGCTTACTTTCTTACACTGATCTCCCGCACATAGTATCTATCTTTAAAAGTTTCTGGCCGTAGAAGAAAGGGTGGCTGTAGCTCCTAGAGCTGCTTTGTAATCCTAAACTGGAATATATAAACTGCTGGGGTTTTTTTGCTGTGGATGCCTTTGTTACTGCTTTGTGTACAAGGAAGCTGAAGGGAAGTATTCAAAAGTAAGAGGATGGGGTGCTAGGGTACAGCAAAAGGAATGTATTCTAGCTTTGAATCCAATCTTGTGCCATCAGAGACAATCAAAACCAGTTTTCATCACAGTGTCCAAGTTCTATACAGTAAAATATCTGTCTTCCCAGAGAAAGCTTTCATCTCTGCAGGAACTGATTTGTCACAGAAATACTAATAATTTCATTATTTCTTCTTAGGAACAGGTTATATGACAGCAGGTTGTGTGTTCATCCTAAAGCAATTCAAGCCTTTAGTTCCACACTATTTCTTGCACACCACAGTAAAAAGTTTTTTGAAACCACAGAAGACACATGATCCAGCCCTCCAGGAATCCAAAGTATTTAAAAAACAACATAGAAAAAGGTGAAGAAAATGTTGGTGTTCCAGGAAAAGATAAAAACATTGCAAGGAATACATTCAGAAACTTATTTTTACCAGTGTAAATCCAGAATCCACACTGTTGTGTGATATGAGCTGCTGGCTTTTTCTATGGCTGTGGTTGGGGTAGACATACCAAGGCAGCTGTGGCGTGGCCTTTTGAGAAACAATGCATTTCTGAGAAGGGACAGAGGTGAAGCTCTGAGGCATCAAGTTGTGCTGGAGATTAGCATGATCCCTATCACTCCTAAAAGTTTGCTGGAATCTCCTCTGTGCAGAAGTACTTGCATGATAGGACTTTCTCATGCATCCTTACCTCTGTATTACTGTAAAGTCTGGCAGTGGTTGCATTTTAATTGTCCTGGGCTGATTCCAGATATTCCAGAGGGACTGATGGATGGTATGATCTCTGCTGGATTGAGTCCCAGCTGCAGCTGAGTAAAGATTTGTCAGGGAGTACCATGGAGAGGGGTGGGCACCCCTGTGTGTGCTGCGAGAACAGCAGTTTGCCAGCTGCAGAACTTGAGCTGGGAGGTCCTTGCTTAGCTTCTGAACTTGTGCCCAGCTTTTCAGAGGTGTTGCTCTTTCCATTGGCCCCACCTGGGAAGTGAAGCAGAACGTACTCTCAGGGCTCTGCCATTAAGAAATACATAAATAAACTTCAAGTTGTAATATTTTTGCAGCAAGGTTAAACAATAACCTGATTCGTGAGGTAGGTTTCCTGGGATTGCAACACACAGTAGTCTGCTTTCAGTTTATAGTGTAGATCAAATTAAACGATAACCGTTTCTGTGATATAACCCCTTTATTACAGCTGACTGTGAGTTTGCTTCAGAATCTTAGGAATTCAGTATGACAGATTGATGGGTGATCCTGATGCTGATTGTCGGCTGAGGGAAGATTTAGCCCAGTTAACTACAGCTGGTAAATGTTCGATTTTATGTGCAAATGTGTACTGCTGTGCATGTGTGTGTGTGCATGTCTCTGTGGGCTATAGTATACACAGTGTAGCAGTGTAATTTCTAAGGAGCTTTGCACCTAGGTAATAGTATTTCCATTTCTGAGTACATAATGCTAGGAAATTGTTGTTTATCAAAGATTCCCTTTTTAAAACCATAGCTCAGGTGCACCCATTCTGGCAAATGCATTGTTATATTTTGGCAACCTGTCTGATGTGGGCAGTTTAACTTTTGATTAATATTCCAGATGTTGTTACTTCCTCAAGACTCACATTCTCCACCCAGCTGACCAGTGGTAAACAGTTTCACAGACAAAATAATTTGCCAAGTTGCCTTGGGCTTCCTGTGAAAGAAACTTGAAACTGAATTCTCTTGATTAGTGTGTCAGAATGCCTAAAGACAGTGGGATGCTTTCAAAATTGATAATTGATAGGAGTCCCTACCTGAACGGAATTTCACAAGTTGCAGGTCCAAAGTGTCACAAACTTTGAACAGGAAAAACAAAACTGACTTCTCCCAGTTAGTAAGCCTTTTTTCCCCCCCACTTTCTTTGAGTTCTGTGAGATTCTTGATACTTTCCTGCACAGGACAGATTTTTTTTTTTTTTAAATATGGAAACTCAGATTGTGGAAGTAGAGGTGTAAGAAAAGCATCAGAAAACTTTGTGTAGCATGACAAAATGGTGACGTTTTGGTGAGGCAGCCTGAAAAGCCAGCTTCCATCTGGAACTGGTCACTTAATTCTGCTCCCTTAATTCTGCTTCAGTTCCCTAAATAAACCCTTTGTAGATCATGTTAACTGTAAGCACATAGCAGGAGATAGAAAACTTTGTTTTGCAGCAGGTGCTTGTATTTGTAACTGTGTGCCTGGAAGCTTTGGCAATACACAACACTTGCTTTTGTACCTTTGCTGAACTTTGTCTGGGAAAGTGTATTTTTTTAGCAAAAGTATGGGTTTCTTTTTTTTTTGTCTGCATGTATTTGCTTCCAGTCCATTTTATGGACTTGTTCAGAAATGGGACTTGCATTCTTGTCATGAAATCTACTTCGGTATCTCAACGTGGATGGATATATATTTCTTGATACCTAATTTCTGTATCTACATTATGAAAAATGCGGTGTTAATTCAGATAAATTTCTGTCCACCTTTCAGAAACACCCTGAAAACTACCCATTTTTGGGTTTTCCCTGGTTTAATTAACTTGAGTTAAAGCGCATTATTAACTAAACTGTGGTGAGTGTGTCTGTTGACTGTCTCTGCACTTCTTTGTGTAAGACTGAGGCCCAGCAGTTCACTGGCTCAGGACACGATTCAAGGAGGCTTCTCCCTTTAAATCTGTGAGGAAAAAGTCTATGCCAAAAGTCCATAAATGACAAAGTTTGGTTCTGAATAATTTTTTTAATAGACCAAGAAATATGATGAGGTACAAAAGCAGAAGTGGGAAATGCTATTTTTCTGAAGAGATATGCTCTGTAACTCCTCTGCTTCAGGTTTAAAGCATGGTACATGTAGGTCTGTGTGGTGAGTATGTACATACTCTGTGTACCCCTATAATGTATTTGTGAAATGTATTCTGCAGAAGCTGAGATGTGAGGTGGTACTGCAGCATGTGTGCAGCACAGTATTAGGTGAAGACAAGGTACCTTGTGCTCTGAGCCATATAGAATTTGCAGAGCCAAACTCAGGCAAATTCTGAGGAAACCTGCTTGATGAGTACACCATGAAGAAGTCTGTAATAAACTGCATTACACACACACTTCCCTCATCCAAAGGGTATCTTGCCTGCTGGGAACTGACCATATGTGGACATAAGATAACATGACACTTTTTGTGGGCATAAGATGATAACAGTAATTTCTTCTGACTTTCTAATTCCTCACACAACATAGTTAAATGAGAAGAGTGGCTGCCTGCCATTTCCCTACCTCATGGGCTGTTGCTTTGCAGCTGCTGCTTTCCTGGTGGTGACTGTATCTCAGTGATTTTATGTCCTCAAATCCCCATCAAAGATTTTTAGACTAAAACATGCAAATATTTATGAGGCACTTAGCACATCTTCAGTGGCAGGTGCCACTGTACTGCAGTCTTTCTAAGCTTGGTGCACTTTTCCACCAAGTACTGTGCCCTTAAGTATAGTACACTTTGAATTGTAAATTTCCTATAAGCTTGTTTTCAGAAGAGCTGTGGTCTGAGCCTACATGCAAATTCTAGCATGTGTTTACAATTGAAAACACACTACGGGACAGGATATCAGTGTAATTTAGATTTTGGATGATTATCAGATAAGTTTAATTCAGAAGGGAAATGATATCTATGTATGAAAGGAAGCACTATTAACTAGTGAGCAGGTGGACTATTCTTGTCCGCCTTCCTGTACTAGGAGGGAATATGCATAATTGGAAGTCCTGGCGTTGTACGCCTTACAGTTGAAAGCTGTTCTTGTTCCTCTCAAGGTTTTACTGGTTCACAGCTGAGTGAAGAGTTACAGCTGATATTTAAACAACCAGCCTTTGGGACTTCTCTTTTTCTGGCTAAAAAGTAAATAATATAAGTCTAAAGATTAGTTCCAGAAAAATGTTTTATACTTTCAGTTGGTGAGAAAAAGAAATTTTTGAACGTGCGAAAATATAGAGGTTTGGTTAGTTTGGTAAATTTACCTTTCACTGGTGGGTAAAAAGTTATATTTACCATTACGTGAATACTTGCACTGGTTTGGAGGAAGGGTAAGGTCTATGAAAAACACCTTTCTTTAGGAGGAAGGAGGCAGGAAGGGGGCCCTCAGTGTAATTATCCTGGATTAGCTAGCCAGCCTAGCACAGTCAAGGTCAAAACCTAAAGCTGAGTACTGCCTCTGTTCAGTGAACGGTTCTTGCTTTCCTGCATGTGCTTTGACAGGTGAGAAATCCTGCTGGACTTGGGCAGCGTTAAGCCATTGAGTATGGCTGACAAGTTTCTCTGAGGCTTGTACCTAAGCATTTGTTGCAAGGCTCTGTGCTGGTTTTAGACCTAATGTAGGAGCTTAGACCCTAATTTCTTGTGAGCCCCCCAAGCATAGCAAGAACTTCCCAGACTTCATAGAGCTCCCTTAGGTGAGGTCAGGCAGAAGTCAGTGCCCTGCTGTGTATGGTAGCTTGAATGAGAAGACCAGAAAAACTGTTTTGGAAGAAAATGAGTTGTTAGTTAATAATCACCTGAGTGGTGCAGCACAACTTTATGCAGAATTATCAGAGAAAACCTCTTCTTCAATGGGAAAAAGAAGAGGAGTGGAAATCTGTTTTGCATGCCTAGCGTAAGGTCCTTACCTAGGTATTCCCTATGGTGACTTGGAGCCAGTCATTAATGTGTGTTTAGGAGTTTGTGAAAGGTTGGTGGTCTTGATGTCAGGAAAGACAATACTGAGCAGGACAGAATTGGCCTAAGTTCAGCTGCACTTGAAAAACAGGCAGTCAATATTTGCCAAACTCAAGTTGCCAAACAGGAGCCTGGGTTTTGAAAAGTTAATTATGGGGTCTGCTGTACATAGAGGCATTTAAGTGTTGAATCAAACATGAAAAGAGGAGACATTGAAGTTCCTTCCCAAAGGAAATTGTGAGTTTGAAGCCTAAAGTCACTTCTCTGTCTTGGCAGAAAAAGGAACACTTAAATTTTGAAGCTGGAAGCTGGAGGGAGTGATCTTTGCAGGCCATGATGTACTTTGTTACCATCAGTACAAATTCTTCACCTCCTTCCCCACCCTGGACTGAAAATAGCTTCAGGCAGTGGAAGATACTTTTCTGCCCTTGTTTTTCCGTAGTTTATCAGATGACCTGAAAATGTACTTATTTCAAAATAGACTGCTGTAGTGCTAGTTCAGTTTCTCTGATGGGTGTCTGATTTTCTCACCTGCTGCTTGTTGGTCAGAAGTTAAAACTAGCATTTTGTAAAGCAGTGGTGACTTCACAGCTTTTAATGCACTGCAACTACATGGTGTTACAAAAGGCCTTGTTAGGCAGTGATTATTGATGAGGTGATGTGGAAGATGCACCACCAAAATATGTAATAGTATGCTAGTAACTCTCTGCTTTCCTGGATGACTGTCTGTCTCTGTCCTGTGCAGTTTTCTGTACTCTTGTGATACTTAAGAGGTTTCCTGCTTTATGTAATGGGGAAGATACTGACTCTTAAAATGGATTCATACTTCTGTGACAGCTCAGCAGATTCTTACTGTTTTAGCAGGACCTTGGAAGGGGAGCAATTTTCATCCTTTGATTTCCTCTTTACATGGCTGTTGCACGGCTGTTGACTGCTGTAGGAAATGAAAACTATTTGTCCCATTTCTTGACTGCTTCAGATACCTCTCCAACATTGTACCTGTGCCTTCTGACTTTGTCCTAGTACTCCTAAAACACTGCTATATGCTTTTTGTTCTCTTGCATAGCAGAAGCTGAAAACAATTTTGATGGAATTGAGAGCAAGTTTTCCTTACGGACGCCTGCAGAGCCCGATGAGGATGTCTGCTACCTGGTTCCTGGGCAGGTGAACAGCCTGGCACAGTGCAACTTCAACCACACCAGTAAAACCTTTGTGGTGATCCATGGGTGGACGGTAAGACAAAGTGGGAGGAATCTCCCTTTTAACCACACTTCTGATAAACTGTGCAGAGGTGTCTCACAGATATGTCTTCTTTTTTAATTAAAATCCCCCAAACCAACAGGTGACAGGGATGTATGAAAGCTGGGTCCCAAAGCTGGTGGATGCTCTGTACAAGAGGGAACCTGACTCAAACGTCATTGTGGTGGACTGGCTAGTTCGAGCTCAGCAGCACTATCCGGTGTCTGCTGCGTACACCAGGCTGGTGGGAAAGGATGTTGCTATGTTTATTGACTGGATGGAGGTAAGACATGGAGACGTGTCTCACATTATACACAGTGTCATAGGAGACAAAACAGCACTGATAGAGCTGTGTTAATCATCTCCTGTTGGGTAGATGGAGTTAAACTCTTGCAGACAGTACTTTTGCTGGACTGGTAAAATTCCAGCTGACTGGCTGACTGGCTATCTCCTACTCAGAGGGCTTTTGTAGTGCATTCCAGAAACTTTAACTTGTGGTCTGCGGGGTCCTGTGAGCCCACAGTATTTCTGAGGGCTCTGTGAGAGGTAGCTATGAAAGACAGATTCTTATATATTATACAGCAGCCAGCCCTTGGGAATCAGAAATGTGCCCTGCCTTTGAAAAATACTTAGGAGATCCAAAAACTGGTGGGGAGAGAGTGGCTGAAAACCTTTATAATACACAGTCCCGTGTTCTGTCTTTTATTCTGCATTCCTCTCAGCTTAGATTTTGGCCGTAAATTAGTTAAATCAAGAAATCTACTATGGCACAAAATTATGATAACTGTATAGTGTTTCTTCTATTATTCGTGGCTCAAACAAAAATCCCAGTATTAACAAAACATTTTGTGTCTTCTGATGTTTTTGTGTTTGGTTTTGAACTTTAAACAAATTGTTCTCTTCTGCAGGAGCAATTCAATTATCCTCTCAACAACCTCCACTTGCTGGGGTACAGTCTAGGTGCCCATGCTGCTGGGATTGCTGGGAACCTGACCAAAAAGAAGGTGAACAGAATTACTGGTAAGGAAACCTGTGACTGTAGAGTGGAGAGTCCCATCTCTTCCATGTTCCACTGAAAAATCACCAGAATAATTGTTGCTGCTGGCAGTACTTTGGTTATGTGTTCATGATTTAATGAAACAGCAGGGCTGATACTTCTCTAGCAGAACTGGAGAAAAGATTCAGAAAATAACAACAAAGGTGGTGAGTGAGAAGCCTTTCTTTGCTTTTTCACAAGAAATGAGTGAGTAGGCCATGATAAAAGAGTAGTTTGAGGGATGTGGTGGGGACTGACCAAATCCATGGCTTGGAAGAGGTCACAGTATCTCTTGCAGCATGAGAAATTCAGCTGGTTGTCTTTATCCGAGCAGTCATTCCTTACAGCTGATGGGAGCCATTCAAAAAGAACAGGAGGTAGATTCTACTGCAGCAGTTTTAGTACCTACAGAACTCTTTGCCATGGGATGGTGCAGATGCAAGAAGTTTATATGGGCTCAAAGGGAGACTGGACAGATAATCAGAAGAGATCCAGTATGGGTTATTAAAAAGTTAATCAAACAGGCTCAAGAAATATTCTAGCCTGGAAATAATACTGTGAGAATTTGGGGAAGAGGAAGGGAGCATATATACACTTGTCTTGTTGCTATGTGTGCTTAGATGTCTGTTCAAGGTGATTTTTGGAGACCGGGAGATGTGCTAGACAAGGCAGAGTGCATGGCTACTCTGGGGCTGGTTTACAACCCAGCACCTGGAGAGCTGAGCCCCTAGCACTGATCTCAGTGACAAAAGAATTGCCAGCATCAGCAAATGAGGCTAAGAAAATTGCTCATCTGTGGTGTCTTTGTTGCTGAGAGAGCTTGGGAGCAGCATTCAGAAGGGAGCCTGGCTCCTGGGACCCTCTACTCTTTCACCTGAGCGTGGTTATGATCCCAGGTCCACAGGCAGGCTGAGAGGTGGGCTAGGCAGCAGTCACATCTGGAAAGGTCGAGTCCTGAGAGGTGGCAGATTAAAGTCAGGAGGCCAAAGCAGTAGTCCCTCTGCCCTTCCTTTCTCTAAGCTGCAGCTTTGCTGCTTTCACTGAGGCTGCCAGAAGCCCTCTGTTATGCCTCCACAGTTGCTCTTGGTGCTGAGGATGAACCTTTTTCCCTGGGAAAAGCACAGGGAGCAGTGTAATGTCACCCCTGAAGCCCTCACAGCTGAGGGGGAGGCAGCTCAGACTCAGTGGAGCTAACCATGGGTGAACAACACAGGTGCCAGTCCCCACCTGAGGGCTGCAGAAAAGACATGTCCCTTCAGCCGTCTCTCAGGTAGTTGAACTATCTCCTGTCTGAATAGGAGATAGTACTTGTTCACTGGCAGAACAGTTCTGGGCTTTTTTTATGTCAGTGTTGCTGCAGCTTGACAGTTTACCATAATAATCCCCCTCCCCTTAGGTATGTAGACAGTGAAGCCCTCATTTATGTTTCCCAGTTGTTCCCCTGGCATGGAGTTGTCAGCAAGACTTTCCATACTTCAGACACTTCAGATACAAGTTCTAATTCTTGACAAGAGAGGAACACATTTAGAAAATACTTAGGAGCTTGTTTCTTCCATCCACTGGAAGTGCTACAGCTCTGAGAAAGTTAGCTGGGCTTCCTTCCATGTCTTTGCATACACTTTTAAACAGTGACAACATTTCAAGGTAGTGCATTTGATTCTCCTGTATACATGAAATGTTATTTAAATGATCCCTCTGTAATGTCTGCAGGAAAACCAACTCAATACTCCAGCCCAGTGTGGCAGCTGAGTTTGGCATTTGTCGTCAATGTCAGTGTCTTTGGCAGATAATAGTATCAGTTTTCCTTTGTGGTTTCCCCCATAAAGGGCTGGATCCTGCTGGTCCTACCTTTGAGTATGCTGATGAACTCACCCGCCTCTCCCCGGATGATGCTGACTTTGTGGATGTCCTACACACCTACACCCGAGGCTCTCCAGACCGCAGCATTGGGATCCAGAAGCCTGTTGGGCACATTGATATTTATCCCAATGGTGGAGGTTTCCAGCCAGGTTGCAATTTGGGAGAAGCACTGCGTCTGATTGCTGAGAAAGGCCTTGGAGGTGAGGTTGCTCTGAAACAAACAGTGTAACATTCAGAGGGAAACCTGAATAGTCCTGCAAGGTGTCTTGCAAGGAAGGATCTTTGAGAGGCACGGGAATATATTCTTTCAAGTGCTTTTAAAAGTCATCTGTAAACACTGGCTCTGGCATAGTGGATCATGCCTGTTGACAGCATTGCTTAGGGGTTTGTATCATTATATGCATGCGTGTGTACATATTACACATTTTCATTCTTTCAAGATGTGGATCAGCTGGTGAAATGCTCCCATGAACGATCCATCCACCTCTTCATTGACTCTCTCCTCAATGAAGAAAAGCCCAGCATGGCCTACCGCTGCAACACAAAGGAGGCCTTTGAGAAGGGGCTCTGCCTGAGCTGCCGCAAGAACCGCTGCAACAATTTGGGTTACAAGGTCAACAGAGTGAGAACAAAGAGAAACACAAAAATGTATTTGAAAACCCGTGCTCAGATGCCCTATAAAGGTAGGTACTGCCTGCTTACTGCTGAGCAAGACTGGTACTTGTGGTCAGCTGTGTGTCGTGGTGGGCGTGTGCTGCAGATGACAATATTGCTGCTTTGGTGCCTGTGGTGAGCAGAGGTGAAGCTGGTCTGTAGTTAGCCACTGCATACAAGTCTCCGAGAAAAGTGTCCTCTTACTCAAGGTGTGGAGGTGTGCGGTAGAGTACAAAAAGAAAGGTATTTTGTAACAAGTTTCTGAGTAGCAAAAGTTAGACTTCCTCTGCTGCCCAATCACTTGGAACAGCTGAGTCTTCCAAACTTTTTCAGTGTTTTTCATCCAAATGATTACTTCCTTCTACTGGGTAAATAATCAGCAGAACTCAGTCTGATGAGCAACTTATTTAGAGATACGCAAACATCGGATTTGTGCCTTTGGTGGTGTGCTTGCTAGAGAAGCACTAGACCTCGTTATAATAGCACAGTGCTTCTTGATTCCAGTTGCTGCTGTGGGAGCTCTGAGAAGGACAGTGCCAGGAGAACTGGGAGGCTTGCAGCTAGGAAAATAGCATTGGATTTTACTACTTTATTTTATTTTACTCCCTAGCTTTGCCTGTACCCCATGGGATGCTTACAGTGTGCATTGTGTGATGGACCAGCAATCAAAAGGCACATTCCTGCAGTGTTAAAACAGCTGCAGGACTGGTGTTCTGTTGGCATTTGGTGCTTTACCTGCAGTATCAGTGGGTTGATTTTTTTTTTTTTTTTTTTGTGTCCTTTTACCAAGCCTACTGTAAGAGGAAGACACATCTCACTTGTTTCAAGTGAAGGATAGCAAGTCTTACATGTTCAGTAGCAGGTTTGAAGGTGATACTGCACAAACTGGGGTTATTATAGTGGCAGTTTGAATGCAGAGTTTGGTTGCAAGAACTGCAAAGGTGTTCTTCAATGATGATTGCCTTGTTAACTAATATTTACCTTCTCACAAAAATAGTTCCCTGGACACCTGCAGGGAAATCAACTCATTTTAGTGAAGCTGGCATATTCCAGCCTAGGATTTTCAGAGGTGAGGCAGGGTGATTTTGTCACCAACTGTCTCTTTGGAGGTTGGGTTTTCCTAATGGCGTTTCCTTTTGTATTCTTCCAGTCTTTCATTACCAGGTCAAGATACATTTCTTTGGAAAGACTAACATGACCAAGACAAACCAGCAGTTTCTGATGTCTCTCTATGGCACTCTAGCTGAGAGTGAGAACATTGCTTTCACACTGTGAGTAGCTACAGAAACAACTGCAAAATACTCTTGTGTTTACCTAAATTTGTTAAAGTCTCAACTGAAAAACTCGTTCTAGGTCCAGCTACAGTAATCTTACAGGGTCCCAGAATCTGCTCTTGTCCTTGATCAAGGAGTTGCATTCACTTCTGAAGCTAATGAACCAAACCCTACAGGAGCTCTTCTTGATAAGACATCTGAAATATGGAAGTTTGAAGTCTGACCTGTGACTTAGCCTAATAAGAACCTTTCTAGTGCTTTCTTATTTTCTTTTCAGTATCTTTGTACCATGTTAAATCTTCTTAAAAGTAGACTTATGGGTCTGAAGACCTCGGTGCAGAAGCTGAGAGAGACTTGGGATTTGCTTTCACAGCTCTGCAAATAAGCAGAAGTTTGGGTACATCCCTGGACATAAGCTGGCAGGGAATGGAGCTGGAAAACACCGAAGTCTGTTTTCTGCTCTGAGGAATGTAAACTGTTTCCGGCTGGTGGTTGTCTGGCTGTTCCGAGAGACACCAGCACAGGAGAGGACAACCCTTGCCTGGCAGACTGTCCCAGGATTTTACCAGCCTTGCTACAGAACGATGTTCCTTTTGTCTCTACAAAAGCTTAAGGCATTTTTTTTCCTTACTTCATCCATCAAAACTATGCAGAAGGTTGCTTCCTTCTCTGGAGTACAAAAATTCTGGGTTCTATTGCTCCTTAATTTTCTTTGTCTGTCCAAGAGTTTCAGGGGTTTTTTTTTTGGTTTTTTTTTTTTCCTTCTCCTCCCCACAGGCCTGAAGTCTCCTCAAACAAGACCTTCTCCTTCCTGATTTACACAGAAGTCGATACTGGAGACCTGCTTATGCTGAAACTACAGTGGGAAAAAGACACCTTCTTCAGCTGGTCAGACTGGTGGACTCCTTTTACATTTGACATCCAGAGAGTCAGAGTGAAGTCAGGAGAAACTCAGAAAAAGTAACTTGTTTTGATTGTTATGAGCTATATTAGTTTTAATCGACCGTGCTTCCTGATTTCTGGTATCTCACAGGCTGGGACAAACATGTTAAGCAGTTACAAATAGGTGCAGCACTGAAAATCAGGGCTTCAGTGGTATCAAACCACCATTCATATCAGCCAGGTTCAGTCATTTACCTCCACTGCAATTTGTAGTCTTTACTCTCACATAATTTGTATCCCACTCTTGTATCTACTCGAGGTTAGTTATAATGTGCAGGAGAGTATCTCCATGAACCAGCATCGGTGACTGTTTGCGATTTCTCTCCTCCTTTTTCATGCTGGATTTTTGCATAGGTTTTGTCACAAAGAGCATGCTTAGATGGACGTTTTTAGAAATCCTTTCAAAAGTGTGTTTGCACAAGAAATTATTGCTTAGTTAAGCTGTATTTTCTTAGGGGTTGAATACCTGAATGGTGGGTAAAAACTGAGACACATGACTGTTGCAGGACATTGCTAATGCGTGAATGTTAAAACATCAAAGTCGGAACAGAAGTGCTTTGACATGAATCTTTTGAAATACTCATATTCACTAAACATGAGCTCTGTTTGCAGAACATGGGCCCAGAACAGAGTGTGTGTGTCCTATGTATAGTATAGTAAATAATAATAAGTTCCTTCTTTGAATAAACAGGTCAGTCACTTGATCAAAGAACAGTTATCAGAGCTGAACAAATATAGGGGTGGGGAAAGTGCTGATAAATAGTAAAAGCAAGTACTCAGGTTTTCTGGAAATTGTAACCTACTTCGTTTGCAAACATTTGAGGGAGTATGGCTTTCTTCCAAGTTCATTCACCTGACAAAAAAAAGTCATGTAAAGACTGGTGTAAATAAAGGTACAAGAGACTTTGGGATAGAACTTCTGCTGTCTTAGCCGCAAGAAGATTTTATGCAAAGGATCGGTGAAAGTTATGATTTGATGCCCATGTATAATTCATTTACCAGTTTTTCTTGCACAGCGTTTCTTTTGTCACAGAATTCTCTTTTAAAAATAACTTTCTCACAGGCTTGTGAAGTAGCAGTGCCCCATGTGACACAGTATAAAGACTGTTTCCAAGCACCAGTCTTCTTTCTAAGACTAAAAAAGGATGTTTGGCTCAGTCATGTGATTTTTCCAATATTTATTCCACAGAGTGGTGTTCTGTTCTCGAGATGGCACCTCACGTCTCAGTAAGGGAGAACAGGCAGCAGTATTTGTGAAATGCTCGGAGCAGCCCGTCAACAGGAAGAGAGGAGGGTATGAGTAGTCACTATTGGTTCTAGATTATTTTATTACCACTTGAGTGGTAATAAAACTTTGCCATTATTTGACTTGTGCACTAGTCTTCTCAAGGCTTCAGAAGCATCACGGCTCAGACTAACCAGAGGTTTGCTTATGGCCACTTTAGCAGCTTAAAAGCCCTTAGTTTGCTTCTCTGCTGACCATGCTTGTGTGGCTGTTAGCGTGTCTGAGAAGCAAGTACTAGTCACTGCGTCTCGCAGTCACTCGGTGGCCAAGCATGAGGCACTCTTAGAGAGGGTTACTGACAAGGCACTAGCACAAAGAGGAAAGCTTGTCTCTGTCTCAAGATTCCCTACACTTACCCTTAGCTACAGAACATTCAAACTTCCATACTGGGTCAGCTCAGAGCCCTCCCTCCTTACTTGCCAGCAGCAGACTTGGAGGCTGGTACAGGAAGGGAGCAGGCATATGCAGGTGCTTTTCTTGGCACGCTGCTTTCTGATGGCAGCCATCAGGTGAGTGAATTCCTGAGGTTTTCATCTCTGTGGATGAGAGATTCTGCCTTTGTTTAACAGCCCTTGGTGCACTTTATTATTTCTATCAATAATTTTTCTGACCCAGATTAAATGTGGGGACAGTCTTTGGACTTTACCTCTAAAGTTTGAGATAGAGAAGTGGTTATATTTATTTTAGTTCAATTGCTGTGTGTGAATGATCTCATGGGGACACTTCAGGGCTGAGCTCTAACTGCATAAAAATGCACGTGCTGGCCTTGACTCCGGGGCAATGACTTGGACAGGCCTTGAGTCCTCTGTGTGTGTATCTGACATAAAATCAAGCAGAAACCAGGAGAAGCCCAAGCACATAATTTATCTTCCTGTTAAGTAGGGAGTTTTAAAATCTTAATTCTCAAAAATAAGAGAAGTATCTTACATCTTCCTCATCACCTTTATGTTCTATTTTTTTCTCCACAGTACCAAGAAAGCCTCTAAAGAAAATTCTGCTCAAGAATCTGCTTAAGTGACAAGAGCAAAGATTTTTCACACTGGGGAGGAGAAGAGTCTGTTCATCCCTGTGGACTGGATGTTCAGAACCAAATATATAGAAATATTTATCCGCTGCTGGATTTTTGCCTGCTATTCCTAGCTATTTTAGAGACTTCTTGTAAGAAAGTCTCAGCATATGATGTTACTAACCATAACCATTATCCAAATAGTTAAAAACAAAAAGAAACTTGCAAAACAACATGCTGAAGTTTGGAGGGCTGAAAAGATACAAGTAATTTTGCTTAATCATGGTGCTTTGTGACAAGGTTTCTTGACATCAGATCCTATACAGCAATTTTTTAGTATTTATTGAAAAGAAACAAAGCCCTGTACTTGGTTTTATTTTTTGTTGTTGGTTTGGTTTGGTTGGTTTTTTTTCTCTTTTGGTGAGTTGGTTTTTTTGTTCTTTTCAGGAGTCTTTTGAAGCTAGACAGATTGTTTTCTGTCTTGGCTAACTGAATTTTCAGGCAGTTCAGTGGAGAGAGTTCATAGTTTTCAAGTGTGTGTTTAACAAATAAGTAGGTTTCCCATGTGAAAAAACCACCTTTGCTGTGTGTAATACTAGAAGGTGTCAGGGACTGACTTAATATGGGGATGAATTTTTTAGTTTGTGGTTATGAATGTATTTAATTGGGGGTAGATGCCAGTGCTGCTTAGCAATAGGTATGATCTGTTAAGCTGTATACTGCTATGCCGCTTACCCTGGAATAAATAACAGCTGTAGGAGAAGGCAGCAACGCCCGTGTCTTGTGCAGACATTTAGTATTTTATCTATGCTTTCAGTTATCGCAAATGAAACTGTCTAGCCTTCAACACTGTGAAAATGGAAGTGCAGAGGAATTGAGCTGCGAGAAAGTGCAGGAAACAGATACTCCCCCCCACCTCCACCCTCTCCTGGCTTGCTTGCGTCATGTATGCCAAAACTGTCACAGTTTCTCTGCTCTTTGACACCAAGTGTCAGTCATGCAGCTGAGTGGCTGCTGTTTGCAGTTTCCAGTGCCAGTGAATCCACTTGATAGCTGACAAGGATGCTCATACTTGCCTTTACTGGAATTGTGACTGCCAGAGATCCACCTCAGTTTGTTTCTTGGCTGTGTTACAGTGCTAGAAGCTGCTTAGTTTTCTGCCATGAGATGGAATTCAGCAGGATGCAGGAGCTGAGCCAGTTAAAAGCAGCCTGATTGTGTGCTCTGCAAGAAAGAGTGCTCTGAAAAACACTGAAATTAGCCATGCTGCAAGTTTGCAAAAATAGGTATATTGAAGGCAGTCTGCTCCCACATTTTAAAGTAACATATAATTTTTCTAGTGTGCTGAAAGGTGCAATAGCCCTCATTTAACTTTGTAGAGGATAAACAAAATGCTGGGGAGGTAGAAGGGCCTGTAGTTAGGCACTTGGAGGAGTGTAATGTTAGCTATTGATGCTGGGTGTTGTAGTCTTTTCCTGCATGTGCAAGACAGCATGGAGATAATGATTTCTCCAGTATCATCCCATCTTAAAAGCAAAGAAAAAAAAGTATGTGTTTATGTGCACAGTTTGTTTCCTATTTCCAACTGTAGCTGCTAGTATATTTGGGGATAAAAGTCTTAAACAGTGCAATATGTTGGAATATTAATAGCTCTGAAATTGCTCACATTTGATTTCACATTTGATTAAACTACAGCAGAGATGTGATGAGTCATTGAGGGTGGAGTTGAGTATTGAGCCACTGCATTTGAGACCTCTAAAAATAAATACAGTGATTTATTCCCTATAGATACCACATTTTGTTGCAATTTTCTCTTAAAAGTTAAATTCTTCAGAAGCAAAGTATCTAGACAGCTGTGCTCTTAATACAGGATCCAATACAAACACATTTAGAATTTGGATACAAAGTAGTGAAGGTTCTTTTCATAAGGAGACATGGTTTAGCTTGGATGTTATTTATTAGCTGTAAATAAGATATTTATGAGTGTAAAGGTAGTTTGTATATATTGCTAAAGTTGCTGACAGTCTCTACATTAATACAATTGTGTAGTATTAATCCTGTATATAGCTTTCAGAGATTTTTATCAACAAGCCACTTACATTGCATTGTTTCCTATGTGGTTAATACCTTTTTTTTTTTTTTTTTTTTTAATTTTCTCTANTACCTTTTTTTTTTTTTTTTTAGAAATCTCCTCAGTTTTGTATAGAACAGAAACCTATGGTTTTAATAAAATTCTCAAACTGATACTGAAGTCACTACTTTCCTTTCAATGAAACAATCTGCTGTATACCTTATATGTGAAGGCCAGAGCCTATCCTTGAGTTCTGGGCTGAAAGGAGACAAAAAAAAAGGCAACGTGTGATTTCTGCACTGCCATCCCCCATTTCATTTTGGGAAATGCGAAACTTGTGTATTAAGACATCAAGTAGTCACTGTATGAAAGAAAGTATCCCACATCATAAAAGAAGTAGGTTTTCACCTGTAGTTTGTGGTTTTCAAATTTCAGGCACTTTTAAGAACAGTCCAAGAACTGTCCTTATTTTGAAAGGCTCGTGTTTTTTTTGGTTTTGGTTTTTTTTTTTTTTTGGGCAGATATCAGAACTATGCTTCTGCTCCATGTTTTACCAAAATAGAGAGGTTCTGACCCTGTGGGTGCAAGAGGAAAGCACCAGTCCCTTACCACCCCCATTGCATAAGGAAATAACAGTGACAAACCACTTTCACCCAGGTGTTACGAGTGCAGCTGAGCTCAAGAATGGTTGTCACTAGAACAGTTTGCTCTGTCATACACAGCAAGGCTCCACCCAGGCAAAGGAGGGGGATTGCTGGAGTTAAGGAGAATTGTAGTGACGTGCACATGGGGGATCATATTAGGAGTAATTAGAGCAGTTCTCAGTTGACCTGGGGAAATCTGCTTCCAACACTCTTCCTTTGTGAAAGGTCACACTGCTCTTTGACGAAAACAGAACTTCATTCCTTGTGAAAGCAGAGGGAAACTATGCCACGGAAAATGGATGGTTGAAGAGGATGAATGGAGGGAGGGATGAAAGAAGAACTGGAGGGAGAAGGGAAGGGAAGAGGTGGGTAGGAAGTATGCTGAGAGAATCAGTGGAAGAAGGAAGAACCTAATCTGCAGAATGCTTGGAAATACTGGCAGTGGTGTTTTAAGGACACTGCTCTTTCCCCTGTGTCAGTGTCTGGACTGGGGGACAAGCAGGACTCCTGCAGCTGTACAAGACAAGGCCTGGGATCACATCTCATAAAACCACCATGGTATAACTATTCTTTTAACATCACAGCAGCCTCAATATGCTAAATGTGTTATTAGGTAAAGCAGAGAAATATTTTCTGGTGGAGGGACAAGAATCCAGGTGTCTCCTGTGAGCCTTTAGAGCCATCCCTGAGCCCCTTTGCTCTTGCAGCATGCTCTGCAATGCCGAGCCACATCAGAAAAGGTGATGATCCCTGCTCACCCTGCCAACTGTCTCTGGAATGGGCTGAGAGGGATAGACTGTCCAACAGTCAATAAGTGGGTGGATAGACAGAAAGAGACATTCTTGGCCGTAAGGAAAGAGTGAAGAAAAAGAATTTTAGCCAGTGTACCTGCAAGATGAGGAAATCCTGACTCAGGTTTCTCATGCCTAGATTTTAATTTTCATATTTAATTCCGAGAAATTTTTGGAACCAGCAATGACTTTGCTCTCCACAGGTGTCTCCATACTTTCTCTGTTCAGATACAGTTGTGTGCCTGCACTTCTGTGTGTTAAGAACAAAATGCCAAAGCTTGCTACTTGGGATGAGCGAGACATTTTGCATGTGTTGTTTCTAAAGGTCAAAACGAGATATTGAATAAAAAGTTTCTGTAAGAGAAGAATGAAACTGGCTGTAGTATTTTCCTTTTTGTTTACAGCTGTCAGTGCAAGGCTCTCCATAATCTGACTGTCAGTACAAACATAGCAATATCAAAATCCCCAGGTCCAAAGGAATCAATCCAGCTGCCATCAAGTTGCCATCATTCAGGAAAGACATTTCCATCTCCTCCTGCTGCATCTTTACAAAAAAGTCTTCTAGTTCAAATGTCTTTTGTAGCAGGTCTGGAAAGTCACCAGTTTACGCATAAGTGAATAAAAGGATTAGCATTCTCCAGTGGCTGAAGGAGAACAAGGAAATGAGAAGAGGAAGGGAAGGGAACCATTTGGCAGAACATCCCATATAAAGCTTGTCTTAACAATGCTTTTATGTCCGTGTGTGGTGCTATCTCTGCTCAGCAACACTCAGAATGCTTCCCTAAATCAGCTCAAGTTAACTCAGAACAATGCATCCGCATCAGAAATGCAGATGCTAAATGGGGACCACTTTGGATGTAGCAGGTGTTAATGTGGGGGTGCAGTGCATTTTCAATGATGTAATCTCCCAACCATTCATGTCCGATAAACACCGTGTTCTTCATTGTAGGCTCTTCCTGTGGGAAGTGAGCCAATATCATCAGTCTTACTTCTTGCCAGTGACACTGGAGTATCTGCTGCTGTTCATCCTCCCACTATGTAGAATCATTCAGTGAGAAGTAAGACAGCCTGGCCATGGGTTACTGTCCTCAAAAGAGCCAGGAAGTGAGGGTGTGTCTCATATTATTCCACCTACCAAAGGCTTTTTCACTCATAATTAGCTGTGAATCTGGAATGTTCTAAATAGTGGAACAAGGACACTCCAAATATGGGAATCAGGAGCAGTAGGAAAGATTCCCATGCTAGGACAGGTTGAAAAGATGCTAAGAATAATCACTTTTTCAAAAGAAGCATTGAAAAAGAAAGACCTCTAAAGTTTTGCTTGTCAGGTCTTCAGTCTTTGGTCAGCCCTTGCTTTTTCCCTCTGGCAGGTTTCATTCTGGAGCTTTTGAGGTTTGCTCCCACAGCCTGAGAAATTGCTGCTGCACAAAACTTCCTTTGGAGTCACTTCTAATCTTTGGGATTAGAAACCTCTCACATGGGTGACTGTGTATGTGAGGAGGGGGCTACCAGTCTTGTGCTTCTGGTGAAAGGACCAACCCTGCCTTCAGTGAGAGACACAATCAAAACTCCACTGAGGCTAGGAAAAATCTTTTTGTTGACACTGTGAAATTTTGAATGCTTTCCTAACACCTAGCGCAAGATCCCAGATGTGAAATGAAAGCACGTAAAATGAAAGCTCAAACTTTCTTGTCGTTAATGCTCTTACGCGGTGTTTCCATATAATGACAGGTGACATGCTCTGGCATGATCTGCTCAGGCACTAGGTTAAATACCAGCTCTGGATGACTTCTCACAAATATTGCCAGCATCTCTTGGCACTAAAAACATTCCTATTTACGGGACACCAGAACAAACTGTGTAATTGCAGTGATGTAAATAGCACCCAATTAAATTAAAACAAAGAAATCAACTAACAGAAAAACAACCTGAGAGAAAAATGTGCACAATACACAGTACCTCATTTAACATCTATCACCTTTGTAGGAAGGTATGAGACTGAGACAATCCCAAGCAAACTCCATTGTTTCCCTTGCCCTTCTTGCAGGCAGTCACAGGCAATGGGAACCATGTCAGGGATGCTGTCACATAGCTCCCGCTCACTGCTCTGTGTGATGCACTAACCACATGTCTCAGGTGGTTTACTCCTTCCAGATCCTTGCTGAGTCTTGCTCAGAAACCAGGCATGGTTACACTGATTCTTAAACTCCTCACTGCTGCCAAGCTGCACGAAAAGAAACAGCATAGCTAGAGTGGTTGGTTCCTGGATCTGAGTCAGGGTGCTGATCAGCTTGACAGCCTTGATCAGCCAGGAGGCTTGACAGAAATCTAAATTTTGGAGAATTTTGCTATGTGTCTGCAATTTTGACTGAAATCAAAACAAAATCAAAACAAGAAGCAAAAAGCATGAGCAGAAATGTCTAGGAAAAGGCAAGAAAGAAGAAGGGGTCTTTGATGCTGCAGCAGATTGTACAGAACTGTACTGCAATATGGTGAAAACAACCATACCAAGAGTTGCACAACAGGGCTGTTAAGCATTCCTTTGATTTTAAATACGCATTCTCTTGCCATCAAGAAAATGGAAGTGTGCACCAGAGGCTAGGTATACACTTAAATGCTTTACACTGTGTTGGTATCCATTAAAAATATTTAGTCTGTAACAAACTCATCCTAAAGAAAAATGTGTATAGACCCATTATCAAAAGATTACTGAGATTACAGAACAAAAAGCAAGATATAAATAAAGGTTAAAATGTAGAAGCACATATTCAGAAAGAGGAATAAATTAAGAGGAAGAGGAAAAGCAAGGAAGAAGAACTCTGCCTTAGTAAATTATTCCACCCAGGACACCCACCCACATATTCTTGAATGTAATAGAGCTATTATTTATATGCTCATATGACTAATTTTCCCCCTTTTTAATGTATTTATAACCCAGACACAAAATTAAGCCAAATTTTTTGTTTATCTTGGGAAAATTTTGCCCTTTGCTGGCAAAGTTTTTCAGTACAAGGGTAAAAAGTAGATCTTAATCTCTCTGATTTTATTTCCCAGGCCTTAGACAGGAAATTCAGGTCAGACTCAATGAAACAGAAAGACTCCTTCTAGTATCAGTCTTCTCTTAATGTCCTGAGCACAGAGCAGTGATGGAGTAAGCAAATGCCTACACAATGGCTGATTCAAAATACCAAAAATGCTTGCTCCCCCCCCACCCCTTTTTTTATTTATAGAGCTGTGCTCATGTGCCTTTTAGTAGTTCTTTGTTTTTCTTTTAACATCAGTGAATTTAAATACCCTGGGGAGAAATCAGGGAAATGCTGGGGAACATTCCTTGGACAGTAATTTTACTCCCATACTTTGTGTAAAACTTAAAAAAAAATTGCATTTTCGTGGCTGGGTATTTTTTAGTGAAAGGTTGAAGCACCCAGTCACATTCAAAATTGGGTGTCATTTCCCTCTTTCTGCCCTGAATCTGAAAGCATAATTTGGAATTTGCATGGGAGGCATCAGGAGAGGAAAAGAGGGCAGGACTTCTATACTAGGTTTAATTAGAACTTCTTGTCAGTGTTTCAGCAGCTCTCTCTGAGACATTTCAGTTAGCCAGTGGTGCCTCTTCTGACTGACTAGTCCCTGACCATCATTCCGTTTTCAGTCATTTTCTGACAGGATCCCTACGAAGGCACCCCTTTAGCTGTCAAAGTAGTAGTCCCATTGCCTTCAAGACTTCCATGGGCATTGTAGGGGTAAGGATAAGTGCAGTTACATGGGAGCATTTTCTTCCAGACAAAGTGTAACTAAGTTGGCAAAGATCTCTGACAAGTAGCTTTTACATAACCAGAGAGGAAAATTTGTGTTTTCTTACCAAGCTTGGACCAGATGCTTGGACATCTTTGTGTAGGTATGACTAAGTCTCTATGACCTTCTCTCCAAACTTATCCTAGCTTGCTGCTGAATCCTGTTTTCCATTTCTCCTTTCGCTTCTCTTTTGGCAAAGTTTGCAGAATTCAGCATCCTTCCTCCTACCAACGCCCCTGTACTCCCTGTCCCATGACTGTATAGGACCCTGGTAAATTTGTGTGTTACTCTTTGTAAGAGTACCCCGCCTCCACCCAGACAGGAGACCAGCCTGCATCAGCTTCTTCTATAAGGATCCTGCAACATTATTTTGTTTTTTCTATGAGGTTGCATTTAACCCCAGCGTGTGGTCTAAAAGCCGCCATGGATGGGGGAAAAAAGGTACCGTATTGAGATAACAGAATGGGTGTTTGAAAGTCCTCTGTTAGTTGATCAGAATGAAAGGACCTAGCTGTGAAACTGTCTTCTCAACTGCAGTGTACCTTCATTTAAAAAGTAGCAGAAATCTCCCATTTGGACTTCCTCTGTGCCGTGATAGCATCTTGAGGACTTTGGATCCACATGCTGTAGAAATAATAATCTTTATTCTATATCCTGTTTTCTATAGTATTCATTGCTGATGTACACACAGTGCTGTTCAGCAGGAACACAATTCTCTCTACAGTGTTTTGTGTGTGTGTTGCTGGGAGGATTCAATTTTACATGCTTGCCTAGCGTTAGTCAGCAAAAACCCCAAAATATATATATATGTTGTATAGTTGTGTTTGAATTCTATATTTAATATTTCTAGAGATGAGACAAAGAACATTAAATCCTTGAAGAGAAACACTTTCATTATTTAATTAAGTAGCACACTCTATATTGGACTGAAGGAAAGACCGTCCACAGAATAAATGTTGAGTTCAAGTTTCCTACCATTTTACCAGACTAGACTTTCTAACATTACATAAAGTAATGGTGAGTGGAAATAAATTCAACTATCTGTGGAAGAAATGCTTGAAGATTTGGAATAGGGATTTGGTGAATCAATCCCCAGAAATATATTAAAACCCATTTGACTGCAGGAGAAGGGGATTAGTTGCGAGCTCCCTACGTGTTGAGCTTGGAGAGTGATGCATTTGAGCCTAATACAGTATTCAGTAATATTTTTTCTGAACACTTTTTTTTAGATGATGTATCCTTTCTACACTTTCTACACATTTTAACTTTGAAAAAATCAATACAAGCAAATAGTGAAGGGCCATCACATGAAAAAAGAGATGGTTAAGATCCCTTACTCCCATCTCTGGCTTAATGTGTGTTACAGAATCACAGAATAGTTAGGGTTGGAAGGGACCTCTGGAGATTTTTTAGTCCAAGCCCCTCACTAAGGCGCCATGGAGAAGAATCTGGCACTATCCTCTGGGCACCCACCTTGGAGATATTTGTATGTATTGCTGAGATCCCCTCTCAGTCTTTTCTTCCCCAGACTAAACAGGCCCAGCTCCTGCTCTCTCTCCTCATGAGAGAGATGCTCCAGACCCCAAATCACCTCTGTGACCTCCACTGGCCCCTCTCCAGTAGCTCCTTCTCTTTCTTGTACTGAGGAGCCCAGAGCTGGACACAGCACTCCAGGTGTGGCCTCACTGGAGCTGAGTATGGGGGACAAGCACCTCCCTTGACCTGCTGGCCACACTCTTCCCGATGCCCCCCAGGATCCCACTGGCCCTCCTGGCTGCAAGGACACTGCTGGCTCATGGACAGCTTGTTGTCCACCAGGACCCCAGGTCCTTCTCCGCAGAGCCACCTTCCAGCAGGTCAGTCCCCAGCCTGTGCTGGTGCCTGGGGTTATTCTCCCCAGGTGCAGGACCCTAAACTTGCCCTTCTTGAACCCCATTAGGTTTCTCTCTGCCCAGCTCTCCAGCCTACCAAGGTCCCTCTGAGTGGCACCAAAGCCTTCAGGTGTGTCAGCCACTCCCCCCAGTTTTGTATCATCTGCAGACTGGCTTAGGGTTCATTCTACCCTTCATCTGAGCTGTTGATAAACAAGCTGAGTACGGATGAACTTCGTTTCTTTTACATGCTTGGTGATGACCTCCAGAACAGTCTGTTCCGTCACATTTCCAGGGATGGAGGTGAGGCTGACTGGCTGGCAGTTTCCCAGGTCCTCCTTCTTGCCCTTTTTGAAGATGGGAGTATCATTGGCTGTCCTCCAGTTATTAGGCATCTCTCCCCCTCTCCGTGATTTTTTGAAAATAATGGAGACTGGCTTAGCAGCATCTGCCAGTTCCCTCAGCACACTTGGGTGCATCCCATCAGGCCTGTAGATTTATGGGTGTTTAGTCTGCCTCGCTGATCTCTAACCCAGCCCTCTACGAACAAGTCTTCCATTCTCCAACCTTCTTCTCTTATTGCTGGTATTCCTGAGGGCTGTTCTCAGCAGTAAAGACTGAGGCAAAGAAGGCATTCAATAATTCTACCTCCTCTGTGTCTTCCAACACTAGGACACCCCTCTGATTCAGCAGCAACTCCACATTTTCGCTATTCTTCCTTTTGCTGTTGATATAAGTGTAGAAATGCATCTTGTTGTCCTTGATATCCATTACCAGACTCAATTCCAAGTAGGCCTTGGCTTTCCTTGTCACATCCCTGCACACTCTGGAGATGTATCTGTAGTCCTTCCTCATGGCCTGTCCCTTTCTCCATGTCCTTCAAATTTCTTTCTTCCATTTGAGATTTGCTGGGAGCTCTCTGCTCATCCATGCAGGTCTCCTGCCTCCTTTGCCTGATTTCTTGCCCATGGGGGTACACTGATCTTGAGCTTGGAGAAAGTGATGCTTGAATATTGACCAACTCTCTTGGACCTCCTTCTCTTCTAGAGCTGTAGCTGATGGAATCCCTCCAAACAGGTCCTTGAAGAGGTCAAACTTAGCTCTCCAGAAATTTAAGGTTCTAGGCCTTCTTGCTGCTTTACTTCCTCCATGCAGGATCCTGAATTCCACCGTGTCATTGAAGCCAAGGC
Organism: Gymnorhina tibicen; assembly: GCA_013399875.1. NCBI lineage: Eukaryota > Metazoa > Chordata > Aves > Passeriformes > Artamidae > Gymnorhina > Gymnorhina tibicen. The sequence continues at coordinate 70,919 of VXAZ01002631.1, read as the reverse complement.
TGTCCCTAGCCTTCACATCTTCAATCAGTCACGGGTGAATGAAACATCTTGACATGTGGGAACACTTAAATGACTGATAATAGCACCCAACACGGGGATTTCGGGTGCTGCTACTTTGGGGAAAACATTGTACAGCTCTGCCTCAAGGAAAGGTGACTGCAAAGTGACAGTAGCTATGTCAGAAAACAGCTAGTGGATACAAAGCTTAGAAAAGAATAGCTTGGATCCAGGACCAAGAGTGAACCACATACTTCTGTTAAGCATTGACACAGTAAAACACATCACAAGGCAACTTCTGTGAACAGTATGTCTGTTGTCTTTACCTAGGCATTTCCATTGATTTTGTAAGTTCAATTCCATGCCATCTTCTCCTGTAGGAGAAAACCTGTCAATACTGCTGTCACCGGGTACAGATGTGTGAAGCTCAGTAAAGAGGAGTAGCCAGGCACTCTGCTCTTTAGTGCATGCAGGCTGACTGGAAACATGGCTGTGTTCCTGCTACCTCTGTTGAATTAACCACTGAGTACAAATCTGAGAAGAACTCTTCCATAAAGAAATAGAAGTCCAGTGTAAAGCTCTGAGCTTTACAAGCAACAAGAGTTAACACAGAGGAGAAGACATCCTTCATCAATATTTGGGCTTCAGACACAGTTGCGTGAAAAAGCAATGAAAGAAAGATCTTTGCTCTTTAACAATGTTGAGAAATTCACAAATGAAAGGGAGCCTAAACAAGTAAACACTGTATCATTCACTTGCAGTACTTATCAGCACCCTTCACATTTGTTGAAAAACAGTGAGGGAAAGAGAAAGGGGGGGAAGAAAGCTTTCCTAGTAGGTCACTACCCTGAAGACTGAATGCTGAAGATAAGCTAGTCACTGCTGTGCAGTACAGGGATACCATGCATATTCACCCTCCCAACCTTGTGAAGCAGCAGCAGTTTCCTTCTTACTCAGTCAGAGGACAGCTAGGTCAGAGTTCCTCGACTTCTTACCAAATCCCTTACCAGACATATTGTACTGGATTGCTACTAACCCCAGATCTTCCTCTTCTCCCCCAGGAAGCCCGAGGAAACCCCCATTTTCTTTAAAAGCATTGACAATAAAACAGTAAACTCAGGAATCTGATCCTTTTCTTTTTTCACAAATTTCAATTAGCCGGCAGTGTTTCTAGGATCAGAGGGTTTTTATCTTTGATTCAAAAATGCCTCAGAATAAAACTGAGGGCCAAAATGTCCTTTTTCAGCATTACCAAGAATGCTCCCAGGGACGTGCATAGGCAGCCTTGCAGGCGGGCCAGTGGTCTGGCGTTGTAACATCCCTGAGGATGTTTAAGGTCCTGCTGATGTGAGAAGAATGGATCGCCAGTCTCCTTTGCTACACTTGTCATCACATCTCTGCTCAGTTACTATACAGTGCACGTAAGGTAATGTACACGCACATACATACGTGCATATACACACATGTTTTTTAATTTCCTGACAGCTATGGCCAAAGAAAACTTCCCAGCACCTCTGCACAAGCTCTTCATGTTGTATGGAGCTGCCAGCGGGTTGCTTCAGATGTTTTGAGAGATTTCTGTTCTCTTGGTAAGTGGCAGAATCAGGTGGACAGGTTTAGAAGCCTTTGCTTCTCCTGGAGAGACCAGTCCTTGACTACTGCTCCGGAGAAGATACCTCCTTTGTACATTTCCCACAGGAAGAAAAGAGGCCCTGAGACTGGGGTATTTCCACAGAGCTGTGAGTAGGCTTCATGTCTCCCTCTGACCACATGTTGAAAATGGCCCTTACATACTATCAGTTCCTGGGAGACTTGTTTGTCTCTTTCTGAGGCCCCATGGTGAGGAGATAAGTTGGTGAGAGCTAGAAGGGGGGAAAATTCTCGAAGAACAGATGTCTGAGAGCTGTAAAAGTAGCTAAAGTGCCAGTTGCTCTTTTTAACAGTGGCAGTGGTACCTGCCAGCTCTGGGAAAACCACAGCCTCTGCAGATATGCCCTTCCCCTTCTCGTGTGGGTAGGCATGGAGCAACTAGCACCAGCAGACAGACTAGGAAACCTATGGCTTTGGAAGAGACAGCAACCTGAAAGCAATATAGGCTAGGAAAAAATGGTATGCAAATGGAATGAGTGGGCAGTGAGGAGTTACTCACTGTATCCTTGTCATGTTACCCACCTTCCCAAATATATCTTGTCCCCTTCTCCTAGCACACAAATAAATGCTTAGCTCTTTCCAGTGCCTTCCTGACCTCTCTCTCCATTGTGATCTCAATCCAACCCACTTACATCTTCAGGCTAACTGTTTCTTTTCTGCAGAAACTTTCCCGGAATGAGGCACATGGGGAAAACCAGAGAGGAGTAAAGAGTAAGATCTACAAACACACGTCAAAGCACCCATGACAGTCTCTTCCCACATGGAAATTAAACCTTCCTTTGCTTCCAGGGGAAAACAAGGCTTGAAGTCTCTGAGATCAGCAGCCTCCAGTACTGCCCCATCTAAAATCATTACACATACGTATAATCCATAAGAATATACATATACATGTCTATACATATTTGCGTACTGACTCGTCTAAACTCCTTTCCCTGCTTAGCTTTTCACTTGTTACAGCTGCTGCCTGACAGCCACTGTAAAGCAGCCCACCATGAGACTAACATGAAAAGGGAATTAAACAATGGAGAAAGGTTACTCTCGGACAAATTCCTGCTGCAGCACCAGGATGGCTGTTCACACGTGACGGCTCCTTGTGCAGGGGTGAACACAAGGTTCGGTGCTGAGGGAAGACGCTAGCCTGTTTTGAGCACTTGACTTCAGAAGTAACATTTCTGAAAGGATTGCCTTGGCCATGGACACAGGCAGGCTGAGAGAATAATGTTTGACAGAGCTTGAAGAACCCTTTTTTTTCTAAGATACTGCCAGTTAGCATGGGTTTGGACTGGCATATTATTTCCTTTTTTCCCCCCCACTTTGTTATCTAGGCTCTTGTGGGCCCACACCTTCCTGAAGCTTGCATGTCCAACAATCTTTAATGAGTTTTATTCTCAACAGAGTATGTTTAAGAAATGCAGAACAGAGATAGTGGGGCAGATTGAATGACTCACCTACAGAGACCATGGATGGTTCAGCATTTGTAAGCAGGTTTCTCAGTGCTCACAAACATTCTTTCATTAGCCTCATTCTTGTCTGGCTCTTCAAATGTATTTAAGAGGAGAAAAGAATTTTGCAGTCACCTCAGATCCAAGAGTGTCAAAACCTGGGATCACTGTATAAAGTACAATGGTAAAAACTAGCTCACTTTCAAGAGCAAGTTGAGTCCTAGGAAAGAGAAGGGAACAGAGCAATACCCTTGTTTGACAAACCTTTCTTTCCCAATTTTCTCACTCTGGGTTACTCCATAATTTCCTAGAGCCATCAACATGGGGTCTGAAAGTCTGAACCCTGCAGTGCGGAGGAGAGCAGAAGAGCATATCTACAGTGTCTTAAGGTAATTTCTGAATGAAATTTATGCTTAACCCTGGGGCAGGTGCTTTGGTTATCTCACTGTTGACCAGGGGTCTTCTTCCTATTTCTTCCCAGTCCTTGCTCCACTGTTTCAGGTCAACAGCTCTGCGGTGAGACCTTGGATCTCAAGACTGCCACAGCAGTCCTAGAGGGTAGAGGAAAGGTTCTACAAGTTCTTTATGTGTGCATTTTCACAGACTGTCATTCCCAGCCATGCTGCTGCTATGTGAGGGGCTCCTCTGTCTGGAAAACCTTTCAGCACACTCTCATGAAAAAGAGATACATTATTCTGATCCTACTTTCTACAATACACAATATCTATGCCATGTGGCCGACAAACCTAGTAGGTTCACCAAAACAGCAATCTGGAATATACCCTGGTGTGCTGAGGATACTTGTGGGAACTTTCCCTCATCACAACTACACTCCAGATGGTGACAGTGATGTATCTGTGATACAAACAAAATCTCAAGACAAAATAAGGGATGTATGTCACAGAAAATGTAGTTTAAAGGTGGAACACCTTGACACAAGAATTTTAGATGCCAAAAGGCCATGTGGCTTAGAAATTATCACATATCACTTCTGAAGAAAAGTCTGTCTAGGGCTGTCATGCACAAAATACTGCCTGTAGTGCTGGAAATATCTGGGCATCATATGACTGGAAGCTGGGAAATCATCTTGTAGAATCTTGGCTACATTTGCTTTGTTCTGCAGTGCTTGGTCTTAGTCACTGTCAGAGAAGGATTATGAACTGGTAAAACTGTAGCCTGGTCTAGACATTCTCATATATTCTAGCCGATAGTCCTATTTACGTATTACTCACCTTTCAAATTAGAACAATTGTAGTACACTTAAGCAAGGTTTATTTAATGTCTTGGTTCTTAGGTTTACCCTAAGGAGTTGGTTAAAATCAATTGTAAATGTGTAAATTTTCTCTGCTCCTTGGGCTTAGAAGAGTGTGGTAGGTGAGCCCTTTGATATTTTTTTCTTTTCTTTGTTGAAAACCTGAAATTTCCCAGAGGGTAGATGCACAAATAATACCTTTGATTTTCTGTTCTAACAAGTTAAATACTTTTTTCTCAAACAGAAATTCATAATTCTGTGTAGTGACAGTGAGGATTCAGTTTAAAAAATCAAGGCTTCTGGATAAACTGCAAGGTAAAATTTTTGAATCTAAGTGTATACATCAACTGTATGTAGGTACAAAGTATGTTAAATGATACCGTCTATTGCTAAACTGTTTATACTGAAGGCCAAGGTACACAGTCCTTGAATGTTCATTTGTTAATATGTTGAGTGAGTTAGATTTTAAGCTAGGGCTTTTCAGTGGATCTTTCCGGGTTTTCTCTCTCTTGGTCCTGCAATGCAATTCAGTGTACCTAGACTCCCTGTGAGAGCCACTCTGTCTTATAGTGTAGACACAGCCCAAACATCTTTCTGGGTAAATGAGTATTAATAGGATCTCAGATTTCGAGACAGTGATGAGACAGACAGAGGCTAATTAGAAGTTTAGGAATGTCTTCACACTTGGTGGGCTTTGGTTTAATGGTTTCTCAGCTCATGAAAAAACTTCTCTTATTTGTTCCATGCTGAGGGAATATTGCTCCTGAGGCAATGATACTGTATTTCTGGAAGACCAATCACTGTGTTCCAAAGGCTGCAGCTTTAGACTTCTCCTTAGTGCCAAGTAACAGATGCTATCATGGGAGAGATGCTCTCTTCCCCTCTAATTCCAGCAGGCAGAGCCTGCTGGGCCCTGCGAAGGTGTAGGGATAATATCCTGTATAGCAGCCTAGTAGCAGGCCCCGTGATAACCTGGGATTCATAATCCAGCATCTTTCTATTTTCTTAGGTTTCACAGATTATTCTGTGTTTCTGGTTTCTTCCTCCCCTGTGCTAGAGCAGGAAGGTGCTCTGATGATGGATATGATGTTGTGTCAGAAGAATGTAAATTCTAGGAGCACAAATTTCCTTCACTCTGCAAGTTGCATTAGGTTGCCCAAACGGAAGAATAACAGGACTTTCCCCTCTGTTTCTCTCCTGACTGTGCAAGGACCACAGCTAGACATGCTTATGATTAACAATCCTCTTTAAAGGACTATGAATAGAGGTAGGCTGTAAACTTCAGGAAAGAACATCCATGCAAGCACAGGCAGGACCGCAATTGTAATTGTACCAAACCAGAAATGGCATGTATGACTGCTGTGTATACTGCTGCAAAACATGTACTTCGCTGTGTCACCTGCTTCTGCAAGGCTTTCCAGAGAAACTGCAATGGCAAAAAGCCGAGCCAGATGCCCTCTGGCACAGAAAAACAAGTGTTTGTTAGTGCCTGTTTAGCAGTTCGAGTATACTTAACTGCTCTGCTGGCTCTGTCCTCATTTCACTCCTGGGCTCAAGCCCTCACTGATCTTGCTGCATTCATGTGGTGTAGTTTCTGGAGTTCTCTCTGAAAATAAGCTGTTGAGAGCACAGTTTGTTCTAAATTGTGTATAATGCATTGTACTGTACTGCACATACCTGAGAGCCTTCAGCTTTGTCTCAGCAGGACTTGCATGATCAAATGCCTCTTGCTCCCCCTCAAGTGTTCTTACCTAGCAGTATGATATTGTCATGGTGACCTGCATAAAGGGCCTTCTTGCCACAGAAAAGGAATGACTGTCCCAGAGCAAATACAGTTGAAATAACAAAACCATTGCTTGAAAAGCCCCGAGGACAAGGTCTCAATATATGTTGCGAATTAAACTATTCCACACAAAAAGTACTGAGTCTACACCAGCTAGGGACTGGTTTGGAGTTCATGTCCTATCCTTGTTTGTAAAGGCAGTATGAACAGTTCAAGGTAGCATGAAAAGTTTAAGGTAGAAGAAGGGAAGTAGTAAAAGCAGCTTTTCCCCATGACTATCAATTTTATGGTACACCTCTGTTCTGTTAATCCGTTTTTGCTCCCTGAGAAGAGCATACTCCTCTGGCATTTATTTATCTGTCATGAATTCCCTCAGAGCAATGAAACAGAGTAGAAGGGTGCTGGGTTCAGCACTAAGAGAGAACTAAGCACCCTCTGGTACATGCACAACATCCTCAGGGGACCCATACAGCAGAAACAAATGAGACAAAAGCTGGGAATCAGTAGGTAGAAAATGTGAGATGTTAGGCATGGTATAAATGCCACTTAGAATAACCCTTACCCACTCCTTGATCATTCACTTTATTCAACTGAAAGGTTCATGGAATCAGATGAGTTTCTGTGATTACTTTTGTTGTTACAATTGAATTTATTGCATACCTAGACCCCTTGGCAGCACCAGCATGAGTCAATCCTCACAGCTGCCTAACAACAAGGAACGTGGGTAATTTTTTCTTGATCTGTCATATCTTTCTTGTCTGGCTAACTTGTTTTGATGCCGTTCCCTAATGGACCATAGCTGGTAAATCAGAAATCCCTGCCTATAGCAAATCTTTCCTCCCCTAAAAGAACTGAAAAGAACAAAACACTGTGGTTTTATTATTATTCTCCTTTCTGGTTCCAGCACACCTGAGCTATCCAGCCAAGTAGGGGAATTTGAAATTCTCATAACTGAAGTTATGAGAAGGCATGTGCTTTGTTTCTTGGAGAATTTTGGAAGTAGTTCACACCAGAGGCCCAAATTAGTGGACTGGAGAATTCTGCAAAATGCAGACAGGGTATGCCGTGCCAACAGATTTAGCTATCCACTTTTCTCTGTCTTCTTTCTTATAATTTCCAGCTGTTGAGGATGCTGAGTCAGACCAAAATTCTTCTATATCCATGGCTGTCCCTTTTCCTAGAGGTAAACTAGTCAATGATGCACTGATGAGTTTGCATCTGCACTCTGTCATGGCTTGTTCCCTACAAAGACATCTGGGCAGTGTAGGAAGGCTGGCACTGCACCAATGCAATATGAAGAGAAGTGGTGATTTATTACTTCTCCATATAAGGGTAATCAGAGAAGCTGGCAGATTGACACTGGTCTTTGGGAAAGGCACAGAACTAGAGCGGGTAGTGGGAGGAAGCCTGCCCTATTATCCAGTCACTCTCCTGAGATCCTGTGACAGAACAGCACTCATCCACTGTGAGCAGCTCAGCCCAAAACTGAGCCCTCATGATATCCACAAGACTACACTCCACACTCCTCTGAATGCAGAAGTTGTTCCTCCCACAGAGAAGTCCTCGTCTCTTTATTTGCCACCCATGGACCTTGAAACCTACTCAGGCCTGAAAACTGGCCTCAGCCTTTGCAGCTAACAGTGCAGCTTCATAGAGGGATGGTGTGGGTTAGACGTGGCTGTAGTACAATTGCTGTACTCTGCACTCTTCCCAGTCCTCCCCCCCCACCCCCAGGCAATCTCTTACATTAAACCATCAGGCCAAAGTTTTCTGTTTTCTGAGACCAATGCACAAACAGGAGAATTCGAGCTTCTCCTCTCAGCCTGAAGAAGTGATGTAGAACACACAGTGTCAGGATTGGAAAAGATCCAAATCCAGCTCTCTGGGGCATCCTTAGCACTGTGTTCTGCACGTTTTTTAGAGATGGAAGTGCCAGGCCATGCTAAGAAAGGAGCTCTGGCAAAACTGAAAATCATTGTACCTGAAGACATCCACTGCTGGTTTCTGCCAAGTTTCATTCTGGCAAAAGAGGCCATAGGTCTTCCCTCATCTTGGTCAGCCCACTGCATTTAGAGAAATGCATGGAGATTTAAAGTAAGAGTTCCCTCTAGAGGAGTGAAGTGATAACGTACACATCATTCCATGTTCTGCTGAGTCCAGGCTCCATTTTCTTTACAGATACAGCCTGACAGTGGGATAAATCCGCTTATGAATTCCACTGCCCGTGCATATGCAATAAAACAAAACAGTGTCAGCTACACAGAAAAAACTAGCAGGGCCTTCTGAGGACTATCAATGGCAACAGAGGACAAAACCCTTAAGCTTCAAGTTTAACCAGCCACAGTTTACACAAGTCTGCCCCTAGAAAGGAAGAAAACAACATTATTGCAAAATCTGTGAGAATCCCAGAGAGTGATCCTGACCCCGTTGTGCTTAGATGTTGTGCATCCCTCCACTGCAAGGCTCAGCAGCTAAACATGAGAGATAAAATGAAATCAAGGCACAGAAAATGGATTAGGCTGTGGTCAAAGTCAAACAGAAGGGCAATCACATGTACAAAATTTATTTTTATGGAGTCATTGTGTCGCCAAGTCTTGTTACTCACTAATTTTTCATTAATATTGATTTAGAGGGACTTAGTTTTGGAAAATACTTTGTTTCATATTCTCTGGATATTGCCAGATGCTTTTTTTTTTAAGAAGTATTCAGCATTATGGAAATGCTGCACACCTTATATATGAGACGTAACTTTATTTGCTACTTTTACTTGAGACTCTGATCACAGTAGGAGCACTGCGAAGATCAGCTGTGAAGAATTGAGGTTTCTTGTCTTAGCAATATCTGTCCAGAAATCTCAATGGGAAAAGCCATGGGATTAAATGTTATCTGATTTCCAAACCAAACACATGCGAAGGCAGAAGTGGCCAGTTAACTTGCACAGGAAAAGAAGACAGCAAATGCCTAGCTGGGAAGAGAAGAAATATTCTTGGAAGTATTTTGTATTACAGCAGACTGATTTAGATAGAACCTTTTGGGCTGGGCTCTTCAAAAGAGACCAGAGGAGATAGGGATACAGCTTCCACTTGGAGTCACCTGAAACTTCCGTCTGCAATTAAAGCTTGTTATGCCTTGGCCTTCTCCACAGATGGGTTTAAGCGTAATGCCACTTTGCATTCATCTATATTTTTCATCCCAAGGGAATGGGATTCCTTCAGAAACGTATGTGAAGAATTGTTGATGTCATTTTACACATGAGGATGGAGAGACAATACCAAACTACGATATACCTGCCAGACATGCATATACATATACATAGAGATGTATTTAAATTACCTTCCCATATTTTTATGTATGCAATTATTTGTAGACGTAAGTGGTCCAAGGAAGTTAAAAATAGCTAGTGAATAGAAGATGCAGAGATTTGCATTGTCTAAATAAACTTACCAAATATTTGTGAAAGAATGTATATGTGTTTTTCAAGGCAACAGAAACAATAATAAATATGACAGCCACAATAGTCTGTCTGCATGCTAGTTGCTTTGTTAAACACCAAGGCCCAAAAGGTCAGTGTAGATTTAGTGTCTCTCATTTGCTTTGGCTTTGAAAGCTAAGTTGTGATGAATAATCTGCAAGGGAAGGTGTTAGAGCAGTGACAGATCCTGCCCCAGCTAGACCAGTTTTGTGACACAGTTTCATGAAACAATTCATTGCAAGAAAGTGGAACATGAAGTAAGTGAAAAGAAGAGGATTCAGAAGCAACCTAGAATGTTGCTTCTGAATGTTTCAGGAGATTTAGAATCAGTTTCATAGACTGTCTCTGTGACCCTGGATAAATCACTTGAATAGCCTTCGCCTTCATACCTAGAGCTAAAAGATAAGGTTTTAAATACTCATCCCACCTGATTGCTTTGTGTGCTTCTCAGATTCAAAGTTGAGGCCATGTAAATCCAAACTGTAAAAAAAAAATTCCAAAATTTATAGATCTTATGAAAAGTGCATTGTAAATTATAACATTAAGCATATCCTACAGTTGATGTAGTTCTATGCAGCAACACAGTTTTATCTATATTACCCAAGAAACAAGATTGTGATTATCTTTGTATCTGCTGCTCCATACAACAGTGTTACTCCTGTAAAAGATGTTTCAAATGTAGCGTCACGGATAGGATGGATAAAGTGCACACTGTCATTACTTCTCCATAATTGGAAAAGCAGTTTGGATGTTTACTGCCTCTGTGAAACAGTAGCTAATACTGCAAAGAACACTACAAAGCAGGTAAAAGCAGTTATCTGTACTTCACCTTTCCTGTAGACAGGAAGGAGCGAAGTTCTCAGCCAGCAAGAGGAACAGGGAGCTGACTGCGGTGGCTCTGGCTATGAAGGCTTGGTCCCAGGTGTCCCTGCAGGTCCTCCATAGCCAGACGTCCCCCAGAGTGGTCGCTCTCCTCCCTCTTGGGAGGAGGTGGGATGGGAGGACCTCTTCCAGGCTGTTGGCACTTTCTTGACCCATGGACCTCTCTGAGATACTGTTAAATGATGAGTGTAGTGAGTCATCGAGTAAATATTCTAGAATCAGTTTAGATGTGCTTTTTTTTTGCCAATAGCTGCCGGTTTTTTTCATAACATCTGCTTAACTCTGCTTTTTCTAAGCAGTGGTACCTCCCTAACAACTACCTAGCAACATGATGAAGGTCAGACTATGGGCCTTGATGATGGTCTAACCACTCCAGCAATGCCAGCTCTAAACAACCCCTTGCTTTACAGCTCCAAAATCCCACTTGTCTAATGATACACATTGAGAAGTTACTTGCATCACAAATAACATTCTCTGCAACAATCCGCAGGTCTTCGATGCTGGACTATAACAATAAAGTGCTCCTATTTCACCACAGCTTTTGAAGCTTTCATGAACACTTTTGAGCTCACAACTTTTTCAACTTCTAACTGCTTAAGTTAAGTAGCACTTAACAGGTTTTCCCTTTGTTTCAAACTTTTAACCTTCTTGATACTTTTTTTTTGCATTCTTTTTGTTATTTACATATTAACATTACTGAAACTATCTTTTATCACCAATTGCCTCTTTTCAAGTTGTCCAATAAAGGCTCACTCTGTAAAATAAAATACAAATATCTGTAAAAACTGTTAAGTTATTACAGTTAGGCTAAAATTGTGACTGTTCAGATAGCTTTTTTAACTATTACTCAAGGTTACATCCATTTGTTTATTAAGCTGGAACTGCTGGTTTACATTATGTTTTTCTTTATGAACAGGGTTTCTGTTATCTAGGAAATTTTAGGAAATTTTAATTTAATATAAAATTGTTGGTGATTAAAGATGTTGCTTTACTGTCTTTGAGACTTGGAGATAAGAGAGGATTTGTTACACCAGCTGAAGTCCATGTTTTAGTTGTCCATAGCTTCATTGTTTTGTTTCTTAAATGACAGCTAGCATTAGACTAAATTAATTCATGTGTCCTATGCCCGTAAGATTTTTAAATTTACATTTACCATTGTACTTCTAGTAGTGGCATAGGTTTCTGGGTAAATTTCCAGCTAGCCTGTACTCATTCTTACTATGTTTAGGGCATAGTGATGCAGCCCAGTGTTACTACGCAGAAGTCCAGTGTGTTCCGCTTGCCTTGCTTCTCCAGATTCTGAGTTCATATATTGTCTTTCTGCCCTTCAGGTCTTTCACTGTTTGACTTCCTCTTTCATTAATGCCCAGACTTCACTTGCGAAATGGCATCTGTACTGTATCTAAGCAGTGTAACATCCCTAACAACTACCTAGCAACACGCTGAAGGTCAAACCATGGGCCTGTAATATTGGTCTAACCACCCCACCGGCTCTGCAGCTCCGTAAGCTGAGACACTAGGCAAAGGTAGTGTAAAATGAGAACCAGCTTGGTAAATGATATTTGGTAAAAGCCCCAAAATCTCCTTCTTACACATTTTCCCAATGATGAATTCATGGTACTGTTACTGTACACCTGAAGGAATTTATGCTGCTAATGAAAACATACCCTGTATTTACAACATCAAGATATTGCTAACAAACTTTCTATTACAGCAGCACTGTCTTGACAGTGTTAAGAAAAGTCTGTTTAGCTGTGTGAAATAAGCAATACCAATGAGGCCAGAAAATAACTGTTGGTTGTTTAGTAAGGCAAATCTGGAAAAATGCTTATAATTTATCCCCATTGCAAGGAAGAGTGTAGTTTCTTTCTTGCAACTTCTTAGCTGCATGAAAATAAATCCCCAAAATTATTCATGAATTTGTATATTTGATCTTTTAAATGCAGAATTTGCATGGTCATCAGTATTTTCTGTAATTCAACCTCTGTCTCTTTTTTGTTCAGCTTTGTATTATTGCTTATAAAACCCCAAGTGTTCTCTATCTGCAGCAGGAACTCTAATTGCACTTGTAGAACTCTACTTTATTAATTACACCCTCGGCTATAACCTTCTCTATCAAAATTAACAAGGACAAAGCAGGAAGTCTGCCCTTGACTGCAGATTTGCTCATACGTTAAAAAAGCCAGTTTGACTTTCTGTGCTAATTCAAGCACTTCATTCATTCCTGGTAATTATTACAGCTTTTAAACTTTTTGATATCAAAGCATGCCTTTGTGAGGAATTCAGAAGCCTTAAAAATCAAACCTCAATCATGATTCTGGAGAAAAGCCAGAAGTTGGAAAATAGCCACAATAGTTTGAAGAAGCTTTTCAGAAGAAAACAGAGTCTGGAGACTTTAGCCTCATAACGCGAGAAGGGTTCACTAGAACTTTTTCTAAGGGCAATCTTTACCACAGATGTAAGACTCAGTCTGACTCAGCAGGGCAGGCTGGGCATGCCATGCCACATACAAAACCAGTAACAGAAGAAGGGTAAACAACTGCAAGTCAACCCACAAACCAAAACAATTCTGAGCCCATATTAACTGGCTCCAACTTCTCTGAGAACTGTGAACACCTTGATTCCTTTCCACAGGAAAGGAATTCCATAGGATTCCTTTCCACTGTCAAGAGACAATGTTAGATTGTTGAGTGTTTTGTCCAGATGAGAAAAATTTAATTTCTGCATTTCAGTTCTTCTCAAGGGACTTCAAATCACCCAAGTGTGTTACATGCATCTGATTCTTCCTTGAGCTTTTGTCTCCAGAGTAGAAAGCACAGTTAAAATGACACTAAAAAATCCAGTGGGGTCTGGGTTGAAAGCCTGAGTGAAGTCTGCCTTGCCTGACTTCAGCAACTGGGAGGCTTGACTACTGTCAGGGTCTTCTCTCCACAGACACCCTCATCCATGTTACAAAATACTTGCAACTCAGATTTGGCCTCCTTATCCTGGTCATATGAAGTTTCCACAGATCTTGGAGATTTGTAATACTTTCCTACAGCACTCTCTGACTTGCTGGCCATGCTCCAGCTACTTTTGAAGTTGTGGCCTGACTTAAGGGATGGTTTCTCCCTTGGTGGTTATTACTGTGGTTCTTAGAGCTAGTCCACCCAAAGCAAAATGATCCTTTTGCCTCACCATGGATCCCTGCCCAGGGCTGTGTCCACACTGATCACAAACAGAGCTTCAAAACCAATGGAAGTCCACAGCCTGCAGAATATCCCCGCTACCTTGTTTGTGATGAACAGGAGTGGATCTCGGGACACTTCCCTACCTGCTGCCATGTCTCTCCTTGCAAACAACAGGATGCATCTCTGCTGTTGGGCAAGGGAGGAGAAAGCAGGGTGTGCTGCCCCTGGCTAGCTGTTCCTGCTGACCCCTCTTTAGCTGCAAGCAGACGTGCTCTGGCAGCACCTGGGCATAGTGGTTCAGAGCACTAGCCAAGCTCAGAGGAAAGGATAAGGGAAGGGGAGAGTTCGGTTAGAAATATTTACCCAGAGTCTCACAGGGATATAAGTGCTGGATTATGGACGAGTGAGACAGGAAACAGATCCACTGCACATTTAGCGTTATTAGCTACCTGCCTTTTGCATGTCATCAATATATACACGTGTGTGTATGTGTGTGTGTGCGTGCTTTTTGAGACCCCTTATCCACATTTCCACACCCCATTTGATATCAAGGTTCTCAGGACGGAAGAGAATCAGACCTACCAGCAACCACATTTGAAATTCGGACCTGCTATTATAAAGTTGCTGGATGTTGTTGTTAAGAACCTTGCCAATGTTGTTGCTGTGTGGTTGTCTATGGGCAGTCCAAAATAAACCATCCTGCTCCAGAAGACATCCAGTTTGAATGTTAAGCACAAGGGACAGAGAGACAAGTCAGAAAATGACACAAAACAAGGAGGCAACATTCATTAGTTTGGCAAATACTGCTATGTTATCCCTGCAGCTCAACTTGGGAGGCACCTCAGCAAAAGGGAGTTGAGAACAGTGTGGTAGTTAGGTAGATGTTAATGATTGCAGATGGGATGAATGTCCTCATCTGACTAGTCTCAGTCTTAATAATCCTTAGAAATCCTGGGACAATGAAATTTTAAAGGCTCCTGAGAAGCTGCTACAGATCCCGAGGTACTTCATGACGTAAACATTATGGCATGAGCAGGCTTTGAGAGGTGTCCAAAAGCAAAGCCAGGCAGCTTATTTTTAGCTTTACAAAGAGATGGGAGCCCACAGAGGAAGGTGAAGAGAAGGGTAGACTATTTTCAGTGACAGTAATGTGTATGTTCTTTCAACAACGCTAGCAAAGAACTCTATTATCCACAAACCCCTGTGCTGTCCATGGTTGGGTTTCCCATAGCTTTTCTGACAAGGGCATTACAGCAGAACATCCTCAGCCTTTTACAGAACCACGTGCAAAGCAGCATAATGTGAAGGCAGTCATGATAAAAGGCACCTCTTTTACTTATGTTACCTGGCACTCTAGTTGGAATGCTTTCAGGTGAGAAAAACAGGCAAAAGGAAAATATAGAAGGAAAATCCTCTGATTTGAACTGGCACTATCCCTCTGTCCATGGCTACATTTAACTCATGCTGTGAGCCTTTATTTCAGCTTCCTCATGTCTCACCCCAGATCCTGAAAAGTAATTTTCTCCAGGTGGACTGTTTCCTTAAGGTGGCATACTGGGTTTTGCCATTTCTTTGGTTCTTACATTATAGACCATATTTTCAGGGACCAAACCTTCCAACTTTGTTTGAAATGATGTTTATACTTTGGCTGTAAAATACACTTTCAGTAAGGGGAATGCATTCAGTAAGGAATTTGGAGAATGCCTTTTCATCTGGGAAATAGATTTATTTTTCCAGTTTGCAGCTATGTAATCTGAAATGGCAAGACTTTCAGAAATGGGACAAATTATTCTTCTTTTAACTATATAGATAGTTATGCTATCTCAGGAATTCAGGTTTGACAATCTTGGCTTCAAAAGGAGCCTATAGAAACTGGGTGCTCCAACTCCCACCATCTTATCATACCACAAATTCTCCCAGAGTGAAAAAAATATATGTTTGCAGGCCTAATTTAGATAGTGTCTGACCACTGTAGACACTGTTCAGATAAAAGGAAACACAATCAAAAATTTACTATGTTAATACCTTTTTGTCTTTTCTAGGATACACACCAATCATGACTACAGGAAGATGTGCTGTGGATTTAAGTCACTGTTTTGTAAAGTGCTTAAGAGTAGTCGCATGGCCGAGCAGACTGAAATACCACGGTGCTGCCTGTCCTGCCACTGTCTTCTCTTAGATTGCTTTAACAAGCCTGCCAGGCTGATGAAATGTCCTCTTTCTCCCAGAGAAAACCTATTAACTGCATTGGTTGTTGGCTAGGCCAGATCCTGTCTTGGAGATGAGGTCTCTAGCAACGTGCAGTGCAGCTCTATCTTGCTTTGATTCTAATGAAATTCATTATAATGTTAGCCAGAATGCTTTTCCTTTTTCTCTTAAATGGCTACTCTCTGGAATTTGAAAAAACACATTTTCCATGTGGTTAATTACATTTCATCAGATTTGGAGTTCTTTTCTTTCAGTGAGGAAAACCATTAAAATAAAAAAGCAAGAAAGTTACACAAAACCATTTTTGATTCCCTATTATTCGTGGAATACAATTAGATGCTAAAGGAAGTCGTTCTTTGGTAACTGCGGTACTGGCTGTTATTAAATCCCCTTGTCTACTTTTACATTACATTCTCAGTTCTTTACGTACAGACTCGTTTGGATTTCAGCTACTGCACTACTGAAAGAAGATCACTCAGTTTGAAAATAGGTACCGTTTGGCCTTGTTCAGGACATAGGAAAACTTCATCTGGACTTACGAGTGTAGATTTTCAAGTAATAGTCCATTTGGTAAAAATGGGTTTTATTTCCTGTCAGAAAAAAAAAAGAATGACGCTATCAGATGAGGGTGGAAGATAGTTTTCTATATTATCTTAATTTATTATCGCTAGTTTGATGAGACTAGGGAGTGTTAATATATTTCTCATCATCTTGATTTGAAAATTCACATTGCAAGTTTCCTGCAGGTGGTTCAAGGAATTATCTACCTCCTCTGTACCTGGCAATTCCAGGAAATCCGTGATGATTCAGTTCACCGGCTTTAGATTCTAAGGAAGATGATAGACATAGTCGTCTTACAAAGAGATGACATCTATTTCCAAAGTACACAAAACTTTACAGGGCAGGAAACGGTTAAAGAAAAAACCCACCAGCAACCCAGAACTGAGGTGATTTGGGCCAGGCCAAACACAAGATAGTGGGAGGGACAGAGATAAAAAAAGTTTGCACCCACTGGACAAATAAGTATTTTATCCAAGCATCACAGCAAACATTTGGTAAGTGGTACCTTAGTCCTGACCACCTAAGTTTATTCTAAATTAACTTTCCATTGCCCTGGTCAGATTACATAGTTAACTCCCATTAAATTTTTTGCAGGCAAATTTAGATGTATCCTGGCTGTCTCTGTGCAGGACTGGACTCTTCTCAGGATGAACAATTGTATTTGGATAATTTGTCCAGACCCAGTTTAATGAGGGGCTTCACAAAAGAAAAATGATGTTAATTTGAGAGGCATACCCAGAAAGTTCAGAAAAGTTTGTTTTAGAGTGAGGATGGTATCAGCTCCAAGTCCAGTATTGTACAAGCAGCCAACATTTGATTGGTTTCAATCCAAGTAGCCAAATTCTTAGTTAATATCAGGAGTTTAAGCCATTTTCTGCAAAGTGAGCAGAAAGGACCCTAGAGGTCCTGCCTTCTGCTCTGTACATCTGCCAAAAGTAGACATTTTCTGGTGTTTCTTATCTATGCTGAAGTCTTTGCTGCACCAAATCAGAGAGCAGATTTCTAGGCAAGAGGAAATGTGTGCTCATTTAACATGAACGCTGGTGTAAACAGGCCCTGTGAGTTCACTCAGCAGTTCCTGTATCACTTGTGCATGTTCTAATGAAATTTAAAAATTGCTGTTAGAAACATTATATCCTGTCATGTCATGTCATCCCTGTTCCAGTGGCTAACAGTTTCCCTTTAAGAACTTGTAACATATATAACATGAGCTTTTTCAATTTACAGAGTTAGGAGCAGGTCAGGTGCAGCAGATGTAGAAGACCTCACACAGCAGAAACACTGGAGATGCTAACTAAGTTTCATTGAAACACTTCTTCACTTTTCCTTTTCTCATCTTAAGAATTTGAGTTATTTGAAGTGTTGGTCTTGTACAAAGAAAATTTTGTACGATTGGGTAACAGATTTTCTGCTCTTACAGGTAATAGGGCCTATTCTCAGTATGTAAAAATCTAACTGGAAAATGAAGGTTATCATCCTTCAAAAGATCAAAAACTCGTAATACACAGAGACTCACGTTGACTTCATAGTATGCTTAGCCATAGTTAGAGCATGGCAGTTTCTCACAGTGAAATTGCACTTCAGATAGAGGTCCCATATAGATGCGGCTATTTGTAGTTTCCTCTTCAAACAGACAGTGGATAACATGTTCACGTGGACTGAAGCCAGAAATTTTTAGCTGTGAACATCTTAGAGGCATCATCTAATACCAAGATTTAAAGTGACAAGTAGTAAGAATAATGATGACATTATTCTTTGCTTGTAAGGCCAATTATTGCCTCTAATTCATGATGTTCTAGTTACAGATGAGGCAGCTTTTCCATTACAAGCTTCTTCTCTATGTCTGTGTCACTTGAAGCTGACATTTCTCACAGTAGCTGTCAGTCCAGCCATAAGAGGATTTTATGATTAATGAGATTCACTTTTTGCTGTTTCCAAGGTGCTTTAAATCCCACGTAATATACTAGAGGGAAAACTGGGACACTTAAGGCTGATGTGTTCAGCCTAGAACAATGTCAGCTTTCCTACTGAAGCTCAGGTGTACATAGGTGATTTTTTGTCACAATGACCAGAGGTTTTGGTAAAGTAGAAAAACATTAATGTCTTCTCTGATGTGCAGCCATGCCCATACAATTCTCTGAAAGTAAGTCTTTTGAAATGCAAATGGAAACTCTGTGGTCTTTGCCTTGTCTTGAAGGAAAGGTTGTAGAAATGCATGCTCTTCATATTTTTTTTGCTTCCTCCAGTTATTTGTAATATTATTTTTGGACAATGTTAGATTTTGTCAGTTTTCCTTTTGATTTTTGTCAATTTTTCTACCTGTTGTATCTGTGCTATGGTAGCTCTTAGAGTCCCCAACTGGTGTTAGGGCCCTGTGGTTCAGTGTATGTACATAACACTGGGATTTTGATGGTGTGGAACAAAGCAGGATTGTTTAAGCAGAGAGATGACTGACAGGAATACCACTGAGATCTACCCTGAGAGGTATGGAGAAAGTAAATAAGGAAATTAATGTTTCTCATACGAAAAGAGTTAGGGAATGCCAAATTAGACCAAGGGGTAGCATGTTCATAACAAAGGAAAGGACATAGGTCTTCACATAATATGTAGGTGAGCTGTGGGCCTCCTTCCTCCAAAAATATTGCAGGCTTAATTTTGCCTGGATTCAGAAGGAGACAGGACAAATTCATGGAAAACAATTCATCCCGTTCCACCTGGAGGGTGGTTAATTCACAGAGAAATGCTTGTGGCTTATGATGCTGAGCCACAAAACTGTTACCAACTGTGCTATGATTCTGGAGTAGTATAATTGCAGCTCTGTCCTGACCTTACGTGGATTCTTAAGTATCTGGTTTTGTATGTTGATGGGATTCAGGACCACATGGGCCTTTGGTGTGTTCCAGTTTGATTCTTCTTATGTGCTTTATATTTCAGTTTTGAATTGCTTTTTTCAAGAAAAAGAAATGAGCTCTGGGGAGGAAATCCACATAAAAGTGTTTTTTGATCTCAATATAAGTCTGGTAGCATTCAAACAAAGTCAGCTTCTTACAGCAGAACTAAAGAAAACCTAAACAAATTTTGACAACTGAAGGTGCTGGAAATGTAATTATTTCCCCACATGTGTACACAAGGGAAGCTCAGGATAGTTCAACTGAATGGATTCAAAAACTTTGGAAATGAGAAGGGCAATATTTGGACAAGTCTGTTTCATCATGGGAAAAAAAAATCTCTTGAAAATAAGAGGGAGCTTCCCCAGAGTTGGCCCAGTCTTCAGACTGGTTCAAGAGAGCCCTCTGGACTTAGTAACTTACCAAGACAAAGAAAATATATGTGTAATGATGTCTAAGGCTGTCACTGATTTGCAGATTTCTGTCATGAGCAGTTGATATGGTCAAACCTTCATACAAGGATGTTACTGTCTGATGATCTCAAGCTGTCTGCTCTCAGGGTTTGGAAATACTTTAAGGTGGATGAAAACTTGGTATTTTCCCCTAGCTATGAAGAGTCCAGAGGCTGTGCATTAAACAGAATAGTTAGAATGCGAAGTCCAGAAAATAATCCACACAAACCCTGCAAAGTGCAGTGTACTTATATCCATGTGACATAGCACAGACCTGTAGGTTTTATACGAAATGTGTGCCAGCGATGAAAAGTGAAGAACGGTTCACAGATGCATTTACAGATAAACTCTGTTTTCTCTATGTTCCATAAGCTAGAGCTTTTTGCCACTTTGTAGTGTTTTCTGGCTGTATCAAATACTTCTACCAAGAAACTGAAGGTAACACTATATTGGTAAGTGGATTGGGAGCTGTTTGATTCTGAGGGGTCAGGGAAATGCAGAGGTCTGCTCTGGGATTCACTGATAGATAAAGCTTTCTGGAAAGGCTGAACTAGACAGGTACTCCAGCAAAGAGTGAAGCTGAGGTTTAGGAGGACTTGAAGAATGAGAAGCTCAACAGGTACATGTGATCGCTTTCTCCTGCGCCTAAAAGCTGGATGGGACCCAAAGGGAAAACTGTGAATGAGAATTTATTTAAAAGAAGGACTTTGCTAAATGCAGGGACTGTTTTATCTGTACTCACCTTTGGAGTGAGTCCATTAATCCATCTCTACCCAAAAAGCACTTCATGAACTTTTCACTAAGAGCCCACACAGGCCTCATTGCCAGCAACAACTGCTCACACGCACTGTTGAGTAAGGAAACTTGGAATCATACACTCAAATTTTTGCTTAAGGATTTGGGGGAATGAGCTTGCAAAGTCATGTTAGCATGTTACAGGAAAGAGCCAGACTCTGCAATTACCCAAAGAAGAAGGGAAGATTTACAGTAAAATTTGTTTCCCCTAGGCAGGCACATCCCAGCTGCCTTATCCTGACACTTTTTGACAGGCAGCAATGCAGAATGATTGTGTTCTTACATAAATCTATTTTCAGGAGGGATAGGGGTAAATTTTCTTAATTATGCTAATTCATCCAGTAAGATTTCACTCTTAACAGCTCTTCCTTGTTGCATGTTTACTTCTTTGCTGCACTTCATTGTTTATCTTTAAAAACCTCAGAAATCTGGCATCCAGATTCTTAAGCCACAAACAAGGATCACAGTCATAGAGACAACAAAGCTGTAATTTGTATTACTCAGTTTTGTGTTCTGTTGTAATATTGCCCAACTGCCAAGGACTCAATTTTGATCTTGCTTTGTTCTGTTGTTAAGCTTGCTAGAGGGAAGAGAATGGAAAAGGAAAGGGAAGTGGTTTTCTGAAGAACTTAGCTTACATTTAGGAACCTCAGGGACATGGTCTGATTTTCAAGGCTATATGTATTAAGAAGATGTTTTCTTTTCCCTAAAAAAAACCCTGGTGGTTTTCTGTCATTTTAAAATTTTGTATGCCCACACTGCCCACGCTCAAAAGGAAAGTCCCACCCTAGTATTCCAGTTCCCACTCTTCTGTGTCTGCTGGCATAAACATTTATGCAACAAAACAGTCAGCCAGGTCTAAGAACATATCAGCTGAAATATATAGTTAAAAAACACACTTAAAATCCGTCAGACTTGAGCTGTTGTAAACCTGCATGTATCCTTCACCCAGCATATAGAAAACCTACTGAATTGCAGTAGGCTGCAGCATGAGATGTAGCTGCCTCTCTTAGTGGTGATAAGGATTTTCATGGGACTGAGGTCATACACTTCATCTGTGCAGCAGCAGAAAGCACCAATGTCTTCATCCTACATTTGCAGGGCGAGTCTTCCATCTGTGATAGTACCATGCCCTGGTGTTTCCAAGCGGATAGCTGACTTGGTGAATTAAAAGTGCTGTCTCTCTTTTCCTTGCCCCAGAGAGACGTGTATTAGTCAGGAGAGCCTGTTCCTTAGCGGGGGATGGGTCTAATCGTTTACTGCTGGGCTGTTACGTTGTAACCACAGCATTCAGATCTTCAGATTATTGCAGGGAATTGGTACAACTGCTTGAAAGATTTGCTGTCTTCCCCTTGTTGCTCTTGAAGCAAAGCATTCATGGACAGATTGACATAAACTAGGCCAGACTTTGTTCTTGTTCATAGTTATTCCCATGGGACTTAACTGTTCCCTTGGCAGTACATATGCTACAAAGAGTAAGACACTTGCATCGGGGTCTTCTTTTATATTTCCACAGCTGTGCTGGCACCAAAGGACCAGGCTGCATTCTTGAAGCCTGTTTAATGGCTCCAGCCAACCCTTGGCACATAGGGAGACAAAGAAGAGGAGACTAGGAGGGAGATACTGCTGTCCATGTCAATGCATGCAGACTCAAAGAGCAGAAAAGAGATGACTGACAATCCCAGTGAACTTAGATTTGGAAATACTTTCTGTTTTCTGGAAAATGAAATGGAGCTATTTTGTACTCCTTGTCAAGTTTTAAATCTCTTTTTGTAACCACCAGAAAATGTTTTCTTTAGTGCTATTAATAGAGTGATGGATTTTAAAAAATGAACAGATGGGAATCTTTTTGGGTTTGCTATTCACCAAAAGACACATTTCTGCCCTGCGAAAATAATAGGTGCAGTGTCCATCACTGACCACAGGGAGGGGAACAAATCCTAGCTCCTAGCACGCACTGGGATTTTTGAAGAGAGAAGGCATCTCATCCACACTTGAACAAAGCTAAAAGAATCTGATTGTACTTTACTAAACAGACCAAATATCCTGGCCAAGACTTCAGGGTAAATTTACATTTTGTTTAGACAGAGGCAATTTTAACAATCAGTCTGAACCTGAAGAGAAAGAACGACATGTTTCCTAAATATTTCTGCAATAGCGATACTGTTTTACTAGATCAGAGATGTACCTAACTGGTAGTAGGATCATGAGCAGGAAATCATGAGAAAATAGGATTAAATTGAACTTTAGAAGGTACTAAGCAAGAGAACAGTTATGTCTGCTGTCCTGGTCTTTTTGAATCTAGGTCCAAGCTGTTTTCTCCATTTGTAGAGTTCTTGAGGGCAAAAGTGTTCTCCTTCATTAATCAGCATTTCTTTCCTGCATCTCCTCTTACATTCAAGAGATGTTTTGTTTAATAATTTTCTCTTACACTCTCCAAAAAAAGCACTCCTTTCCACCTGTTTCTACACAGACCTGATGCTACCAATTCTGCTCTTCATGACAGGTTAGTCTGTGCTTTGGTCAAACCATTTTGGCACAGGATAGAAAAAAAACTGAACAACTTGATCTGATGGAAGATGTCCCTGCCCCTGGGGGGGGCGGTTTGGAACTAGGTGATCTTTAAGGTCCCTTCCAATCCAAATCACTTTGTGATTCTATGATCCCATCTCCTACGAAGAGTATTTGAGGGTGAAAATGTGGTCACTTAACCTGTTCCATACTTCTTGAAGTGAGGGGTGATCCCTTGGCAGAGGCATACCTCCAGAGTACAGCAAGACTGTGCTTCTCCATCACATCGTTTCTTCAAGGTGGAGAAAGAGTGCAGATGCACTAACTCACAACCCTATAGTTCTCCAAACAGCAGAGCCATGTGAGCGCAGGACCATGATGACACTGGCATGGCTAGATATCTGCCTGGGGTGCTTTTGTACTGTGCTCCATTCACGGGGCTCTAAGGATTTGAGAAAAACCACAAAAGAAAGGTGGCTGTCTAATCATGTCCCTTAGCAAGGAAGTCCAGAGCCTTCACTCTTCGTTTAATGTGGCCTATTTTTTAGGTGTTTGAAAGCAGCCACAGTGCTCAGGATGCTGGTCAGCCTGAATTGCATCCAGTACAAAAAATCTCTTCCCATGAGTTGCTGGACCGACAGTGGCAATGGGGAATTTCAGTTTAAGCTGATCCACGTAAACTGATTATACTGACCTGTAAAGCTCTTATGTCATTCTCACTATAGTACTGCAAAATTCCATGAGAAGGCCTATTTAGAGAATGATAAAGACCAGGTTATAGCTTAAAAAAGGACCTGCACTGTTTCTAGTGAAAAGCACTCAAAATTTCAGGAGAATTCAAAACAAAAGTGAGAAAATATTCTGATGTTGACAGCCACTGTAGCAAAATAATGTAACTTTTTTTTACATCTTGAGTGGGAAAAATGTCAGCTGAAAACATCACCTGCAAAATGAGCCTGTTTTGTTGAGATGAAAAGGATTCCTAACATACGCTGTGGATCTGTGCTAGAAGTTTTGCTAGAACATGTTTTGCTCAGCTTTCATGTGAAAGTGTGACATACCTTTTCTTCATGGTTTTCCCTAATACATGCAGAGAGATACTTGTTCAGATTTGTTTAGATCATGTTTGTTTTCCTGGGTTTCTTCTAAAGGAGTTTTGGTTCTGAGTGGGAGACACTTTTGAGTCATAATGACGTGTGTGTGACTGGTAATGCATCTGATTAAACACTGAAGAGTGGGCAAAACCTAAATAATTTCTGGCTGGTCTGTAGTGCAGAGCTTAAATTGGGGATGGTGCTCATGACACTGCAAACATCTGGAGCTCTTTGTAAGTAAACATGTGTGATTCAGACACAACCTGGTACTGCCTGAGAATGGAGAATTCACTTGCTGCAGGGATGAATAGTGCTGGAAGTAATAATAGGCTATGCTCTTCAGAAAGCACAGAGGAGAAAAAAAAATAATATTGTTATTTTTCATGCAGGTATCAAGTCAGAGCTTGAAGACTGCTTGTAGGAAGACATAACTACTTAGCTGCGGGTAAGTAGAGTTTAATCAAGCCATTATCTGTTACACAGAGATTTGTTTCTATCCATGGGTAAGGCACACTGGGGTAGTCCTTCCTGTAAGCAGTAGCAAAAATTCAGAGAGGTGATATAAAAAACATTTTCTTCTCAAACACAGCCTATAATTAAGTTTATCAGGCAAAGTTTTCTGTCACATTTTTTTCTGTAACTTGTGTTGCAGTGAGGTAAAATCGATCAGTAACAGTTTTCATTTCCAGGATAAAAATATTCCATGAGATATCTGTGCTCTTGAGAATATTCGAAAATTAACTTGTGGAGATCCCCATTTGGCTACTTGCCTAGAACAACAAATATAATAATGATAATAATAGTAATAATAATAATAATAATAATAATAATTACAATAATAAACTGAAGAAGTGCAATTTAGAAAGCAGCTAAACTGTCCAATAGGTTTTCCTGGCCTAGATTTCCAAATAGCCCGGTGTCGCTACATCTTCTTTGTGTAACTTAAAAATGGAAAAAAAAAAAAAGGAAAAATAAAGTGGACCTTTATTTTCCTTTGAGGGAAAAAAAAATTAAAGAATTTCTGCACCATGATGCTCAAGAACTCAGCTAAAACTTTTGAAGTAAAATTGCCAAGTTTCAGTCCTGAAAATGCTTATGCACAACTTAGGTTTACATTTGTGGTATGTTCTATGGGCTTCAATGCTAAAGAAAGATGTAAGAGCTTGCATGATGTTTGACAGGACTGCAAGGAAACAGGGCTGTTTACAGTTTGGCTACTGTGTTTCTGTCTCTGGCAGGACTGTGAAATATTACAGCAGTCTGAATTTAAATACTTTGATTCATTGCTCTGCTGTGTAGAGAAAATGTCTGTAACTCAGAAGCTGAAATTATTCTTGGATAGGAGCTGTCTTTGGATTTTAACAGAAGTGTCAGAAAAAAGCAGCTGTAATGTATCAGAGTAGAATTCCAATTGAACCTTGGAAGAAAAACTTGATTGTCTAAAAATATTAAGCTGTTTGAATTGGTTATGTATTTTTTCTTTTCCACTTATGAGGAACATATAAAGCAGTGGGGTTTGCAAATGCCTGCTTTCACATTTCAGATTGTGTAGCTGCTGAAGATGTACAATGCTTTGTGTAACATTGCCCAGCAGACACGGGTACCATGTGCAGGTTTTTTTACTCTGAGATGCAATTTGGGATTGTGGAAGCCCTCAGCCAACTGTAGTTTGGGGGCAGGAATCAACAGCTCCCCATGAACTAATTCGTTTTGAACTTACAAGGATTTGTTTACTCTCGTGTTGAGCAGGCTGTGTATTCCTCTCACAAGTGTTGCACATCCTTCTAGCCCAGTTTCTCACTTGCCAGCCAGAAAGTTTCCACCTTGCAAATGGTGGCTTATCATGCTAGAGACTACAGTGAAAATTTATAATCAAGGACTAAGCAGGGGTTCAGATCTCCCTTCCGTGCAAATCCAAAGTGGACCAACTTGGTAAGCAGCTGTTAGTAACAATTAGTTATTGTTATTAATTATTAAATTGTAAGAACTATAGATCATCAGTCATAACAACACCACCACCACAACCACCACCACAAATATATTGATAGGTTAATTTCAATAAGGTAGGTATGGTGGTACCATCTGAATGTCATTTTATCCAGGAAAGAGAAGTATTTCACAACGGTGAATGGCAAAAACAGGGCATAGCTTGTGACCTGAATATCTGTACAGATCAAGGCATGAGAAATCCTTTGGAGCAGAATAGAGCTGGACAGGAATAGAAATGTGCAATACAAAAGCAGCTATCAAACAATTCCATATGTTTCTTATCAGTTTTTTCTAATTTGGTTTCAAACCAAGAAAATGTCTCTGAATGAAGGCTTTGTCAAAACTACATATGTTTTCATGGACTGGGGAGAAGTGAACAGTGGAGACATCTTGACTTCAGCAAGGCTTTAGACACTGTTTCCTCTATGTGCTCATAGGTAGCTCAGGAAGTGTGGGTTAGCTGAGAGGACAGTGAGGTGAATTGAGAACTGGCTGAATGACAGAGCTCAGAGGGCTGTGACCAGTGGCACAGGGTGTAGCTGGAGACCTGTAGCTGCTGGGGTTCCTCAGGGGTCAGTGCGGGCTTCGGTCTTGTTCAACTTATTCATCAATGACCTGGAGGCAGGGACAGAATGTAACCTCAGCGAGTTCCCTGACAACACAAAGCCGGGAGGAGTGGCCAACACCCCGAGGGCTGTGCTGCCATTTGGTGAGACCTGGACAGGCTGGAGGGTTGGGCAGGGA
Source organism: Gymnorhina tibicen (assembly GCA_013399875.1). Lineage (NCBI taxonomy): Eukaryota > Metazoa > Chordata > Aves > Passeriformes > Artamidae > Gymnorhina > Gymnorhina tibicen. The sequence continues at coordinate 44,029 of VXAZ01002631.1, read as the reverse complement.
AGAAACACCTGAAATTCAACAGAGGCAAGTGCAGGGTGCTGCACCTGGGGAGGAACCCCAGGCACCAGCACAGGCTGGGGGTGACCTGCTGGGAAGCAGCTCTGTGGAGAAGGACCTGGGGGTCCTGGTGGACAACAAGCTGTCCATGAGCCAGCAGTGTGTCCTGGGGGCCAAGAAGGCCAATGGGATCCTGGGGTACATTAGGAAGAACATTGCCAGGAGGCTGATCGAGTTGATCCTGTCCCTCTTCTCAGCCGTGGTGAGGCACATCTGGACTGCTGTGTCCAGGTCTGAGCTCCTCAGTACAAGAGACACATGGAGCTCCTGGAGCAGGGCCAGTGGAGGGCAACATCCACTACTACATCCACTTTAGCATCTCTCTAAAGAGGAAAGGCTGAGGGAGCTGGGCCTGTTCAGCCTCAAGAGGAGACGACTGAGAAGAGACCTTATCAATGCGTACAAGTATCTGAAGAGGATGGAGCCAGGCTCTTTCCAATGGTGCCAACTGACAGAACAAGGGACAATGAGCACAGACTTCCACACAAAATTCCACCTGAATATGAGGGAGAACTTCTTTACTTTGAGGGTGACAGAGCACCGGAAGAAGTTGTCCAGAGAGGCTGTGGAGTCTCCTTTTCTAGAGATGTTCAATATTTGTCTGGACATGATCCTGTGGAACCCGTTCTAGATGAGTTCCAGAGGTCCCATCCAACCCTAGTGATTCCATGACCTAAACATAATTAATGAATATAAGGAAAAAACTGGTAAAATCTAATCTAATCTGAAAACTATAAAGACTTTGTGATCCAATCAAAAATCACACATGAAGTCCTCATAAGACCCAAGAAAAATTAGATAAATTAGGTGTGTTCATGGGTACGACTAGCATGAAGGCAATTAAGATTGTGTTGTGCAAAATGGTGATAGGTATCTTGTTATCTTTTAAGCAGTGGACCTCTGGAGTCTGGACTGGGAAGAAGTGCTGGCCTTGCTTTTCCATCCTCAGCGGTGACCCTAAAATAGTACAAACTTGTTGGTTTTCCCTTATGGATCTTTACTACCACATGGAAGGTAGCCCAAATGTAGCACACAGTCATTTATGCTCATGCAAATTTGCTTCTTAATATTAGATATTTTCTTGTCTCCCTTTCCACAGCCCAGGGACACTGCAGAAAAAGGGACAGGGACACCAGTCCTGCCAACAACAGGGAGTGAGTTGAACATGCAAATGCTGCTGCGTGTTTAGGTGTGTTGGAGAAGAAAGGGAAGGGGAGGCATTTCAGACCTATATAAAGGGTACCAGAAGATCTCAGGGCTGTTTCTGAGATCCTCCCAGTTGGGCTGGGCCAGCAGCTCTACCTCACCTGGTTGTGCTCAACTTATTCCAAGAAAAGTAAGTGAGGAAAAACAAAAAGGCTGCCTTGACCTATTTGTCTAGTCTTCCTTTCCAGATAGAAATAGGACAAAATTCCTCTGACCAATTTAGCTGTTCTGCAACATGACATTCCAGGCTAGCAGGAGACTGTATTTCCTCGGGTGCTCCCACATCTTTCTGTAGTTCTCTTGCAATTGGGCTGAAATGAAATGCATCCTCCCACATATCCGTTCTGCTCTCCAGAATAAGAAGGAAATCTCTATAATTTGTCCAGAGATAAGAATTTACATAGCAGATGCCTAAATGCCAGATGTCATTGGTCTGTCTGAACTCCATGTTGTAGAATTACTGACTGAATTTGCCAGTTATTTCAGTGTATCACCTTTTCATTTTTCCTACTGTCCTCAATTTCTTTTTTTTTTTGGTGACACAGATGATTGCCATTTTAGTTGCCTGAATGGGACTATGGGTAAGAATGCTTAGCACTAACAGTTTAGAGTAACACACTCATGTGCTTACCAAGCAGAATTAGCGCAAGCAGGGGTCAGGTGGACAGTAAGTTGGACATGAGCCGGCTGTGTGCCCTTGTAACAAGGAGACCTAAGTGTGCCTAGGCTGCCTCAAAAGCGAATAGCTAGCAGGTTAAGGCATGCAGCTTTTCCACAATCTTCTCATTCTAAGGAAGAAAACATTCATCTCTATCTTATGCTTGAGTTGTTTATCAATGTATCACAGGAAAACTTTATTCCCCTGTTAGACAGAGCTAATCGAAAAGAAGCAGTTCTGAAACCTGAAGCCCTGAAATCATGTTTTGGCTGAACCATGTGCTTTTTACTTTATAACTGAAATGGCTCATAACTGCAGTCATAAATTGACATGTTAATTCAAACTGCAAAAGGCAAAGAACAGGTATGCTGGCTGACTCAGTTCAACAACATCTCAGCTGAGAAGATACAACTCTGCAGTTGTTAATATCAACAGGTAACCACGACTGATTTAATGATAGGTTTGTAATCATATTAAGTTTTCTTGTTTATTTAGTAAGCTAAGTTCAGCTAATTGAAGGTCTCTGCAAGCATAATAAGAACTGGTACAGATATAGCAAGATCAAAACTTAGTTAAATGACTTCAACTTTGCATGTAGACACTGAGACTAAGATCCTTATTTTAGGATAAAATATGTCTTTTAAGGAAAAATTATGATACTGTTCTCTTCCCTTCTTCTACCAAATTTAAGGTGACTATAAATTAAAAAAGCAGCTACTGCCCTAATGCTGACTTGAGCTGACTATGCTTGTTTGTTCTCTCAGGGAGGGATGTTTAGCCCTGAGGAAATTGTGAGTAGTATTTTTAGTTTTTAGAATTCTTGTATTGGACGATAAACTCAGTGAAACAGATGAAGATCATATTGAATTGCTGGCATTAATATTATTTCTAGCCCAAAATTTCATATGTGACTGTGACTAGAGATGTTGCTTCAGCTAAAGGTGCAAGAAACCTCACAATAAACAATGACCAAATATGAAAAGAAATTTCTGTCTCCTACTTAGAATATCAGTTTATATTCCAAGGCAGATGTGGTTTTATTCTCTTCATAAGTAACCTTTGTCCTCTCTCATGTAATTATATGTGGTTGTTTGGGGGTTTTTCAAGGAGATGTAGAAATATTTCAGATTTTTAGTGATATTTAATCTGTCTTTCTGGTCAGCCTCAGGGAGTTGTTTCAGCAGCTAATACCACAGGTTAACAAAGTGCAGTATGGGGAGACACTTCTTTTCCCATCACTTTTCTACCAGTTGCCTTTCTATCCTCTTCAAAGCATTCCAGTTCCTTTCCGTTGAAAGAGAGCAAACAGGAGACTATCGTAACTTGTCTTCTTGCAGCCAGAAATCCACTCCTTACTGCGACCCTCTCCCTTCTCTTGTCAGATTCTGCTTGCAATTAGCCCTTTGACTCAGAGTACTTCTTTCTGTACTGACAGCATATGAAATAGTGTGTGAGAGACTGGTTCAGTGCCAAAATATGACTGCATTTCCTGGCAGTTTTGCTATTGTATTAAATTAAGGTATTACGACCACTGAAATCTGCAATGTTAATTTTGGTCTTCAATGCAGTGATTTTCATTCCTTTACCTGCACAAGAGCTTTCCCTTGTGTGTTTTGGCTGGCTTGTTTTTGTTTTTCTGGTTGCTTCTAAGCCCAGATGGTCTCTTACATATATATTTCATACTGACAAGGGCACAGATTCCAGAAGCATCCTTGCTTCTCTCAGGTTATCTGCTGCTATCCTGTACCTGGGAAAGTACTGTGCACCCAGAAGAAATGTCAGGACCACTTCCCAAAAGCTCACAGACAAATCCTTCTGAAGGATTCTGAAGTGTTCCTAAGTGCTAAAGTCTATAGTGATGCAACTGTAGATGACAATGGTGCAACAGGTACTAGGCCATGATTAGTGAAGGGGTAAGCATGCCCTCTGCAAACTTGATATAATTTGGTTTATTTTAACCCCCTCTTGTGCACACCAGAAGTGCAAACAGTTCCTTTTCAACTGTTCATGTAGCATATAATTTCTTGAACTGCAGCAGTACTGCTTTGTCTGAATCCCAGGCCCTCCACTTATCAACTATGTCTCTGTTTCCATTAACAAGCTTCACAGATCCTTTCTGGACTTGTTATACCTGGATTTCAAGGCATGTCATTCCTGCATGGCCGGGCAGGAGCCCTCCTAGGTCATGAGGAGGGCATGTTACCAGCAGGCCAGCTACCAAATCCTGATGGCACAGCTGGTGAGCTTTGTCCAGTCCATCCTGCCAGCTTCCAGAAAAGTTGGCAGAATGAAAATGGTGTCACTGAAGCTGTCAGAGGAGCAGTCCTGGCTTCATCTGTTCACCGTGTCTTTGCTTAACCTCCACTTTTCAGGCATTTGTGTTCAAGTGGTAATCATGGACCATCAGTTTCTTTTCCAGGTGGGAAAGAATAGTGAATTTGGGTCCCCACAGAATGGAGCTCAAACAGACACTGTGCTCCTTCTGAGAGAGGTCAGTACTTTCTCACTTTAAGAAATAGTTGTCCAGTCTCCTAGAGAGAATAAGGCAAGTCCCTATATCACCATATTTCCCTCATCCAAAGGGCTGATGGTTATGTATTTCCCAGGGCTTGCTGAGATGCATGGTTGAGCCGATGATGCTAAGCTGCTGCCAGAAAATTGTTGTAGTTACATCTTTCTCCTATGCACCATAGAGAAGAAAAACTGCCACCTCCAGGGACTGTGAAAATGATGTCTAACCAGTCCCATGCTTCACACAGATGTTCTTTGTTTTACAGGTATTGAATGGAACCTGAAGTTTATCAGAGGAAATGTAATCAATTTTAAAATTGATAAAACAAGCCCTGTAAGTCCCTGGAGAACATGATTTACAAAAATGCAGCCATCTCTCTGTGATTGAACACTTAGAACTACGTATTATGATGGAGGCTGGTGTTCTAGGTTCAGATGTCCAAAGATATTTAAATAAAAAGTTCCCATTCAGATTAATGAGATCCTGGGTAAAACAGTGTAATCCTTACGTGCTTTATTATCAAACATTGTCAGATCTTTATGACAAAACCATATGGTGTGGTTATTGGATTCAGGTCCAATTCCACTAAGGTACCTTGCCTGAAAAAGCAAATGATTTCAAGAGAACAGGGAATTCATCTTATTGCTGAACTCCTGCCAGCTGCTGAGTTATGTAAGTAGAAACTGTGCCACAAACCCTTTTATTCTAAATATAAATATCCTTAGGCCCCGTTGTCTATATTTTTGAACTCTTTCTATTGGGAAGACAAATGCTCGCACACATGCACACAGCGCTAAGGAGACAAGCACAAGAATAGCACAGAGAAAAATAACACCAATCTCAAGTTAAGCATCTTTAAATGGCAGCTATAACATTTGCAAGTCCCTTTTTAATGATACTGGACTAAAAGTTTGAGCACGCTTTTATATTAACTGGAGAAATGTTGCTTGGATAAAAGCCCCTCTTTCTGTTAGTAAATACACATTGTTTCCTTGAAAGTGTTCAAGTCAGCGTCAAAAACTGTAAATAGAATTAAATGCTGCCTCTAATTAAAAAACGTAATTTTTTTTTGGTCTTCATTGCATAAAGAAGAAACTTGTGTAAAACACCCATAGGAGAAGCTGAGTTTCCTGAGACTAAGATTTAGAACTGGACTGTGAATTACTTTCTTCATAATGAGAAGTGATCCAGTGTCTTGGTGAAGGCAAAAAAGGAAGGAGTATGCCCAGTGGAAGCAAGGTCAGGTGATATGGGAAGAAGACAGAGATGCTGCTCATTGCTGTAGGGAGAAAATTCATGTGGCCAAAACACAACCAGGGGGTGGTTGGGCACTAGAACAGGCTCTCCAGGGAGGTGGTCACAGCACCAAGTCTGACAGAGTTCAAAAAGTGTTTGGACAATGCTCTCAGGCACACAGTGTGACTCTTGGGGGTGGTGCTGTGCGGGGCCAGGAGATGACGATCCTTGAGGGCCCCTTCCAACTCAGCATATTCTGTGATTCTGTGATTTAATTGTTGAAAAGTTGAAATATTTTAAAAGAGAAGGAGAGTCCTTTATAAAAATATTTTTGTGTTTGTTTAGACCCATTCTATTTCTATGCTCCTGTTGTCTCCTCTGTCCTCACCACCTGAAATCGTAGCTCCAGCGTGGAAACCTCAAGGAGATGGTAGAAGTCTCCTCCAGAGCTATGGTATCTTCAACAAGGATTCACATACTTCTCACTTGCTTCCCCTCCCCCTTTCCACTCCAGCAGGACGGAGATGAGAATTGGAGGTAAAAAGGTGAAGATGACAGGTTGAAGTAAGAACAATTTACTGGAAACAGCAATGAGATAAGAAAGCAAAAACAACAGCAATAAAATTAATAAAAAGAGCATACAGAAGAGAGGGTGATTCACATGGACACATGCTCACCAGGAATCCCAAGACAATGAAACCGTGGCAGATGGTTTCCCTCAGCCCACCAAGTTTGTTCGACTGAAACCCACACACTTCTCAGAAGTCCAAAGAGTCCCTTCCTTCTGCCCCAGCAATGACCCAAGGTGGTATAGAATAACCTCCAGCTCCTGGCCAAAACTAGGACAATGGGGGAACAGGCTATACCTACAGCTGAAGAGCATGGATTTGTACTTCAGCCAAGCTCACCTAACAGTGAACTCCTGCTGGAAGATGTGCTAATAATTCACTGCACCTCAGTTCCTTGATCTGTCAGACCAAGTGATCGTCTGCCTGCTGAGCTAGAGAATGAAGCAGCAATCTTCATTTCTTTTAAATCACAGACTTGATTTCCCACATATTGGCTAATGGAAGTGACTCCCATATAGGTGTACAGACTGTGGTGTCCATTCAAATCTGATGCCATCAAGAGAGATTGACCAACTCTAAAAAATCTGTACACCAGGAATAATTTGTGTGATAATAGCAGCAGAACTCCTTTCACAACGTGGGTCTTATCAGAGAAATGTAAAGCCCAGGAAAAAAAGCACTGCTCTTAATGTTATAATGAAGTTGGTACTATATCGGTATATATGGTAACCCTAGGCAAACACAGTGTTTTTCCCCTAGCTTGTTTTGTTTGCGTGTCTGTGGATATTATTCCCTACTCAAGAGGGCTCTCATATCTGTTCTGTCTGCTTGCAGATGTACCTTCAGTGTGCTAGGCCACAGGGAATGGCCACTGTAAGCCTTGAGGTTTGTATCCTCCCTTCCAGCTATGCATGATCACATCTTGAATAATAAGGTGGCAGCTGCAAATGAAAAAAGGATAAGTACTGTAGCAGATAATATCTTCCCTACTGTGATTTGTCACCTCTTGCCTATCATGGTTCAATATGATGTAGTCCTTAAAATGCAAAGCAAAGCCTTAGAAGTAGTTGTGGTCAGAATCTTGTCAACTCAGTTCAAACATTTCACAACTTCTTTGACGGTTAAAAAAATGAGCGGAGAATAGCAGGATAACACTTTTACTCTCAACAAACTGTAATAATCTGAGATGCAACTCATTTGGAAGAAAAGAATTTGTGCATTGAAGTGTAACTTTGAAATTTGAAGGTTAAACTTGCATTTCCCTCTTTGAAAGTTTTGTTTCTGTCTTTTGATATTTTTGAATTGCATCTACTCGTGTTAGCCCCTAGTAGTCCCTCATGTCAGAGCAGCTCACTTGCTTCTGGATGAAATACCTGATGATCTTTTAGGAAATGCCTGTAGGTCAAGAAAATATAATTTTTCTTTGCCTGACAAGCCTTATTGTGGTCTGTGTATTTCAACAAGGTGATTATTAACAAGACACAGTGACAGAAACCTTCATCCAATTCATTAAACCAAGTTATGACATATAAGGGGATAAGAAGGGAAAAAAGTCACCAGAATCAAACTTGGTATTTCAACTTTTTAATAAGGCAAACCAGAATTACATTGTTCTTGAGGCAGTTCCATCTTGCCATCTTAAGATCCCCGCCTGATCAGTTAAATTGCAAGTTGCTAATGATGTCCATGGTATATTCAGAGAGGTTGACAGTAACGCTGTTTTGAAGATATCTCAGTCTTACCAGATGGTACTTGTGTAAAGTGCTGGATTTACCCCTAATTTCCTTGCAGCACTTACAATGCTGTACTGGTTTAACAACCAGCAGGGAACTAAACTCCAAACATTCCCCTCCCTTTTGCCCCACCCATTCCAATAATGGAGGAACAATGAGAAGAAAATATAAACTGCAATAACAACTTACTAAATTTGTGATAGCCAGTGCAGTATTAATGGTAAAAGGTATACAAAAGAGAGAGGGACCCACAAAAAGTTATTCACCACTGGGAACAAAATAAAAGGCTTCCCTAAAGCAGTGCTGCCCACGTGGTCTCCAGACAAAGGCAGTACGGCGAGAAGAGCTCTCATGGTTTAACATCCTTCCTTGACCCCAAGTCTGAAAGAACCTCAAAACAAACCATGAAGAACTGGGACAAAACAACCGCCTTGGGAACTAGATCATCCATGTTGTGCTGCAATTTTTCTGGACCAGTGTGCTCAGCTATGTTCCGCCCTGCTCACCCAGCTTGACTCAGTCCTGGGGGCACACACTCTGCTGGGCTTGAAGGAATGGAGGGAGGAGTGGTGCCAAAGAGTGAGCTGGGGCTGCCAGCTGATCCCAACACCTTCTCTCTGGAGAGAGCCAGGCAAGATGGTGAATTTCCGGCACTTGGCTCTTCCTGACAAAACCTTGTCCCCACCAATGATATAGGTGGTATGGAATTAAACAGCTCTAAAAGCCCCACGCCCTTTTCTCTGTAACCAGGACATACGGTTGCAGTTTTTGTATCAGTATCAGCTCTGGCTTCCATTACTGGAAGCCTCTGTTCTGTAGAGCTGCCACGGTATATTCATCAAGAAATGCAAGTTTCTTGTAGCTTTCCCACTTGCTTTGATAGCAGCTCAGCAGGACCAGCCAGGCCTCTCAAAACAGCAAACATGCAAGACGGGAACTCCTGATTACCACAAAAAGCAAAATAAACAAAAATTATGCACTCTGGCTGACTCTAATGTCACATTCTTAAGAGAACAGATTGTGCTGCTGAAAAAAGTCCCAGGATATTTTAAACTGGTCTTATTCAGAAGGCAAACACGATGAATAACAGGCAAGGATATTCACTTAGGCCATGATTCATGAAGTGCCCAAATGAAAGCAGTGATAATATTCATCAAGGATGGTGAAAAGATAAGGACATGCCAAACTGTTTTACTTTATTTTTGTCCTGGCTACATTTGCACAAAGCTAGCTTCATTAAGAAACCTTTCAGACAAAGCTTTTCTTAAACAAACTGTCCTTTTGTCTCCCTCCATCAAGACAAATATTTTCTCCTTGTTCTTAAGGCAAACTTTCCCTCTCACTGAAACTCTTGCAATGTGACAAGCCTGCATAATCCACTGTATGAGAAGATCTCCAATATTATTTGCATGATGTTGAGCAGCATAAAATGACATTTCAGGCAGAGGTATTTGAAAAATTCTGAAGAGTAGATTTTATTTTTCAACCAGAGAAGGCTTGCAATGAGCCAAAACCAGATGAGAGCATTAACATTTAGGTGAATAGTGACAGTGAGGTAATGAAAAGGGTAAGGTATGAAAGGAATGAATAATTATGATAATTTTGTTTGTTTCTCAAAAAATGAGATAATGTGGATGACAGAATACAAACATGCTTCTGCAAGTAGTTATTCCTCTATTTTCAAATAACATGTTATTTGTCATATATGCATATTTATAAAAAAGGTCTGAGGATTTAAAGTACTAATTTGAATTCTATTTTCTTATGTGTTTGCAATAACACATGAATTAAAATAGCACATAGATTAAAAAAATAAAACCTTCCTCTGTAGATGTCCTAGCTTTTCATGCTAATAGTGCTTAGCAGAATAGGTAATGACACTTGCTGCTGTAGCTGATGGCAGACACTACTGAAAACAGACCACAGTGCAAAATAACATCTTATGTCTTGACAGAGTCATGTATATAATGTCTTTAGGTATTCAGGAAAAAAAACCCAAATCCCCAAACAGTTCAGTCTTCTACACAGCAGACCTTAAGAAGGCAAACACTTCGATAAAAATCTAGCCATGTTTTTAAGGACTTGAACAATGATCTAGATGGTTGAAGCTCCTACTTGACCTCAAACTTCCTCTGACAACTCGACCAGGACACTTACTGTCACTTCAATTTCCTTTGAAAAAGGAGATAATCTCTTGGCTTCATATTTTCATATTGCAGGCTGGGGGATGAATAGATTGAGAGCAGCCCTGTGAGAAGGATTTGGGGGTGCTGGTGGGTGAGAGGCTGGACATGACCCGGCCACGTGCACTCACAGCCCAGAGAGCCAAACGTGTCCTGGGCTGCATCCAAAGCAGCGTGGGCAGCAGGGCCAGGGAGGGGATTCTGCCCCTCTGCTCCGCTCTGGTGAGACCCCACCTGGAACACTGCATCCAGCTCTGGGGTCCCAGCACAGGAAGGACATGGACCTGTTGGAGTGAGTCCAGAGGAGGCCATGAATACAATCAGAAGGCTGGAGCACTTCTTGTCTCCCACAGAGTCAGGGTGAGAGGGTTGGGACTGTTCAGCCTCGTGAACAGAGGACTCCAGGGACACTTCAGAGCAGCCTTCCAGTACCTGAAGTGGGCTGACAGGAAAACAGAAGGACTTCTTACAAGGGAGAATGGCTTTAAACTGAAAGAGTGTAGGTTTAGATTAGATACTAGGAAAAAATCCTTTACTGTGGGGGAGGTGAGGCACTGGAACAGGTTGCCCAGGAATCTGTGGATGCCCCATCTCTGGCAGTGTTCAAGGCCAGGGGTTTTGAGAAACCTGGTGTAGTAGAAGATGTCCCTGCTTGTGGCAGTGAAGTTGAAACTAGGTGATCTTTAAGCTCTCTTCAAATTCAAATAATTTTGTGGTTCTATGATTCTATGATATTTGGGTGGCAGAGTTGCTGACACAAGAAGCAAACTCCATGTTCTCAAATGAAGAGTCCTATATGAATGCGACTTCTAGGGAGGTCCACCATGTCATAAAACAGCTTGTCCCCAGGGTACAGCTGAATAATGGAAGTTTTCAATGGAAGTCAGGTGGAGTCTGTTGTCAAAATACACTGCGGCAGTAATCTTTGTTAAGCATTGTTAAAAACTAGTATTGGGAAGGTAGGCAGCCCAGGCATGGAGATCTGATGTTGAGGAAAGAATACCTGCTCTGCCACAGAGATCTAGCATTGCCTTTGCAAATCATTTAGCCATCCTAAAATGAACTGACACCACTAGGAGGTAAGCATCCAGATATGAAGCCCAGGCTTCATACCTAAGCTTGTCTTTCAAACCTAAACTCCAAATCTAAGCTTGACTTTTGCCCATCATTGTGCTGGAGGGATTCTCTTTCACACAGACAGTACTGAGGCAGTGACCACTCTACATTGCTCATTTGAAAAGTGGCAACAATTTTCCAGGTACTTTGAAGAGCATGTTGCAGCACTGGATTTGACTGTAAAGGTTATGAATGGAACAGACTTGGTGTTGCCAGGACACTGTGAGAAATGCAAGGGATGGTATTAGCATCACCTCAGGCAGTGCAGGGCAGACTACTTTCCTTATCTATCATTTTTCATGCTGGGACAAAATTGGTATAATGATAGCAGCAGAAAGATAATTTTTTTTTTACACAGTTTAATAACTATCGTATCTTTTCCTTGCAGTATGAATACATAATGCCCATCTATCCTACACCATTGCCATCCCAGCAGAAACCACTTTGACCCCATCAGCTTAGGCTGCAAGCACAAAACCCATTTCTGCTGCCCAAGAAAGCCCCAGCCCAGTTCATTGAAGCACAGCTACCATATCTACAGGGGTGGCAGCTGTCTCACCAAGAACATTCAAAAGTCTGGCAACAGCTGCCAGCTGCCAAAAGTAAACAACAGGCATTTTTCATTTATGCAGGCCCATTTAAATGGGTCTTTTCTTTTGGCTCTACAAGTCTCTGGACAGGTTCTGTGCTACAGATATTTTGCCAGACCCATTCCTGCACTTTGACTCACTGAAACAAGACAGTGTTTATTTCTATTAGGAATGCTAGTGGCCAAATTCTCACCACAGCTGGATACGGTAGGGTGGTCTCATTGTTTATCTCTGCATCTCTTTATGGTTCAGCTCAGTCTGGAGAAAGTGTAATGAGTATCAATGGAAGTAATGGAATACTTTTGCCAGAGGTGATCGTGATGCAAGTCAGGACAGAATATATCCTCTGAGATCTTCGACTGCAGTAGCTTGGGCTCATTTGACTTATAAATTTGGCTCTGCAAGAGGAGCACGGATAGATTTCAGGCTGTCTTATTTAACAGAAACCCACTGACAACTTTGAGGGCTGTGCAGGTTTTGTTCTTTTCCAGTGCAAGACCAGACCTATATTCTACAGATAAAGGTTGACCTGCAAAACTCCTTTCCCTGTGAAGTCTGAGATTTTTGTCTACAGAGGGTGGTACTTCAGACAAAATGTTATAGCATAATTTTATCTATCTTTGTGCTATCAGCCTTGAAATAAACTCTGTTGCCATATAGGTTTATTTCAGGAAACATAATAATGCAAATGTTAAAAAAGTCCTAGTGTGCTTGAAAGCTTATGTATTTTTCCAACTTTATCAGTTGCTCTAGTAACAGATATTACCATTCTTTTTCCCCCACAAGCCATGCCTTGTTTTTTTCCTTACTTTTTTTGCCATTGAAAACGTACAAAGAGCAGGAGATGGTTTGAAGGGAGATTAGGTAGCTAAAATGCTCCCTTCATATAGATACATTTTTTAGCTAGGCCAAATGCATTCCTCTGATGCAGTATGCCATTTAACATTTCTTTCTTTTGCTGTCTCTTAGTTGATTCTCTTTCTGCTCAGCAAGTTTTAGTCTTGTTCAAATACGTACACTGACTGGTTTTTTCTAAACAGATGTACCTATTATCACCACAATACTCAGGGCATTTGAGTTTCAAGGAGAACATAGATACATTGCACAGCTTTGGTAGGTGCTGTTTGCACCAAATTTTTGTGGCTACTCTTGAGTGGACTAAATTATCATATTCTCTGTCAGAACCAAGAGTCGCCTGAGGAGTCTTGATTTGTGGCAGAAACAGTCAGAAAAAGTCAAAACCCATCCATCTGTGAACAAAAATCTATTTGTAATACCAAGCCATAAATTCTTTTCAAGGGCCTCAGTGCTGTTTTCAGCTGCACCTACACAAATGGTGTAGGCAGATACATCTTTGCTATGTCTGCCCTTGCTGATGGCAAGACACAAACCAGCTCTCTTCCAGGAACTGAATAGTCTCATTCAGCATATGTACAACTCTGAGCTAATGCATTTAAATGGCTCTGGCCTGACGCCAGCAGTAGGCACATAAGTGAAGCAGACGTGACCGTCTGTACCTGTCTGTGCCTCCAAAAGCAGAGTCCTTGTCATTGTTTCCAGTATTCATGGTTTTGAATACTTGCTAAAACCATCAAAATGTTCTCTTTGCTCTTGATGTACCCAGCTGCATGTCAATTAATCCAGTAAAGGAAAGAAAAATAACCCCTGCAACAACTATTTATTTCCCATGTCTTACTCTCCAATTTTTTCCACTTTTCCTCAGCTGCATCAGCTTAATTCACTGATTATTCTTTTTTGTTTTATCTAGGTTTACCCTCAGTTGTTTCCTGTATCATATGCAGGATGCTAAAGGGTAAGTTTATTTAAATTTTGCTCACCCTCTGACAACTGTCCTTTCAGTGGACATTGCTGCAGGTAAAACTGAGCTTGAATTGAGAGGCTGTTGTATTCAATGCCATGGCTCAGACCTTTATGTTACCCTCTTGTGTCAGTAATGTCCACTGGGCTTCTCTGTCTAGCAAAATTTGTTTTAAAATTTGCTTCAAAATTTCTGCCAGCGTGCATTTTTCATTCAGTTTTCCCCCTAAACCATAATTTTGTTCAGTGGTGTGAGACTTGCCTTGCATGGCTCATGCCCTGCTGTCTGTATGTCAGGAAGTCCCTGCAACACTTGACATACGGAGCTCTGAAGAAATGCAGGTGAGTCATATTAGAAGGGACATCTGGTTCTAGGAGATCATAAGACAAGACAGTCTGGACTTTTTGAATCAGTGACACCATTCTGGGTATTCACTGTCTTCTTTCATTCACAACCAAAGGCTTAATGATCTTTTTTCTAAACAAATGCAGCAGTATACCATTTTTGTAGAGGTTGCTGTAAGCTTAATACACATTATGTTAGATCACAAATGTTGTTCTTGCTGTAAGACTTCTGTACCCGATGTAAGCAGAATAGCAGGGGACAAATGTAAATAAGAATTGAAGTCTTGTGGTCTGGCCATGGAAGAAACAGGTGTGGTAAATGAAAAACTTATCTTTCTAAGTGGATACTTAGGTCTTGGAAAATGATCAGAAAGGATTCATAATCATTAACTTTAAAAACCACACTCAGATGGTAATTTTTTCCTTCAAGCCTGATGTCCCTAGTTGAGGGCCATTTCACTATTTCAAGAACCAAGTGCTCACTGATCACAGGAGGTGGCAGGCACTGATGGTATATCTGACATGGCCACAGGATAAAGACACTCTGACTGCTCTGTGCCAAGTGATCCTATGCATCCAGCAGGATGAAGCAGAGGGGTTCTTGAGGAAAACATGCACCACTTCCAGGGCAGAAGGAAATCATTTTCCCCCTAACAGCCTGGCACCTTTCATTCTTGCAGTCCAATGCCTCTGAAAGTCCAAAAATAAGTGACTGTGTATCCTACCTTGTACTCTCACATGATGCAGGTTTAAGAGTTATTTATTTGAGAGGGTGTAAAGGTCTAAGAACCATGAAGTGACCTGTTTCTGTACCATACAAGTGTTTCTTCTGAATGATACTTTGGCTAAGGATGTCTAGTCCAAGATGAGGAACTTGTTAATATGTGAAGCAAAAGGGCATAAAGAGAGCAGGGATGGGGAGGCGACACCAAGAAATAACACAGGCCCAGTTTTCCACCCCAGTCAAACCTCTCTCACCTGCAAACAAGGTTGGTAGAAATTCTCTTCAGCCTGTCCGAAAGCGGCAGAACAAGGCTTTGCTACATCTGCCCCTGGATAGTGTGAAAAAAGGTAGCGATACATATGTTGAATGCAACCCATACTGGCAACTCTGTTATTGGGAGCTTATTGGGAGCTCCTGGTTGTTTCATATGTCTAAAGTTGTTTCATAAGTCTAGGTTCTAGCAAGCACTGGTCATAGTACGCTCCCTGATGACACAAGGGCTTCACACTGCCGCAGCTTTTCGTAACACATTTGAATGCCATTCAAGCATTTCTAAACCAAGTGCATGGGATCAATAAAAAAGTATGTAACAATTGTGTAATATGAGCTTCCCTCCTGAGTATTTCTTCTCATCTACCACTTTTCAGAGTGCTTGGTCAGTCTTACAGCAGACTGTCTGGTTATCGCACCCGCTCATTTTAGGGGAGTTCTTTCGTGCTCATAGATGTACAAGTCAAAATTCAAAGAGACTGGCTCAAGTGCCTGTAGGTAAGTGATAAGAAGTAAAAAAAAATGAAAACAAAGAAGGGTGGGAACTCCAGGTTTTAGGCTATAGCTGATCTCTTAATTACCTTTGGTCATGTTCTGGAAAGGAGGAGTATACTTCCAATATGTAATTATCTTTCTCCACCCACTTCCAGAGAGAGAAAGAGCCACTAGGGGATATTGTAGAGGGATTATGGAGGTTTATCATGTTTCCACTTCTCAGGAGATCAGTCCTGTAATGTCATCAACATACTTTGCTCTTGCAAGTTAAGATTTATTAGAAGCACTTGCCTTGTTGGAGCTCTTCCGTGATTAGGAGTGTCCAACATATTTGGAGAAAGAATGAGGAGTCTGGGATGTCCTTTGGATTGTTTATTGCACTGAAGGCTTGCCTGAGAGAGGAGCTAAATGATAGCAAGGTCCAGTAAAGCAGTTCCTTATGGAGAGAGCAGAAAGGATCAAATTTGACAGAAGAGGAGAACAGCAAATAATAAAGCTTTTCAGAAGGAATATCATGGTAGCAAGGTACACAGAGCTTAAAAAGTATTAAAGAGGGGGTGTAAAAATGAATGTATCATGCAGTCAGTGCTCCTGCAAGTGTGGTATAATACCAGTGAGCCTATTACAGCAGCTCTAAAGACACAGTCAGTACCACTTTGCATAAGTCAGTGCACTAATTTGCTCTTTACTGTCTTCTACCAGATACTCTGTGTTCCACTTCGGCATTGCTCCTTGACTGTATTAATAGTATCCATACTGATTCTCTCCCTCTTGCTTTTTAGGCTCTGTGTCCTTGTTTGATGAAGAGCCACACTGCCCCCCTCAAAGACTCATCACCCAAGGAAACACACAGTACCCAAGACAAGGCAGTGACTCATCTAATCCCTGCTGGTGCTGGCCTGCTTTGTAAAAGCACTCGTGTTCCTATTATGTGGAATAAACAGAGAGGAGATGCTCCTGCAGAACTCCCCCAGACAGGCCAGCACTCCTGGTCCAAGTCACAGCTTAGAGTTTCGGGAGTCATCTCATCCTCCCCACTGTGCAAGAGCAGCACTGCACACTTAGTTCACCAGCCCTGGGACCACACTAGAATTTTGACTTATTAATTAGAGCTATAGCCCCTTTTCAAACTTTATGTCAATACTGCATGTGGTGTCTTGGAGGCCAGTGAGGGTCTCAAACCCAGAAACAATATTATTTCTTCTATAAAATGAACAAAAACCCCCAAAAATGTCAGAGCTGGCATTGTGAAGATTGATATGAATCCACAGGAATGAATCCTCCTTGCCTAAATATGCAAGGTTAATCCAGCTGCTTCCGGTGGGGCAGAAAGGACATTTCTTCTAGAACAACATGCCAGGGACTTCTGTATTTTTTTTGAGTGCCTTCCAGCAAAGATCATCTGCTAGGACCATCTGGATGTCATGAGTTCAGTGAATCTCCTCTGTTAAAGGTAAACTTGGCTGTTTGTAGAGTGGCAGATGCCTTTTCTATTTGTGGCTGACATTGCTTGCATTCTCCCGTAGACCATAATCTGTGATAAAAATTTTGTTTGGCTTCTCCTCGCCTTCCCCATTCTGCCCTTTTTCAGGCCGATTTAAAAAAGCACCATTTGTAGCAGTATTTAGGAAAGGTGAGCCCAGGAAGAGCCTTTACTCTCCACCACTCATTTATATTATGGACCACACCCAGCCCCAAAGACAGAATGAAGAAATGATAGTACAGCTTTTCTTTAATAATTGGTGCCCTCCTTTCAATGAGACTTCCTGTTATGGCATTCTATTGATTGACTTTCATGGCACCTGAACAGCTAACAACTCTCATTGCCCTACAGCACTCTCAAGAGATAGGAAAGGGTATAGTGGGATGCCTGGAGGCTGTTCTTAATGAAAGGTTTGAATGCATCCTCTTGTATCTATGTTGCAGAGGGTTCCCAGAGAGTTAGTGATGCTTGAAGCAGTCATTGGAGAAAAACTTGGGCCATATTTGAAACATCCACAACCAACGTCTCATTTACATATCACATTTACTTTTCTCCTATGAGGAAGCTGGGATTTGACAGCCAGCAAGAGCACAAGATCTGGGTCATTCTGTGTTTGTCAGAATTTAAGTAGTGTGGATGGCACAGGCAACTGTTTTGAGCTCTGACATTTATCTGGTCTCAGTGGGGCCCTGTAGACTGCTGCTCTCATGGGAATGGGCATGGACTGAGAGAGCTGTGCTAGAAGAAACATAACTGTGGCTATTTCACAGAGTGTCAGTTTTAGTGTATGTACAAGAAGCCAACACAGTTGGCCTTATACTGATGAAATACACAAGTGTTCATGCAGTGGTATGCACTTCAAGAAGCACTACAGCCTAAATGTTAAGGTTTTCCACACAGAAGTCTATGACAGGCCGGGGAACTAAAGAGGGCCAATACCCCCACTGCTGGTGTCCAAAGATGTAACAAGTCTCTGCTGCAAGAAGCAAAGGCACCTGGAAGATGTTCAGCATTCCAGACTGAGTCCTTGGCACATCCTGTACAACTCTGAGACACAATCTACTATTGCTTGAAGTTAACTTCATAGGAACTCTGACCTGAGCTATGCATACTACTTTGACTGTGGGAGCAGGAATCCCATTATTTACTCCATCACAAAGGCATTTTTAAAGTATAAATACACAGGTTTTAACACAGATCACAAAACTGGTGTAAGATGATCTGTTAGATACTTTTGAACCTGTAGAACTTTGTCTCCTTGGACCACATGACATCCTTGTGCTTTGAGTGGAGACATCTGCAGATCCATGTGGGCAAATTGCCCTGTGTCACCAACTTAAACAATTAGCAGGAAGGGAGACAGAGAGAGAGGATAGGCCCTACATTTCCTTGCCTGTAAACACAGACTGTGGAAGCAGGGGAAAAAAAACCCAAAATGAAAAAACAAACAAGAAAAGCCAAAGTCAGATTTAGAACACCTGAAACAAAACCTCACCACTGAAAGGGAAGAGTGGTGACAAAACAAGATGCTTTTGTCACAGTCTGCTGACCTCTCCATGTACACCCTTTCATCTTCCACTAGTCTTCAGGAGCATTCTGACCTAAGTTCTGTTAGGTATTTAACTTCTAGCTTAGAAACATGATGGAAGAAGCATACCACAGGAAAGTAGTTTTGCCTCTGTGCTTGTTTTCATGCCTACTTTCAAGCCCTGGTTTTAGTGTTCTGTAATAATGTGTTGTCATGAAAACAGCAGTCTGCCTTAGTCTCTCTGGTATGCTCCTGGTTGTTCTTTCAGCTATATAACAGCGTGTTCCATCTTAGGTTGCTTTGAAAGACTGAGGAGGCAAGCTGTTCCAGGATGCTGTATATTTCAATAGTAAGCTATTACATACAAGGCAGAAGTGGTATCTAAAATGCTAACCTTTTTGCTACGCGTGCAAGATAGATACTGGTTTACTATTGGAAAAGTTGCAAAAGGACTCTGTCTTCCTACAGCATCTGCATTCTGTCCTTCTATGCTGGGAGCGGAAATGCTGAGGAAATTACTCTTGTCCTAGCACAGTTCTATACCAGGTTTTGGCCCTGTCACACACAATCTACCTGTGACTGTGTGGGAAATGTAGGATCTTTTATGTACGATGCATAAGGAAGCCGTGCAACTGCACTGCTGTGCCATTCACGGCAAGGCTCTGTCTGTCCCCGGGTGTTTGGCAGGTTGCAAAGGAGGTGTGTGCTTGTGAGGGCCTTGGGTGAAGGAAGCTCTCCTTGAATTCCAGGCAGGCAGTCTGAGGCATTAATCTCTGGCAAGACTGAGGCAGCTGTGGACATGTGTGTAGATGTAGCATGGTTAATTTGGGAGTTCAGAAATAAAATAATTCAGCAGCTGTTAGAAAATTTTTTATGAAGGTTACTGAAGTATGAGCTGGAAAACCTCCAGTGCTCCTCCTCATGTAGCTTTAAGCCCACATATGTCTCCTCCATGCTAGAATGTAGCTGCAAAGGCTAGAGGTTTGATCAGGAGCACATAATGAGCTCTTTGGGAGGAGTCTCTGGCCATTTCCTTTGGATACCTTTGGCAATGCTAATGAGTGTCAGCATCTCTACTTAGCTTGCTCATGTCTTTCTGAAAAATGGATGCCATTGGAAAGTTTTTCTTGCTATTTACCATTTACTAGTTGTTTGCTGGTTTTTATTGTCTCACTGATAATAAAGCAAAGTTAAAAACTTAAAATTCTAAATCTCTTAACTGATTATACAATGGTCATCCCCCATAATTCTATTTCCAAAAATATTTTGCTTTTCTAACAAAAATTTCCTCCTAGGGAGTTCATGATGAAAACTAAATGCTGGACCTTGTTTCATCTCATTATGTTCAGTTTCCATCTTCGTTGAGTTTTCCTTAATTCAGAAAAAAGTTAACAAAAAGATAGTGGATGCAATTTCTATTCCAGGGAGATGAAATAAGAAGAACCTTTTGTTCTGACAAAAAAGGTATCACAAAAACTGTATTTTGTGGCACATCTGAAGGACAGGGTGCCATCCAAAGGGATCTGGACAAGCCTGAGAAATTTGCCTGCATGAATCTCATGATTTTTAACAAGACCGAGTGCAAGGTGCTGTACCTGGCCTATGGCAACCCCCAGTATCAGCACAGGCTGGAGATGAACAGATGGAGAGCAGCCCTGTGAGAAGGAATTGGGGGTGCTGGTGGGTGAGAGGCTGGACATGACCCAGCCATGGCACTCACAGCCCTGAGAGCCAAACGTGTCCTGGGCTGCATCCAAAGCAGCGTGGGCAGCAGGGCCAGGGAGGGGATTCTGCCCCTCTGCTCTGCTCTGCTCTGGTGAGACCCCACCTGGAACACTGCATCCAGCTCTGGGGTCCCAGCACAGGAAGGACATGGAACTGCTGGAGTGAGTCCAGAGGAGAGTCACAGACATGATTAGAGGGTTGCAGCACCTGTCCTATGAGTAAAGGCTGAGAGAATTTGAATTATTCAGAGAAGGGAAGGTTCCAGGGTGACCTAATTATTGCCTGCCAGTATGTGAAGGGGGCCTACAAAAGAGATAGAGAGGGAGTTTTTACAAGAGTATGTAGTGACAGAACAAGGGGAATGGCTCTACACTGAAATAGAGTAGGTTTAGGTTACAGATTAGGAAGAGATTCTTTACTGTGAGGGTGGTGGGGCACTGGAAGAGGTTGCTCAGAGAAGCTGTGGATGCCCCATCCCTGGCAGTGTTCCAGGCCAGGCTGAATGGAGCTCTGAACAATTTGTTTTAATGGGAGGTGTCCCTGCCCATGGCAGGGAGGTTGGAACTAGATGGTTCCTTCCAACCCAAACCAAAACATTCTATGATGCTAAGATTTTCTGATGATACAGCAGTTGCAATTATTCCTTTATCAAATGTGAGTTGCTCTTTTTATTATTGTTGCTTTTTCATTAGCTGTGCCAGCTCCAAGAATCTGGATTTGTAAGAAGAAGTGAGGTGGTGAAGGAATGTTTTTATTTTTTTTGTTTCACAATCTTAAGTCAGTTTTTAGGCTGTATTTATGATACTTTTTCCACAGACAGGCTTTGAATCAGATGCGGAGGGATAAAAAAGCTGCATGTATATTGTCATATCTTTTGATATAAATGCTTGTTTAGTGTGATATAGTGGACAGTAGCCACTGCCAAGGGATATTTTCCATTTCACACATCAAATTAGAAAGTGAAGTGAAATAAGGAAAGTACTTTTTCAAATTTTGCGCAACTTTCTAAGTTTTAATTGGATTTTCCATGGTCAAATAGGATCTTATTTAATTCTCTCAGCATAGCTTCATTTACTTGAGTTGATAGGCAGTCATATAAATGGACATCAGAATTAGCATACCTCTAAGAGGAACAGAGTAGTTGCCAGTGAAATCAGCTGTTTTTTCAGGCTGCCTGAAGACAGAAAAATGTCTTGACACTGCTACCAGTGTCATATATACACATAAGCCAGGGCAAGAAATTGCATTCATACCATGATGTTTAACCATGTCATAAAACAGAGGGTCTCTGTGGGGTATTCCTCCTTAGCATGAGAAGAAGAAACTGCCCTCTCGTAGGCTGCCTTGGAGTCCAGAGACACATCTTGCTGCATGATCTAAGGTTACCAGCTTGCAGTAATCAACAGACTTGCTGAAAAACAAGGCCAGAGACAAATACCAGGAAAAGCACAGGCTGCGTATTTTTTTCTGACCTGCAGTACAAATCCCAAAGTAGGTTACTTGCAATAAATTCCCTGTGATGTGCATTTTGAGAGATATAATCCGGGTCTTTGGTGGTGAAAGGAAGTGTCTCTTGTTACCTGACCTACTAGATCTGAGGCAGTGTGAAGCATAAGCAGGTCGTGTCGAGAATGCCAAATTTCAAAACTAGCATATTTTTACCAGAAGTGTTTCCTGATGAGTTTCCTGTTGTTCACCAAATACGTCTATTGGAAATATTTCTTAGTCCTGAGGTGGAATTCCTGGCTCAGTGGCAAAGCAAGCGTCCGAGGTGTTCAACACTTAGTTTGGGAGGGTGGATTTCAGATCTCTGCTTATTCTAATGCAATCCAAGGATACTGTGGTGATTTGACACTGGCCCAGTGTCAGGCACCCATGAGAGTCGCTTGCTCACCCTCCCCTGCTAGCCAGAGGAGAGAGGGGAAAAAATTAAGGAAGGCTTCATTAGTTGAGATGAGAACTGGGAGAAAACACTTCAAGGGCAAAACAGGCTTAACTTAAAGTTACAAAGTGAATTTATTGCTAACAGAATCAGAGGAGGATAATGAGAAATAAAATAAGCCCTTAAAAACACCTTTTTCCCCCAGCCCCTCCCTCCTTCCCACCAACAGCACAGGAAGACAAGGTATGGGGGTTTGGTCAGTCCATCACCAAAATTCTCTTCTGCTGCTCCAGGAGAAGAGTCCTTCCCTGTGAGGCCGTGGGGTCCCTCCCACAGGAAACAGTTCTCC
>VXAZ01002631.1:0-21274 GCA_013399875.1 Gymnorhina tibicen | reverse complement strand
TGGATCCCCACGGGCTGCGGGTGGATCTCTGCATTCCCCATGGATCCCCATGGGCTGCAGGGACACAGCTGCTTCACCGTGGTCTGCACCATGGCGTGCAGAGGAATCTCGGCTCCGGCACCTGGAGCACCTCCTCCCCCTCCTTCTCCACTGACCTTGGTGTCACCGTGTTGTTTGCCTCACATGTTCTCACCTCCTCCTCTGCTCTGACTAGAAGCAAAACCCCTGACTTTGTTTTGATTTTCTTCTTAAATATGTCATCACAGAGGCATTAACCAACCTCTCTCACTGGCCCAGTTCTGGCCAGCGGCATGTCCATCTTCAGAGCCATCAGAGGTTGGTTCTGCTGGACATGGTGGAAACTTCCAGGAGTTCTCACAGGAGCCCCCTCTGTGGTCCCCCTGCTACCGAAAACCAAGCCATGCAAAACCAATACATTTGCAAACTACTGCATGACGCCATACATGACCAGGGCACTGGACATCTGAAGGGGAAAGGACATTGCTGTTTCATTTTTCCCTAAGGAACTGCAAACATCATGATGTCATGCCAATGCAGGACCTGCTCAAAGTTGCATCTTTTGAAATTTAGGAGTAGTTAGGTTGAAAAGCCCCTTATATTATGCTCTGGTTATATCACTAGATGAACAAAGCCAAGTCCATGAAGCTTGGATGATGTCATTTACCAAAATATTTGAGCTTGAAAGGCAGGTTTCCCAAACTTCTCTGGGACCATGCTGCTCCCATTGCTATGAGAATGTGTGGTGCATACTTCCCTTGTACTGAACAGGTCTGTTGTGTGGAAACGACTTTATTGTTCCCAGACTGGGTAGACTGAATTTCTATTGTTCTCAAGTATGATGTGAGAAACTTCAGCTGCAGTCTGGTCAAAACACATCTGACTCCATTCACTGTGCTCTCAGTGATCCAGTGTGTCTATGGTAGCCCACCAAGATTTCTTCTTGGCACTCAGAAGCAGCCTGGTGGCACCAGTAGAGGTTCTGGCTTTACAGGCTGTAGCTTGACATCTCTTTTGTCTCAGGAGCTGAATTATTTGGCACACACCACTCTGTAGACATACACCCTGACATTTTGCTCCTCAGCTCTAGGCTTCCTGGCCCCAGCATTCCTGCACTTCCCCGCAGCCCTTGCCCAGCTCTGTGAACTCACACCAGCTTGTGTGATTCCCCTCCAAGTTCAAACTCTCCACGTGGGAAAAAAAGCATCCTGAAGGAAGTTGCTCCAAGCATGTCAAACATGTTGTCTACCTGATTGGTCTTCAGTCTAGCCAGTGCTCAAACAGAACTCCAGACCAGGAGAAAGCTTTGGTATCTTTAATGAATAAGCAACTAATCATGATAGGAGTGTGCCATGCTCCAAAAAGAGATCTGATGAGCAGAAGAAGCCTGAAGTATGGCCAGGTCCAACTACAGTGCCTGTTGTGGGAGCAACACAAGAGGTCACAGCCATACACCAACTGTTTTGGACAAATCCCATGAGCTAACCAGCTGAGTGAGAAAACTGCTACTGAGAAACAGGTGGAGGGCTCACTCACCCTTGCTGAAGAAAGGCCCAAGACAGAGGCAATCAGAACTGCAAACCAGAATAATGAAATTGATCTTGAAGGAGAACAGGCAGCCCAGAGCTTCAGGAGAACCTGGTGCTTCAGCAAGTGACCAAGGCAGCACTAGCCCTGCGCTGGAGCACCATCTGGTGGCAAAAAGCCAGAAAAGTTTTCTGCAGATCCCATATTGTCTGCAATGAAAATATGTTGTCTCTGTGACTGCGATGCTGCTCAGGCATTTGAACCCTGACCCCTCTGACACAGAACATCCATGCTCCTCTGGCTGTCTAGCAGGAGATATGACAATCACAGAGGAAAGCAGCGCAGACTGAGTTTGCTGCAACACTAATGTGTGTTTTTAAATATCAGTGAAAAAGAAAATAGTCCAAAGAGGTAAATTAGCATACATGTTAATTATTCTGCCATTCCAAATATCATTAGTATTTGCCAAGGAAAAAGAGTGTGCACAAGAAAGAGAATCTACCCAAATGGTATGTAGGTCCCATAACACCAACTACTTTGTTAGGTTTGGACCTGAGTAAATTGCTCTTTGAGTAACATTTCCTTCCACTTCTAAATGCATTGGCACTGCTAGGCTTGTAAAGCACTGATAAGAGCTTTCTTTAAGGGACAAACTTACCTGGAATCATAGGGTATGGAGCTAGGATGTGCTCAAGCCTTTGTTTTTCCGTATCACCAAAAGAAAAAAATATCTAAAAGGGAAGAATATCATTCAGGTGGATGGCAAACCTATTCATTAAGCTATTCAAAAGGCTTCTGCTCATTCTTTTGCCTTCCCTTTAGCTTGTGAACGTCACTCCCCAGAAGAGGCCTTTTGAACACAGTCATTTCTGTATGCGTGAGCTGGTCAGACCAAACTCCACGGCAGGTCAGTATCTGCCCTACTGGAGGTGGTTTGCACCAGCCACAGTCAGAGAAGTGTGGTTAGAAGGAGGCTGGTAGCTAGAAATTATCCCTCTTCCCTTGACTAAGGTCCAGGCCATGTGTCCCAGCTGCCACAGTGAGGCACAACTCACCTCTGCCCACAGCTGTCCCACTGTCCCTGGTCTCTCACAAAGAAAATTCCCTGCTGTTCACCTGTCCCTTCTGTACCTAACATCTCTTTCAGACAGGGTATCATGTAGCTGCTGTCAGTGGCTAAAAGTTCGAAGGCACAACTCCTTGATCCCCTGCTACCAGAGAAAGAAGCCATCTCTGCAAAGAAAGCACAGGTAAGAACTACTGGCTTGTGTCTTTGACCAAATCTCCAAGCTCCATCCATCCATGGCTGGGAAGTCGGCTGTCCAAATGGTCTGCTGGGGTGCAAAAGTAGCCACTTAGAGAGCAGAACACCTACTGAAACAACCCATGGCTCCCAACACAGATCCATGTAATGGCAGGCAGCGTTGGAGAAAAGCACCTGGGTGTTTTTTGGAGACAAACTTTTTCTCCCGTGTCAAGTTGACTCTGTTGCACTGCAAGGCAGCTCTTACTTAGCCTTTGAACCCAGATTAGATTCCTTGGGTGAAAGAACAAAGCTGTATTCTGCCTAGTGGCAAACAAGGCTGTTCGTCGTGCATGGATGTACTAGAGATCTGTCTGGTTTGTACCATAACTACCAAGACCAACAATCCAAAACACAGGCAGCTTAAATTTCCCTGATGTTTCCCCTGCTGCCAATTCTGTTAATATTTCTTTAGTGCAAAACCTCTTTATTTGGGTGGGTTTCTTATATCAGGTTTGCAGTCAGAAAGGATTTCTGCAAAGCACCTATATCTCTTTCATTAACTAGCATATATCTTTGCTTTTGTTAAGTGATGCACTGATTCAGTTTCTTCTCCTTGACAGGAGGGTCAGAGCCAGGTTAGGTGGTCCCACTGAAGCACAGGAAAACAGATCCTGATAGGTCCAATCCTGTATTTGAGGGAGTTTTCTCATTACAGCCAAAGATGTCATTTCTTGCCACATGCCCCTGTGGATTTAGCAGTAGAAGGTGGCAGGATGCAGGATGGAGAGTACACCCCACACAGAGAACCAGTGACATGTAGGTCAGCAGCTGCTTGATTTCTAATTTTCTGTATCACGTTGCATGAGCATAAGCTTCAGTGTAAGCGCAGCAGCAGGAGCATGCTCCAAGTCTGCAAGAGCTGATAAGCAGAGCTGTCACTGTTGAAACTACACCCCCACATGTCACATGCAATTCAACACCACACCGGAGGCTTTAGGACTCTGATCAGCAGTTTGTTCCAGAGATGGACAACCAAACTGCCTTGCCATGCAAGTCCTACTGGAAGTTTGTCATGTTTATGTCCCATTTTGACCCTGCTTAGTCATTCTGCTGAAGGTAAAGGACTCGGTGTGACCTCCAGAGCCCAAGAGGAGAGATGGGAAGAGAAGCATTGACTGGTTAATTGCACAGAAAGGAGGAAGAGCCTTAAAATTAAGAGCATTCTATATCAGTAGGAGGAAACAGTGCTTTATACTGTGATGAGCTAGAGCTCTGTAAGCTGTTTCTCCGCAGAAAGGAACAGATTGGACCATGAGTCACTCTGAAAGTAGCATGATCCTTTTATAACTCAGAGCAACAGGTCTTCCACATACGAGTTATGACGTTACTGAAGGTATGTGATACAGAAAGTGCTTCATTTCCCTTCTGCCATTCAGCCATTTCCCTGGGAACCAGGTAGCACAATAAATGGATGCAGCAGAAAAACACCACTCGCTTTCTCAGTTTACTTAGAGACTAAATGGCACTCATATTTCAAAACTGACTGGCAAAGTACAGGAAAGGAAACAAACCCAAATTCCTTTCCTAATGACTGTTGATGATTGCCTGCTGTTATGGCTCCCTTTCCCCCAGTCAGGTCATTTGGTGAGCTGGA
Organism: Gymnorhina tibicen; assembly: GCA_013399875.1. Lineage (NCBI taxonomy): Eukaryota > Metazoa > Chordata > Aves > Passeriformes > Artamidae > Gymnorhina > Gymnorhina tibicen. Next base: position 16,829 of record VXAZ01002631.1, on the reverse strand, counting down.
GAAAAGGTTGATTATGCAGAGCAGGGATTCCAACAGACTCTTTACTGGGCACTGTAACTGTGCTGATAAATATACCAGATTGTTTTACATCAAAAAGCATTAAAGCTGGGGAGGTTTTCATCATGCACCAGGCGAAACTGAAGTTCCTATGTCCATTCCTTTACTCACAGATTTGATATGTAATTTTTTTGATGCTATGAGTTAACTGAGCAAATAAGTGTGAGCAGTTGCAAGGTTAACTTATCTTACAAAAAGGCAAATCAAAAGTATGAGCTGGATTCAAAGGCCATTCACCAAATAGCAAGAGTCAACTGTATTTGGAAGTGGAGGAAACAGAGATAGAACTCTAACCTGAGAAATCCACAGAATGCATAGACTTGCCAGACTCTGTAGGAAAGCAAGAGTTAGGAACAGCCACCTGGTAGTTTTAAGACCTGTTTCCCTCTGAATTGTTTTTTTTTTCTGGTTCAAATGACAGTTATCTCTAAGGGAACTGGCTGTTAAGGGAAGGAGAAGTACAGGCACTGCCAGTCCTCTGAAAGCACTCCAGCCCAGGGCCTGATCTGAGAGTTGGTGCACTGTCTGGCTTCATTGCTGGAGGGAAAAGAACCTTGGCCTGGAACAGAGCAAGAAGAGCATGTAGCCAATTGGGAAACTAGACACATCTTTTACTTTGCCCTCTTTCAGTTTCCCAGCTCTCCCCAGTCCTTTGACCCAGACTCAGCCAGGGATGCCACACAGGAAGATCCAAAATGCTCATCTGTTGTGGTGGAAGTACTGACTGTCTTTCCAGCTCTGGAAGTCCTTGTGTTTAAGAGCACAGCAGGGAGAACTATTCATCCACTTTGAAAGTAAAATCTTTTGAGAGAAGCTGGAGAACCTAAATATACCCAATGAAAAAAAGGAAAAAAGTATTCTGCTTTTATATCCACTATTTCTGGTCTCAGAACTACAAAGAAGCTGGTCAGACACTTATCCTCTCCCTCTCTCCAAAATCAAAAGAAACAGACATTGCAGTGGGCAGGGTTCAGAAATCTGTGGGTCTCCTTTACTTTGGGCAGGAGGCAATTCCCATTAAAAGAAGCTCACACCTCTCCCGAAGAACGCATGCACTGTTTTCGAAACTGCCTTGTCATGAGAATGTCAGTCAATTATATGTATGTCAAATGGACACTTAAAACTTAGCTGAAGTTTTGAAAGCCACAGCCAAATCCCCCCATGCCCACAGGCCAAACACATACTTTGTGCACTTTTTTGTCATTTTTGCCTTTTCAAAGACCAAGAGGAAGCCAGATGAGCTTTATGATAAGATGTCTAGATCTCAGAAATTCAGACTTAACACTTTGTAAATATCTGTTTCTCAAAAGAGGGAGGGATGATTTCCAACACTTTTCCAAACACATGGAGTGATCATGATGCGTATGAAGAGATGAATGCAAGACTTTTAGTGAAATCTTCTTCCAGAGGCAGGGGAAAGCCTTGTTAATCACAACCCAGTCATCTCCCATGTGCTTTTGATGAACTCCTCAGAACACATGGAGTATCCTGTTCTGACAAATACAGATTCAAAGCATGACTTACTGTAAGGCGCATGGTGGAGGCCACAGTATTTGTAGCAGCAAGGTTCAATGCAATATGTGTCCTTGTGACAGAAGAACAATTTTCCTTCAGTCTCCCATCTTTGCCCATCTGTTCTTTGTAGGTTAAGATAGATCCTTGTGATCAACCAATCTGCCTTCCCAGGAAGGCAGGCTATACGTATTCTCCATTCTTTCTTCCTGAGCTGGTGCGTTTCAGCCTGCCTGAATGGCAGTGGTTAAGATTTGTCATAAAGTTTAGTTTAGCACTTCAATGATTAATTATCATCACAGATGAAAATGCACACAATTTAACGTTAGATTATACTCAGCTTCACTATGGGATCTCCTTTCACCTCTATCTACTAGATGCAAAAGCCGTGTGCTGTTTGATTTCTTTCTACTGGTAGTTTTGTTCTTTCAAATCCTTTGGAACATACCTAACAGAACAGGGAATTGTCCTTGTCCCAGTGAAAGCTGAGTTCCTCCTTACACTTAGATTTTTAGAGGTGTCAACTAGGTCTTTATCCATTTAGTGGCTAACATGACAGGTTAAATCTAGCTTTGATGGAGAACACCATCCAGCACCATGTCAAAAAACACACCAGACCTCTACAGTATGGATGTCCATTAGCTTCCATCTCCCAAGCTCCCTTCAAATTTTTTAAAGTGTTAAACCGCCATTAACGCCAATTAAATTAAAATAAACCTCTTCAAGGTCTAGCACAAAGTTCTAGCAAGACTATGTAGTTTTAAGACTTATTTCTTCAGGCGGTAGTTTTCTGGTGGGGGGAAATAGAAAGGAGAATGAAGGTGCAGCATTGCTTGATGCAGAGCATACTTTCCCACAAATTATGATAGGAAAGGGCTTGGCAAGGGGAGAGGGGTTATATTTAGAGAAATACTAAAGAATATTGGCAGCAGAATCCTTGTCTAGGATATGTTCATCCTCATACAGAGCATGTCAAAGGCACTTGAGAAAATGAGCTGCCAGAGCACAACCAGAAAAAGCTGATAGCAAAGCAATCTAAAATCAGTCCTTGCTTTTACCTGGTCCTCTCAGTTTCTCTCCTTTGCTGACAGCTCTGCTGCCTGCTGGAAAGCTGTACAGCATTCATCCTTAAGCTGTCCCTAGACTCAAAAACTCTCTATGAAAACGGAGTACAAAAGAGAACAACTGCTCATTGAACTGTGGTGGTTTGTCATAAGCATAACAAACCTACTACACCACTTGCATGACTTCATGGAAAAACCATTGCCCAAAGGCATAAAGAGTTTGGAACAGTCCCCTAACAAATATTCCAGGATTTTGTCTTTTGAGACTGGACAGAGATAGAAATACTTGCTTTAAAAAAGAAGGCATCTGAGACACAAGCCTGAGATACAGGCCAAGTAGGGTTTACACACAAGGGCCTCAAGAGGCCACAAAGGTGTAGGCAGATGAAAAAAGTGAGCAGAGTGCAGAGTAACTTGTTCTTAGCACTGCCTGGCGGAGCAGCACAAAGACTCAAGTCACTGAAGTACTGGCAGGCAGGAGGGAACCTGCAAGAATTTCCATGCCTCAGCCTAATACTCATTTAAATTTACCTCCAAAGGTTTGGGGCAACTTCTGAGCATTAGCGTTTATCTCACCAAAGACAAAGCAGGAACATGAGGGAAGTGTGCAGCAGTCTTTAGCCTGGAAGGAGACTGCCTCAGAAGAATGTCTGCATTTTGCATGAAGACTGCTATTTGGATGATCTTGTGAGATTACAGAAAATTGGGCTTTTGAATTATTTTACTACCAGAGAAGGATGGGTAAGGAGTGTCATGGGAATAGAGTCAGTAAGCAACAAATGAGGGGGAAAAGCCTTTTGGTTTCCATTAGCAATGTGAATAGCAACATGCATTTCTTCCTTGCTGGAGATGCCTTTGATCATATACATGACTGTTACCAAACAACCAATAACTGATGGGAGTGCAATAGTTTTTGTGTCTGCCACATGTGCAGGGAGGAATTCCTGCTGTCTGGTACTTCAGTCTTTACAGTGCAGTATTATCACACTTTATCTGTTTCTGTGTCTTTGGAGCTAAAACCCAAACCTGATGTTGATGATTCTAATTAGAAAAAATGAAAAAAAAAAAGAAAAGAGCGTTTTTGCCTCCTTCCTGGCTATTACTGTGTAATTTTAGTTCTGGAAGACTTTTAAAACCTACTCACATCTGGAAAACTTATTTTTCTCTCTTCATTAAGTTCTGATGTCAAGTGGTGTTACTGGGCTATGTGACCAGCTTGGGTTGCAGAATCATCTGAAACTAAACAACAGAATGCTTTTCCTCAGTTGCTGGACACCAGTGGGATCCAAACCAGTCTGAAGATGAACAGGGCTGTTCGATCACCTCATTTGACTATCAGTTACAGGATTATGGAAGTTGGAAGTTTAAGTTACCCATAGTCAACATTGCCCCATTTACTCATTTGGTTAAGCAAGTGATGTGGCACAAAGTTGGAGGCAAAGATTTTGTCCTTCCTTCCTCTTTGTTTGTTGTCTAGTACATATATTAACATAACCTGTTGGGCCAAAATAGAGTGAACCATGGCCAGAATTATATTTAATCTTGCTTTGCTACGGTTTCTTCAGCAAGTAGTGTCAAATTTTTGCATTTCCAAAGATCATGAGATGGTTGATTTGCGACCAGAAGAGCTAATATATATGTACATATAACTTGAAATGCCGTAACTTAAACTTCAACTAAAGCATATTCTTAAAAAATAAGCATTACTAATGCAGTTTTCTAGACCAGAAGAGTCAATAAGCCCTAGATAGGTATGTAATATCTGAGTATGCTACAATGTAGTGTACCTGCAGCTTTAATACAGTGTTTTCAGATGTGCATGATACATGAGGTTATCATCTCTCTTCTGTTTCTGTCACAGCTGCTTGCAGTGCTGAGATGGATGTCCTAGTGTGGAATGCTGGATGAAATCTGCTGTTGAGATCTTGTCACAGTATGGTTTTGAGTAACCTCTCTGAGCAGCCCACCCTAAGGTAAGGGGACAGGGAAGTTGCTTTCATTGCTCCCTTGCACTGCAGAGCAGGTGAAATGGCTTGCCATGCTGTGATTCTCCTGAGAACAAGCAGTCTCTAGGTGACCACTTCTTTAATCTTGCAGCTGAAAGGCAAACATTATAACTGATTTTTTTTTTGTCTGATTACTTTGATAAATTGTATTTTACAAAAATCTTAATTTGCAACTGGATAAATGATTTCTCTTACTTTCCTCTGAGTTTTATTCAGGAAGTAGCCATAATGGCTGGTAAAGCTCTGTGATGACTGCAGTTCAGTTGCTCACCAGATGGAAAGAGCCCTGAGCACTCAAGGCGAATATTTAGCTAAGACTGGCCAGAAATCTGAATTAATGCTTGATTATCTAGATTCAGGCAAACTACTCATGTTTGGGCAGCCTCTTCGGTAGCCCTGAGAAGCTACAATTGACAGTTTATTCTTACCCATTAAGTCAGGTTCCAAACACTATTAGCAAGTCCTAATAACTGCTGTGAAAATTATAAATATGCTGGCGTTAGGAACTGGCAGCTCTGTTTAGCTCTGTCTCAGGCAGACTGCCTTTTCAATGCTTCATTAGGGAGCTGGGAAATTGGAGCTAATGGATGGACTTTCTGCAGTTTTCCTCTTTTCTAACATCCAGTGACCACTGGATGGCACTGAGGTTACTGTCCTGCTTACAAATACATTCTAAGAAGACTCACACTTTGATTTTAGGAGTTCCGAAAAATTGTCTGGGACACTGAATTTTGGTTATTTGTTTGGACATGCATAAGGCTGGTTGCCTCAGCTCTTGTAGATTCTTCTCCTCTCACTTACTGCCCCCGCTTTGGGACTGCTTGCAGCTAACAATAAATACTTGCTGTAAATCTCCACACAGGTGTGTATGGAGCCTCAAACTTGTTGTGGGTGCATGCCGTCCTATTGCACTGGGTGGGTGAAAAAGATAAGGAGCCTTAATTGTATTAATCCCTAAGCTACATCACTGGTACTGGCTTTCAATTTCAAAGGATCTGCCAAAGCATACAATTGTCTTAGGTACTGGCAGCTACAGACAAAGTTCACTTATTATCCAGCCATCTTAATGCCCATGGTTTCTGAAGATTTCCCATGCTGAAAACACATGAACTATAGCACAATATTTTCAGAAACCAGAACACTCAACATCTTCAGATATTTGTAGATGTCTGACCTTAAAGCTTCTTATCTGTCCCTGAAGATGTTCTCTGGTGAGGCATTCAGATTTGTTTGTAGTGGAAATGCCACTAATCACTTTTTATTATGCTGGCTGAAGGCTTGAGCCACAAATACAGAATGAGCAGGTTTTATGTGTGCTTGATCCACTCAGTACAACCAGCATGGTGGTACACCTGGAACTGGGCATGGATGTGAATCTCAATAGCTGCAGCTATTGAGAAAATAATTTAAAAATAATTTTTTTACAGGTTCCATTTCAAACTCTGTAGTGCTGACCCAGCAGGATTTTGGGTTCATTTGTCCTCCTGGCCCCTCTTTAGCTGCTAGGTGCTGATGCCTTGAGCAAGTTAATACCCCTTCTCTTAAGCTCCAGGTTGTGTTTGATTTTGTAACCTAAGGAGCTTTTCAGGGAGATGGCTCTTCAGACTGCCCATGCCAGTTTGATTTGCTTTTGTGGGGCAGGTCAGAGCTGGCCAGTAGTCCAAGTTCCCTTAGTGCCAGGACACAAGCAAGGAGTGGGCCCTGAGATATGGACCCAGAAGAAAGCACAAGGGACAATGGTGAGCAAAATGCCTCTTTCATGTTTATTGTACTGGCAGGGTAGTGGTCTGGCAGCTACTGCACGGCACTTGGCCGTAATGCCAGCGTGCCTCTGACAACAGCAAAAAAAAAAAAAAAAAAAAAAAAAAAAAAAAAAAAAAAGGAAAAAAAAAAGTGGAAGGTAAAACCAGCACATGGGAGGATCATGGGGACTGGGGGAACAGCAGCTTCCATGAGGAGTGATAATAATATCATAGTGGAAAGCCCTGATGGCCATGTAGCCGCAATCAGACCATTTATTATTGTCTCGGGCCCAACACAGAGGGGTATTGCAGGGGAAGGGACAACAGCTGCAGGCCAGTGGGGTGTGACCCAGGGTTAGAGTGACCCTCTGGCTGCTGACCAACCAGAGGGGGCACACTCACACATGTCACAAGACCAGGTGAGAGGGATCCTGCCCTACCGACTTGTGGGGGGTGTCAGATCTCTGAATTCACCCACCACCGAGCTGCTGGGCTCCCTGGTCCCCCAGCCATTCCAACTGGTGGCTCAGGGACTACAACAGAGTGGGCCCTGAGATATGGACCCAGAAGGAAACACAAGGGAGAATGGTGAGTGAAATGCCTTTTCATGTTTATCATACTGGCAGGGTAGTGGTCTGGCTGCTACGGCACGGCACTTGGCCGTAATGCCAGCGTGCCTCTGACGACAGCTAGCCAACAGAGTGGTCTGCAGGTGATGGTGCCTTGTTGCTTAGCTCTGCAGCTCTGCTAAGTGAAAGATGAAGTTGGGGTACTCAGAGTCTGAAAGAGCCAGGAACTGAAATATCACTTTGGTTAAGGTGACTAGATGCCAAGTGCTTGATTCTTTTAAACTATTTTCAGAATTGTTCTTCCCTGCTCTGTTCCCTCAGACTTTCAGCAGATTAAAGGCAGGTCAGAATCGCTTTGTGAAAACCCAGTTTGCAATACACTGGCTTTCAGAAAGGAATTTCAGACTATATATACACAACTGATATTGGAAAAGTCTGAACACATAGGGCACCATTTTCTGGTGTCTGTTTTGATGTGTCTTTCTACACAGCAGATACACATCTAGGCACCAAACTACATGAAAGTTCCCAATGTCTCTTTCACTACCACTTAGTTGCAACCAAAATCAGACATTAAGGAAGTCAAGAAATCTTAAGCTGTGCACACTTAGTTCATGACTTCAGAGATGCTACATGCTTGTTCTTATTAAAACTGGACATTACTTTAACACAGACAGGAAATTTGAGAGAAGAGGCTAATTTATTTATTTTTTGAAAGAGACTTGGTACTTATGTGTAAAAACAAAATACTGAGATGTTTAATAGGCACATGTGGCCAAAACATCATCAAGCATTGATTTGGTTTAGAGAAATAGGTGGCAGTGGAATATTGAATTTTTTAAAGTGTCTGTTCTTCTGAGAATACCATAAGCTAATTTTAAATAGATATAAACTCTGCTAGTTGTTTTTGATTTTGCAAGGACCTCATGATTCTGCAATCAGTCTGAACTCAAGCTTGCTGGTATCCAATGCCTTTGAGAGTACTGTGTTCTGTGTGACATTCAAAGTACCTGAACACAGTCTGTCCAGTAGCTACTGAAGCTATGTTTGATGTGGTATATAGATATACAGCACACAGCCACAGGGATTTGGATGCCCAGAGCAATCTTAACATCATTCTTCTCCCAGCTAGTATGTTTTTCCACTTGATTTTCTCTTTGTTTTTTGACTGTGTCCTTTCAGTGGACACTTACAATCCAAACAGTTCTATTTTGTCCAAAGGGCTTGTATTTACATATTTTTGATTCCTGAGAAACTGTGGTGGCTCTTTGGCAAGGTAATGAAAATAAAGATTGTATACTCAAGGATTTTTGGGCAGAAGGGGGAACGGTTCAGTTCTATGGAGCTGTTGACTCACATGGCTCTCTGTCTCTTTTTACAAAGCCAACTATATATAAAAGGGGAGGCTTTTTATGAATCAAGTGTTACTTAGCTATGGTTTGGTTCCCTTCAATTCTTGATTTGAAAGATCTGTTCCACTGTCAGAAATCTGATGTCCCTATAGAAAAGAATCCTTCCAGTTTCTATCCCCTCAAATCTGAAGAATGTTAAACTGACAATTTCTGGGCTGTGGGAACGTATTTTAAAGTTCTCATATCTGCAGAAGTAAACTAAACATAGCCTAAATTTCTCTAAGTAATAAACACGCTGCTTCTAATCAGCAGCAGCTCTACAAGGTGTGAGTGTGGGTGTGTGTTTCTGTGGGTGGTGGTGCATTAGCTGTTGTGACCTGCAGTAGACACTGATTAAGTTCTGTCTGCACAGCATCATGTGAACTGAAGCAACTGATGTCTGCATGGGAAAAGTTGGTGTTTCTTTCTGAGCAGCTGAGCTGACATGTTCTCACATCTCCCAGGTTCTTCCTTGCTTCCATATCTGGTGTTGTATGCGCACTGAGACACCTCATGCTCTGACTTTGAAAACTGGTATTTTTAAAAATAGACTTCTGAGGTGTAGATAGAAAAATGCTTAAAGCACTCTTATAAGCAAAACCCAGAATGAGCCAAACTTTCCCAAACACTTCCCTGTTGTGGTAGAACCTGCACAAATAAGCCAATTCATCCAAATAGGCTGAACTGGGAAGGGGCAGACAAGCCTCCACGATGTTGCCTAAGCAGCAGCCTTCTACACACAGCACCTGGGACACCAGAACAGAAAGGCTGCACTGCAAAGTTGCAATAAAAGGGGCTGGAATGTATGGGGGCAGTGCCATACTGCTGTGTTTAGGTGAGTGGTATGACCTGGTGGCTGTGCGCTGTCACACAAGTAGAGAAGGTACAGTACAGCTAAGAGAGCCCAGGCTCCTGAGGCATGTGCAAAAATGTCACAGAACTGAAGTAGCATGAATGATAACCGAATTTAATCTCCATCCTGAAGAGGCAATGAACAGAAGAGGGCAAGAACTGAATGCATGTTAGCATCTAACACAAAGATGTCAAGGAGATCCTCATATAAGCAAGCAGGAGTCACCATCATTAACATTACCCCCTTCAATACTGTAAAAGAAGTGTGGCAGGTCAAGGCAGGTGATTCTTGCCCTCTACTCCATTCTCGTGATGCTTCACCTGGAGTACTATTTACTACTGTGTGGGCCCCAGCACAAAAAGGACGCAGACTTTTTAGAGTAAATCCAGAGTAGGCCACAAAGATGATCAGATAGATGGAGCACCCTTCCTATGAGGAAAGGCTGAGAGAGCTGGGATTGTTCAGCTGGAGAAGAGAAGGCCTTGGGGTGATATTATAGCAGCCTTCCAGTACCTGAAGGGAGCCTACGAAAAGTATGGAGAGGGAGTTTTTACAAGAGCATGAAGTGATAGGAAAAGGGGAAATGGCTTGAAACTGAAAGAGAGTAGGTTTAAATAAGTTATTAGGAGAAATTCTTCACTGTGAGGGTGCTGAGGCACCAGAACCGGTTGCTCAGAGAAGCTGTGGATGCTCCATCCCTGGAAGTGTTTAAGGCCAGGCTGGATGTGGCCCTGAGCAACCTGGCTAGTGGAGGGTGTCCCCGACCATGGCAGGGGAGTTTAAACTGGATGACCTTTAAGATCCATCTCTCCTTTCCACCTGCGGCTGCTGTGCTAAGGTGGGGCCATGTGCTTCCCCAGGGACTCTTTGGGGCTGGCATAAGCCCCACTGCAGCTGCTGCCATGTGTCATGGCTCCCAGAACTGTTAGTGACACACAGGGGCTTTTTGTCCCTGCTGGGCACACTTGCCCAGGACACAGCCAGGGCAGTTCCTTGAGAGGCACTGTCTCCACCATGTCCTCTCTCCTGTGTACAGGTGTTGCATTAAGAATATAGGCATTTGGCAGAAGATAAACTCTGGCATCCAGTTGGTTCTGAGAGATCAGAGGGGTTGATCTAGGCTTCATTTCTGGGTGTAAACAATTAGGCACTGTAAGTCTGGTCATGTTCAGTGGGATTCCAGGTGCAGAGATAGTGTGGGTTACACCAGAAATCCAGCCACTATGGTGATCCCAGATTCACGAATGGTGCAGGTCATGAATTCATTGCTGTAAGTCTGGTCAAGCTCAATAAGAAGTTTCACGAACACAGATGTGTTCCTGCTCTGCCCAAAGCTGGTCTATGATGGAGGCCTCTTCCTGGGACAGTGTGGGAAAGCAGGCAGCCACACGTGGCCTGGCTTTGTCACCTCTGTCCTGTTTAGAGGAACAGCCTATTAATGATTTGTTACTTGTGAAGAGCAGATCCTGCAGAGGGAAAATGGTAGCAGATCCCTTGGGGAAATTTGTAAGCTAATGGTTTTTGAGGCCAGGGTCATGTTTAGAAGACACCATCAGTATCTCTTACTCTCTAGTGACTATAGATGGGCTGGAAGAATACTGAATATGCTTCTGTTAAGTCTCCCCTGATTCAACTATATAGTGTTTTGACAGGACTTCTGTTTCTAGATAACTCTGCAATAGAAAGCAATCAATAGTAGCTCATTTTTGGTTATTCTTCCCCCACATAATGCTTTTGTTTTGCACTTTTGCTCATTTGATCAGGTCCAGAGATAATCACTGACTGTCCCTGTTCCTCTTATCATTGACGCTACTGTCAAGAGTTGGACTGAGTTTGCATAACCATTTCTGTAAACCATGATTTTTAAAGGAGGTGCTATATGGAGTACATCCAAGAGCCAACATTTATTCTTAAAACAAAAGGTATTTTCAAAGCTAAAGCTGTGGTGTAAGACAGCCCAATCTGACCCATTCACAGGACCAGTTCAACTTCCTTCACCAAAATATTTCTATTTCTTCCTCTTTGTAGGTTAACCTCAAGTAAAATTCTAAATTGCCTCTGAAGCTGTTATTTGGCTGCATGTAGCTCTACATCCACAGGAGGGGGCACTTGAATAAAATTTTGAGCAGTGCCGAATACCTCTCTTTTCATTCCTCCTTTTGTGCAGAGTGGCTCTGTGTGTTGGAGAAGGGGAAGAATTAAAACATGATGAAAGTGCATGGAAACTAAATAGCCCATCAAGTCCTGAAGTATATTTCTGAGGTCTTCTAATAGGTGGATCTTGCACTGTTTCAGTCATGGTTTGCTTCAAATCAGGTAATACAATATGCACACAAAAAGTAATCCATCAAAATAAATAAAACAATGAATCATATTGTTCCTTGGTCTGAAAATTTTGTTCTCTGCTTCAGTAGGCAATATGGCATTTTACATGGAAGCCTTTTTTTCATGCTTAACATCCACGCACAGGCATCTAAAGGGTTGAACTTGACTAAAGAGCAAGCTGCTAGTGGTTCAGCAGACTGAAAGATCTAGAGTTCTTAGTCTGGTGCAGAGAAATTGTACTGCAGTTTCACATCATCTTTGTTTAAAAAGGGATTTACTTCCCACACCTGCCTGGAATACATGGAGGTATGCTTCCTGAGAGGAGTAATAAGTGAAGGAAAACATATTTCCACATGCATTACCAGCAGTCTGCACTTCAGCTACACTGATGTGTCCGACCTTTCTGAGGGACTGGGGCTTAGCTGAGCATTAGAAAAGTAGATGTGTAGCTCTGCTAGACCATGTTTCTTGTTCTTTGGCCCTCTCTAATGCCTCTCTGGTCTTTCATGATTGACAAGGTGTAGCACTTGGGAAGAACTGATTTCTAGCTCTTGTGGACTTAAAGATTTTGAAAGCTGAAACTATGAAAGAAGCAGGCACGAGTTTAAATGCCAGCAGGAGTGAGACTTGGTTCTACCAGTAGAGTCAATAGCAGGTTTTTGTATGTATTTCCCCTCCTCCTTCCACTCTTGCTTTTGTTCAGTTTAAATCTAAACTCTGGATAAGGACACTGTGCTGCTCAGGACTGGAGACAGAGCTGTCTTCACTGGAGCAGCAGGCTCATACACAGAACTGCAGTGAAGATGTCTCAGCAGAGATCCACTACTGCCACGGCATGATTCCTGCTCATAGATTCCTTCTCCTGAGCCAGAACAGATTCCTTTAATCTGGGAGAGGACAATGAAGAGGTGACTGCTGATTTCAGTATTCAGATTTTAACACTGAGGAGAGGAAAAATTAGAGAGGAGGTCTGATATGACTAGCAAAACATCTTGCTTTTCCCTTTCCTATTTTCCAGAGTTGGCAGATACGACTCTCACTGTCTTCCAGGGGCCATACAACAGTCAGAAACCATAGTTTGAAAACAACTCCTGTAATAAGGGTTTTTAGGTATGGCAGGGTCCTAGAAGAGGAAAGAAAAGAGAGAAAGTGTTGAGGGTCCACTTTTAAATTTATCATATTAACCCTGTTCTTGCTAGTGATATATCCGTAATAAATTAATTATTTTGCTGCTGCCCATGTTATGAACTCTGTGTAGAAGAACAGACATATGGCTGGATTGCTTGTGTGTTACTTCCCTCCTCCCCTCTTGCTTTTATCTTCTCTTATGATACCATGGGTTGCATTTTAAAGCCTCACAGCACTGGCCTAACTGCACTCTCTGACAGCTGCAATCAAATTCTTGTTTGCCTGACTGCTAACAGTTCTACCAATGAAATTCTGGCTGACTGCAGTAAGAACAGAATTGGAGCAGTTCAGGCTCCTCTAAAAATACCACTTCAAGAGACTGCTGTAGGAAAACACCACGATTCTGCATCTCAAAGAATGAACACTTATTAGGGCCAACATCAATGGATGTGGAACCTGAGGCAGGGAAGGAGACACATTTTTTTGCTTATGTGGGTTATGGGGGAGAAAGCAGGACCTAAAGTTCCTGGTCCCAGGCAGATTGGTTGAGCCTAAGCCTCATTGTTTAAAGTTATGCCAAATGCCATTCTGTTGATGTCTTTGATTTCTCACAAGACATTTCATCCTGCTTCAAAGCCCTTGACTATTTGAGAACTATTCAAGGTCAGCTACCACCCCACCTAATATTGCTGCTTTTCAGAGAAGGCATCTGCAGAACTGTGGCTACTTACTGCACCTGTAACAAAGCTAGGACAATTTTCTTTGATTCTTTTTTCTTTCTTGAGAGAGACAGCTGCTTGGCTCTACTGCCAGCAATGCAATTTTAAATTCCTGAGACTCCAATTAAAAACTAGATCTGTTTCCAAAACACTATTAAGGACACACCAGGGGATAAAGGATTTGAATTTATTGTCATGAATATAAAGCTTATCTCCTTATTTGTGGCCACAGACAAGCCTTTCTGTCTTGCAGGGTAAAAGAGTACTCATCCAACAAAATGGAGACTGCAACTAGTGCTTTTCCTTTTGTGAGATGCCTAGATTTCAGAAGCTGGCAGTGGTGAGATAAACATACTATTAGGAGTGATGATCTAATAAAACAGCTGGCAATCTTTCCGTGTCAAATCTGCCTTGTGTCCAGCTCACTTGTTTTCTGTGAGACACTTAGGACTTGATGTTCCCAAATGTGTGCCATCTCTCTCCATATCAGACAGCCAAATATGTAAAATTGCTACTTGCTATTTTGATTCAATATTACTTGAGAAGTATGCCTGGTAGTACTTCTTGTCTTATGAGCGTTCACTACTGGGATCTGCCAAAAAAAGATGATGCTGTGAGCTGTAGCAATTCAGAAATAGGCTCTGCCTCTGCTCTGCCTAAGCTTGCTCTGCCGAAGCCTTCAACGTCAGTTCGACTCCTTGTCTCTTGATGGTGATTACAGTGAGCTCAGAAAAATTAACTAAATCTTCAGTTGTTTGAGAGCAACCATCCTATCTCTCCTTCTTCTGAGTTGTGTGTGGGTATAGATGAAGAATCTATCCTTCACCAAGAGACTGGAAAACAGTCGTCTCTATGGGTACCAGCAAAATGTCACTCTGTAACTGCAGCTGATGCACCACTAATTGCCAAAAGCAGATACATAGCAATTGGGGGTGTCAAAGCTACTGAGGTGCTTCCAGATCTCAGGGCACAGCTGGGCTCAAAGAGGACAGAGCATGATTTTAATGCTGAATGCAAGGTAAGGCTCTTACGTAAAGCGAATAATAGGCCTCTGCAACTGCTCAGCATTGTGCATGGTGTTCAAGGGAATCAGGGCCATGTTCTGGCCATAGGGAAATACGGCTTGATTGAGTTATAATCCCTGACACAGGGATCTTTGAACCTGTTTAAAACCTAACCTTTAAAAACTGCTAGACATATTCAGGGATGAAAAGTTCATGGACCATAAGGAAAGAAGACATTTTCTCTGGTTGAGGAGGTCTGAGCCCATGACAACCAGAAGCTGAGATACAGTGGGAGAAAAGCTGCTTGCTGTGACACTGGTCTTTCCCTCTGTGCTGTTCTCAGAAAGTAGCCTCATTTACACAGGCCTTTGCTATAGCTGCCAGTTTTCACTGCTCTCAGTGCAGGTGCTGCTGAACAAGGCAGCTAAGGGCCAGGGATTCAGACACACTTGCCTTAGTTCATACATCTTTTCTACCAAAAGAGAGGATAATTGGTTAGCTTTTCATCCTCACCTTGGGGGCAAACACAATGTTATATGGGGAAGCTTAGTCTGAAATACATTTTTCTTCTGAGGAACTTGCAGCATCTCATCTACAGTTCTGACACTGTCACATTCCCAAATGCAAAGAACAGAGAGATTTCAAACCCAGAAACAAAACACTTCAGCAGCTTTCTCTATTTCTCACCCTCGTTTCCCACCACTGTTTTGTTGGATTCTTCCTTAAGCCAGAAGTGATGGCATTGAAGACAACAAGGAAGTTCTTGGACACAAATGGAATGCTTTATAGCGGATGGAGGAAAACAGAACTCAGCATTTCTGCAATGAAAATTGAGCAGACTAATTTTTCTCTTTACCACTTATTGTGCGTTTTTCCCCAGAAGAAAACAGAAATTAACACTTAATGAAATACCCTTTCCTGCCACTTGGTTCCTCAGGGGCAGCTCAGATCTCCCTTATCCTTTTTCTGGAAGGCGGCCTACAACACAAAGGTTCAAAAAAAGATCTTCCCTTTTTTTTTTCTTTTTTTTTCGTTTTCTTTTTTTTTTTTTTTTTTCCATTGCAGATATCTGAGCTGTTTGGAAAAAAAACCAACCAAAACAGAACGAAACCCACCAAAAAAGAAAATTTAAAAGGCAACTCAATAGTCCTAGTACTCCTACCACTTGGTTCTCCTGTCAAGGACAGAATAAAACTGTAATTGGCTACAATAGATAAAAGATTTTTTCAGACATGACTTCCCTCTGTAAACTGGAAGATGACACCAAGTTGTGTGGCAGTGCTGATCTGCTGGAGGACAGGAAGGCTCTGCAGAGGAATCTGGACAGGCTGGATTGATGGGCAAAGGCCAACAGAAAGAGGTCCAACATGACTAAATGCCAGGTCCTACACTCTGGTCACAACAACCCCATGCAGTGCTACACGCTGGGGGAAGAGTGGCTGAAAGCTGCCTGGGGAAAAAGGACCTGGGGGTGCTGGTTGGCAGTGACTGAACATGAGCCAGCGGTGAGCCCAGTTGGCCAAGAAGGCCAATGGCATCCTGGCCTGTATCAGCAATAGAATAGAAAATAGGAAAACACTTTCTTTTTAAAATTCTCAGCAGAAAGACCGTGCTGCAACAGCCAGCCCTCACATAAAAACCCAAACCAAAGCTAACCAACCAAGCAAACAAGAAAACCCCAAAAGAATTATTTCTTTTGGGGAAAGGAAGGTAGGGAGAGGAGAGCAAAGAGATTGTGGACAGCTGCCATACTTATTTCCATGTGCAAGAGACCATGAGGAATTGAAAGATAAAATGGTTTTATTCCAAAATGCCTGTACAAAAATAAAATGTTCATTCCTTCATTACTAAAAATATTACCACCAGTAGACAGGGCTGGTACTGTCTATTTCCATGGAGACCACTGCAGTAGTTTAGAGCTCTGGTTTTGTGGGCAGAGGAATATGCTGTTAAATTAACTAATACTTGAGAAGATAGACATAAATCCTCACTACGTATTTTGGGAACTCACATAACCTTAAGGCAATGCAGCTACAATAACATTATAATAACATCCTCTGACCTCCACTAGCTACTTCTTTCTGGTGATGTCAGTGACACAAATGTCCAGAAGTGGTGTGAGTGTTCTGATGATCTTACCCAGTGCCCTCCCCATTCTGCAAAAAGGACTCGTCCATCTGACACTGATGTGAAAGGGAACAACCTGATGCTGTCAGCTCTGGGTAGGTTTGTTCCTTTACTACCCATTCTAAAAAGAGCAGAGTGCAGCACTGTGTTAACCTTGCACAGACAATAGTCAAAGTAAAGCAGAAAGAAGGCAGAGGCAAGCCTTCTTTTTCTGGTTTCCTTCTTCATTTCTAGGCTGTGAAATCACTGTACTGAGCAAGAGGTGTGTGTAATGCCACTGCGCCACTGCCTGGTGATTCCTAATGATTCATATGATCATTCCTTCCTTCCTT
>VXAZ01002629.1:1130295-1193096 GCA_013399875.1 Gymnorhina tibicen | reverse complement strand
TGTGTGCGTGTGTGTGTGCGTGCACCTTCATGCGTGCGTGCTTATGTTCCTGCGTGGTCATGCATGTCCATGTTCATGCGTCATGCGTGTTCATGTGTGTTCATGTGCGTTCACTGGCACCGGGCTGCACCAGGGACAGTGTGACCGGCGGCACCAGGGAACTGCTTCCCCCCTGCAGTGGGCACTGCTGAGGCCACACCTGGAGTCCTGTGTCCAGTTCCGGGCCCTCCATTCAGGAAGGACATTGAGGGGCTGGAGTGCGTCCAGGGGAGCGATCGGAGCTGAGGAAGGGTCTGGAGCCCCAGGAGCGGCTGAGGGAGCTGGGAAAGAGGCTCAGCCTGGAGAAAAGGAGGCTCAGGGGGGACCCTGTGGCTCTGCACAACTCCCTGACAGGAGGGGGCAACCGGGGGGGTCGGGCTCTGCTCCCAGGGAACAGGGACAGAAAATGGCCTACAGCTGCACCAGGATGGGTTAGGTTGGACATCAGGAGGAATCTCTTCACTGAACAGGTGATTAAATACTGCCTAGGGAGGTGGGGGAGTCACTGTCCCTGGAGATAAATTTAAGTAAGGACTGGACGTGGCACTCACAGTACCCTGGTCATGGTGACAACGTGGTGCCCTNCAGGGAACAGGGACAGAAAATGGCCTACAGCTGCACCAGGATGGGTTAGGTTGGACATCAGGAGGAATCTCTTCACTGAACAGGTGATTAAATACTGCCTAGGGAGGTGGGGGAGTCACTGTCCCTGGAGATAAATTTAAGTAAGGACTGGACGTGGCACTCACAGTACCCTGGTCATGGTGACAACGTGGTGCCCTGTCACAGGTTGGACTTGGTGATCTCAGAGGTCTCTTCCCAGCTGATGCATTCTGTGAGTTACAGGGCAGCCCCTGGGCACATCTGTCCCTACGTGGAACCCCTCACACTCCAAATGGAAAAGCAGAAAAGAAAACACCCTTCTTTTTTTCCAAAATATAACTTTATTATATATGCATATATACACACACACCACACGCACTATATAGAAGCTGAACGAATGCAAAACAGGGATGGCCCACACACTGTTTCAGGTGTGCACAGGTGTGCACAGAATACAGGTTTCCAAAAACCCCCAGCAGCTCCTTACCTGTGTCACTTCCACGTTTCACACCAAACCACAACCCAGAGCTCACGGCACCGAGCGACATCGCAATCAAAGGAGTAAATGAAAATAAAGATGAAATATTTCTCAACTCAGTCCAGTGTCAAAAAAAAGCTTAAAAATCTAAATGTACAAATTCAGCCTTAAAATGGTTTAGTGCAAATATGAAAATTAACAGCATATTTTTAAGGTATTTAAATAAGCTTTAATATAACTCTAGTGCTTCATTCCTATACATGTTTTCCCATCAATAGATCCAACAGCACAGGGGCATTTCCTGTTAAGGGCGGGACAAACCCAGAACCTGGAAACAAACAGCATAAAGTCACTTGTTAAATCATTTATTTATCTCTCACTGAAGTTTCTTAAAAAGGGACAGGGGGTATTTATTAGTGGAAGAGCAAAATATTTATGCTTGTAGGCATTCTGGAAGGGGCGGGCAGGGGAGCGGGAGCGAGGGGTCGAGAACCGCCGTCCCTTGTCCTGACATTCAGCACGCGGCTGCTGGTGGTGCAAAGGTCCGTGGGGCGGGGGCGGCCCCGCCATCAGAAGGTCTCGTCGTCGTTGCAGTCGGCCGTCCAGTGCCCGAACACCTCGCAGGTGTCGCAGTAGGGCCGCTCCTCGCGCCGGCTGCCGTGGTGCGCCGAGTGCGGCGGCTCCTCCAGCGC
The DNA here is from genome assembly GCA_013399875.1 of Gymnorhina tibicen. Classification (NCBI taxonomy): domain Eukaryota; kingdom Metazoa; phylum Chordata; class Aves; order Passeriformes; family Artamidae; genus Gymnorhina; species Gymnorhina tibicen. The sequence goes on along the minus strand of VXAZ01002629.1, from coordinate 1,191,284 downwards.
CTGCGCCTGCGTCGGGCAGTCCTCGGTGTCGTGCAGGTCGAAGCAGCCGCAGATGTCGCAGAAGAGACGGGGCTTCTTCTTGGACAGGCTCTCCTCCTCGCTGGAAGAACAGCACCAGCACGAATCAGCGCCTCTGTCACACAGGAGCAAGGCCCACGGCCCTGCACAGTGAGCTCGTGCTTACTGAGACTCAGGAAATGCCACAGAGCCCAAGGAAAAATAGGGTACAAACCCCTTCTCCACCACCCTGCGGTGCCCCCACAATCCCCTACACTCTAGTATTTACTAAACAAGCTGCTGTTTGTGCAAATATTTGCACAGAGACATTTAAAAGAAACACGTAAGCTAATTCCTCTTTTCCCTTAAGAGAGGTGAAGTAGTGATATATCAAACAGGCTTTAGTTCTATTTCTCTGGATTGGATCATCCCATCCCAACACAGCTACAGCCTCCTGGGAGCAGACTCTTCTGCACTTGGAAAAAGGCCAGATCCACCAAGTCTGACAACAGACATGTCATGATACATCAGTGTTTGTGATTGATAACTACAGAGCATTATTTGCACCACCAGTTACACCACAGCATAAAAAGAAGGCTGGATTCAACCACTGCTCTCCAGGGAAAGCTCCGCCTGTCCCTCCTGACAGCTGAGATCAGGCTGGTGCATCGTACAGCTGCCAACCCGCTCCACCAACAGTTCCCAAGACCAGAGCCGAGGTTTCCTTTAGGATTTGTACCTGTCATAGTTATTTATCTCCTCTTCGTTGCCATTGAGGGCTGCTTCACACATTCTTTGTATCTTCAAGTTCAATTCTTCGTTTCTCCTTTGCAGATCCACTATCACTGAGTTCAGGAAGTCGATCTAGGAGAGCCAAGGACAAGGACAGTCAGAGGGGCATGGGGATGGCACCTCCCCCAGCCCCAGGGTGCAGCGATAATGAATGTAACCAAGGAACACTTGGCAAATTAACAGGGAAGCAAAGGAGTGGAACCAACCTCGCCCTGGTGGAAGGAAGGGTTGCCATCAGCGGGTGAATTCAGGGAAGCAGAAAACCAGAAAAAGATTGGTGGTTAGTGTGTGTTCATGACAGTTCTGATGGCTGCACTACTGGGAAGGACATTTTTAAATCACTGTGACTGATGTTCGTGATCTAACGAAGGCTTTATCATAAGCAGAAGGTGATTCTATTCTAAGCATCTTCTCTAGGCATTTGTTGGCACAGGCCCCTGTGAAGCAGCACTTCACGAGGTCACTATGACTGTCCTACTCTGAATCACATCTTCCTGGCCCCAAGCATGTGCCAGCTGAGCACCTTCCTTCTCCATTGCTGCCAACCCTTGTTCTGAGTCCAGTTCTGCAGTTAGGAAGAAGCCAAGGCCAACATTTTCAACTGCAGAAGCTTAGAGGTACCCAGGAGCTCAGGGAGCCCATTTCTCCAAGATGGCAAGCACCAGCTTCAGGTGGGCCACAGCTTTTCCTCATTCACATCCAAGAAACCTTCGGAAAGAAGGCCAAGGAGCAGTGAGTGCTCTGCTGGGCTGTACCTCTGAGGCTGCAGGGCACAACTTGGCCACTCTCATTTCCTGCTTGTTTCCTCACATTCCTGTAATCTGAACTGTTTCTCTAGTAGCACTCATCACTTGATTCTTAGTATTTACTGTCACTGACATTTCCCTTCAGAAGGTGAGGGCTACAAGATAAATCTGCCTGTTAAAATCCTGACTGATAAAACCCGATAAGGACTGTCTTTGGAATACTCCCCTCCTCTACAGCCCCACTGCTGGTTTAGCATGCTCATGTGCACATCCACTACCTGCTTCTCTCTTGCAATTTCCTCCTGAAGCAGAGTAGCAGCATCACCTGTAAAGAAGAAAACCAAACAAGGTACAGCGTGACTAGTGCGATGGCTCAGTCAGAAAAATGTCACAGGCTCTGAGGGCACAGACAGGGGAGTGGCTCTTGCTTTACCTGAGGGGCTCATTACAGTTAAAGGCTGCTCGTTGTTTTCCTTGAGTTTTTGCTCCAAGTGCTTCACCTTTTCCTCAAGTTTCAGTTTGTCAGACTCCAGTGACTTCACCACTGACTGCAGAGTTTTTGCAGAAGCGTTTTCTCCGCGGAGCACCGTGATCTGGAAGAGTTGTTTGAGAACACTTGGACCTTCCAGCACCAAGTCAGAGCACCAAGGCCAGGGCCCTTGAAGCAAGGGCTGAACAGCCACCAACACCACCTGCCTCGGCACAGGTATCTAGAGATTTGAGGCTAAGGTTTAACTATGCCACACGAAAGAAAAATGATCAGCCAGCTGATCAGGAGCCAGCACACAAAGCCTCTGGCTGCAACTTAATCGAAATTAGGAATCATCCCATTCCTCATTTACCTCATGTCTGAGTTTTTCCAGTTCCTCATCTTTTTGTGTGATCAAGGCACTAGTAACGTTGATGGATTTCTGTAAAGATGCTCTCTCTTCATCAATTTCTTTTTTTAAAGTTGATTCTCTAAAAGAAAACCAAGTAAAACCAGAAGTCATCTAATGAATGGATAACTGTAGTGGCCTAAAGTAGTCTCATTTAATTTCAAGTATTAAACTACTGTAAGAAGTGGTTCTTAAAAAACGAATTACAATTTGCTACTTGACTAAGGTTTTATATATGTATAAACATTTCAGGTGTTACAACTGTGGAAACAAAGCGAAAACTTTACCTAGGTAGTACATGCCAGAATCTGCATAGCACCGTATCCATTTGAATTTAAAGGAGCAAGTTAACAGACTGGGGAGATACAGGATAAACAAACATGTTGCACAGTGTTCCACAAAACCTAACTTGAGAGTTTTGTTACTTCTTGAAAATTACTAACAAGCAACAAAACAGGCATGCAAAGCTCATTGTACAAGTTGTCATGCAAAGCATGGATGAGGCTGGAAATATCAGCTGGTCCTCACTAATTTCAGTGACATCATCATTTCCTGCACACGGACAAACAACATGGGATTTGTATTACTTATGGGAGAAGGGTTAAAAAGAAATTCTCCAAAGCAGGCACAACACCCTTCTGTGTACATATGTCCAGTTTTCCCAATCTTTTCTGTGGATCTAACAGAGATACAACTTCTGCCTACAGTTCCTGCCTTAAGGCACCCTCACACTGGTGCAAGCAGATCTTCCTGACAGGTCACAGAACACACAGAGTGAGTAACTGTCCTCTGATGTGAGGAGCATTGCTACAAATTTCCTTACAAGCTGAAAGGTTTTGGTTTAAAAAGAAAACAACAACAAAGTGACTTCCAGCTGTTTACTTTTCTCCAAGAGGAACCGACTCTTCGGCGCAGGCAGCAGTGCTGCTGTTGGCTCTGAGCTCCTGCAGGGATTCTAAACTGCACTACACTCTCCAGGACTGCTGAAGCATCAGGAGCAGAGCCCATCCACGTGGGAGGATGCTCAGGGGACAGCTACTGAGCTCAAATGGAAAAGTTTCCATCTCTGTGGTATCTACAGTTAGTGAGAGCCACGATACCCAGACCATGAAACACAGTAAATCTCACCCACTCGAGATAAACGGGCAACTCAACAATGAGAGCACAATCAATGCAATTCTTCCATTGTTCAGATTGTACTCGGGAATGGAAGCAGCAAGTGGAGAATCTGGGGTTTAGAAAAGCTGAGGCAGCTACCAAACAAGAACCACAATTTGATTTGGTTTTGGTATATTTTTACAATGAGAGATCAGTAGAACTGGAAACACAACAACTTGCAGACTGTGTGATCTTGCCTTCAAATACAAGTTATAGTCTCGTTAATAAAACCCAAAAGGGCATTGGCATGTAAAGACCCCCCCGGCCAACCCCGAGTCAGCAAAGCACTCAAAGCTCCACGGCCACCTCTGTGTTCTGCAGGATTCCCAACGCTCCAGCCTATCCCATGGTTTTCAGTGCTTTGCTGAGTGCATCAAAGGCACGTGGTGGCGTAGGAAAGAATGTGCCACCAGTGCACGGGATGCTGCTGACAGAGCAAAGCTGCAAATCCAGGATTTGCTGGCAAGTAAACCCTGAGGACATCTGGGAATCGCATCTGGAAGTTGCTGCTCACAAGCTCTGCTGCACCCGAGACTTCTCCCGAGCGTCCCTGTGCTGTGCACGCAGCTGGGGAAGGGCAGATGGAAACCCCAGTGACTCAGCCCATGCTCAAGAGCTCGTGATTGAGCCAGTGTTTCCGCTTGGTCGGATCTTCATTGAGAGATCAGGACCAAACAGATGCTTTTGGCACAAACATGGTTAATTCGCCATTTGTCGGGCTCGGTTCAACCACCGCAACACTGAGGTGGTTGAAAAAGGCAAACAGGGTGTAAGGATAGAAATAAAATATTTACAGACTCAATACAGGAGCCTCGAATGCTAAAACACAAGGGGAGAGAAAGGAGAGAAGAGAAGAGGAGAGAAAACAAGAGGGGAAGGAGGTCCCTGTGCTGGAGCTTTGGGTTTTCTTTGGACAGTCTCTCTGGGAGATGCTCCAGTGGGAGACCCAAAAATGCTGGAACTAGAGAAGCTACTAAGGAAGGTGCTGATCCCTAAGTGTGGATGGATCACAGTTCACTTCCAGGCAGAGTCTTGGCTGCTGCTGGAAGCGGACGATGCCGGGAGCATCGTGTGCCGTGGGAGTCACGCACAGTGAACTAAGGAGCAGGTGCTGAATGTGAAATACCTGCACTGTGAGAGCTTGCGAGGAAAAACCGTGTGCAAACGATCTATTTTATTTGAAAAAAATACCTGATTTGGTGAACTTAAACATTTTTCCTGCCAATTCAAGTCCAAAACATCTGCTTACCAGCAGGAGGGAAATCGAAACAGTAGAAATGACTTATTCATTTTAAAACTTCACTTTCTTGAGAAGCTTAAACCATGTTCTGAGCAGTGTGTGGAAGTCGTGGGAGAAAGGGGTTTGTTTTGGTTTAACATTAGAAAAAAAATCACCCAGATTCTTCCCTTACTACAAAAATAAGAAATTCTAAGAATGAAGCAAATACCTTAAAGTGCTACTGGGTAAGCTTTAAAAATGCAAGATAACAAGAACCACACGTTAGAAACATGGAGTACAAATGCAAAATACTGTAAGGAAGAACAATATTTGCACCAAGGGCCTTTTCTATTTTGGTAAAAAAAATATAGACTTTTTTTTTTTTTCATTATATATATATATATATATATATAGAGCTGAGTGTTTTACAAAACAAAAGCAAGACACCAAGGGACAAAGGCAGCCAAAATATGTACAACAAATTTACTAAAAAAAAAAAAAAAATTATTTATTGTAACGTGGATAGACTTTCTTGAGTCTTACCATTAAAGACACACAGATATAGCAAGGGAAGCAAGGGCAGGAAAGGGAAGAGAGAGGAATGAAATGAGTATCGATAAATAGCGAAGCTCAAAGACAGTCAGACAGCAACCCACACTGAACCCAACGAGCTGAGCAACACAGAACCCCCCAGGATCCATAAACACCAAACTCCTGGCACTCCCAGCTGGACTCTTTCCTACAAGGGCATGCTAAAATAGAGGGAGAGAATTCCTGGGGGTGGAAGGAAGGTGAGAAAACCACCGCTAGAGATTTGACCTAACTGAAACACAAAGACGGCTCTTGTTCAGTAGCTTGAATTCTTAAGGCAAAGGGAGGAAATCATCATCTTCCCATCACCACATTCTGTGGAATTTGGGAATTTAGATGCTTTTTTCATCATTTTTACTTTATTAGCTCTTTATTCAGCCTAACTTCTTTTGTTAGCATCGGTGCCACATGCTGACATGTTCTGAGCCCCACTGCCTGCAGTTTGCCTCAGCAAGGCTGTTCCTATTCCTATTACCCTATTCCTATTCCTCATTTTCCCCTGTTCCTGTTCCACATTTTCCTCTTCCACTGCAGTTTATTCAACACTGCTGAGCAATGTCATTAAGCCAGTCACAAACTGGGGCATCTCCGTGTAACCGAAGGTAAAGTCACGGTAAAATTCACTTCACTGGTTTCATAATTGTCTGGATTATTTCAGGCAGCTCACCCAGAGTAGAACAGGAAAAGGAAGATCAGAGCCACACACCTTCCTCTGTAGAACTTACACAGAGTTTGTCTTTAAAAATGTTCTCTGTGAAACAGAACTGCTGGAAAGTATTGAATGCTTGGTCCCCACTCCCTCCTTCCTTTCCTCAAGTGATCCAAGAGTTACACTACTGAAAACACATTTTAAAACATGTTCAGTAACAGGCTGGTGATGCAGCTCATGAGGCTGGTTAAAGCTGGAGGTTCAGCTGATCCAATTCTGACATTCCCTGGGGAAGCACTGGCTTGGGAAACACCCCATGTGCCTGCTGTCCTTTGGAACAGCGGGAGATACAACAACCCCCTCCCAGAGAACAGAGTGTCAGGGAATAAAGAAGGGAACAGTGATACTACTGAGTGGCCAAGGATGTGCATAAACACCCAAGGGCCACCCACTGTTCTTTGTCGTGACCATTATAAATCCAGGAAATTTAACAGGGGTTGGTTTGTTTTTCCTGGAACACCCGAGGTGTCGTGGGGAGCTGTGTTGTTTTCTAAGGATTTATGTAACTGCTTTTGGAAAGCCCCCATTTCCCTCAAGGCACAGGGGCCAATCAGCTTCCCATGCACACACTGCAGACACTCAGCTTTGTGACTTGGGACCTTTCCCTGAGCAGCAGTTTACAAAGGGATGCCCCAGTCACCCAGGACAAATCTCCTGGCATTTAAAAGCAGTGCTGAATGAACTGCAATAACCCACAAGGAACTCCACAGCCCAAAACCATGAGAGCAGCAAGTCAGTGCTCAGTAACTTTTCTTTCCTCTTCCCCTTTTCCTCTAATAACCCTCCTCAGCATCACTGTATTGTCCATTATTCCTAAGAGCTCGCTGGGTCAGATCTGTGCACACACATTTTATCAGACCGAGGGACAATCCAACATTCCAGAGCAGACTAAAACCAAACATTAAACTGGTCACTGCAAATAAGAATTACCACAACGTGGGAGGTGTGGAACTAAAGCAAACGTGGACGGTTCCATCTCTAATCCAACGAGTGTAACAACTCAGCACTTTTAACCATGACACAACAGAAAAGAACAGCTCTTAGCAGCGTTTTTGTGTTACATTTCTGTAGGACTGTGGGGTTAAACACACGTCAGCAGGAACAACTTACCTCTTTTTCATCTCTAATAACTGGTTATTGAGTACTGATCTCTCCTCTTCCAGCTAAAACACAAGTACAGGCAGACTCCAGTTAATACACTACATTGTTTCCTTAGTATAACATATCAGAGCATCATTATCATCATAAAATAGAAGTGGGACAGGCTGCAGAGCCCCCAGATCCTCAAAGCAGCAATTTTCTACTGGCACAGCACATGCACCCAAACACAAACTGTTCAGCAACCAAAACATCAGCTACTGAGGGCCTGGTGGTGCTTTGTAAGCACTTCCACGTCCTGTGCACGCAGCAGAGGTGTGAGACCAGTGTTAAAGGATATTTCCGGGCCCCCCAAGAACCCTTTGTGTGCCTGGCCACTACTTTTAGCTCAGCACTGCTGAATTGCTGCATTTGCTGTGCTGGATCATTGCACCACTGATCTGTATTTGTTACTGCCCTGTTATTTATAGATAAATTATTGATCCCAAAGCTCTTGGTCTGGTGTTTGTTACCTGGGTTAGGAAATACAAACCAACAAAACTGCAAACGCCCACCACAGAAACACTGGGGCAATCGAACTTCTGATGAGGTTAAGAAAACAAGTATTTTTCAGGCAAATTAATTATTTCTTACCATCTCCTCCTTCCTTCTTATTCAGTGCCCAAAGTCAGCAATTACTGCTCTGAGAACTGCCTGTACCAAAATTCCCTGAGCACAGTCTCCAGTGGAATTTCACAAACTTCCAGGGTTCATCCACAAGGTCAGGAACACATACATTTATAATGGAAACCTCAGAGCCCTGACAACAGCTCCTGTCCCTGCCAGAGGGAATTCTTTCAGCACTCTGCAGATACTGAGGTTTGGCACAGAAGGTGTTAAACAAGCTTCCTCGAGCAGGCAGGTTGTCTGCCAGCCCCCAGCTCAGCTAAATGCAGCTCACTGAGAGCAGCCATCTCCTCCACATTTCCTGACAAGTTACCTTCTCCTTCCCTGTGCTGCAGTGCTGTTAAACATTCCAGGTTTGGGATTAACCGGGATCGTTTCAGTGGGCTTAATCAGACAACTTTCTGATTATATGAAAAATAGATGCTAGAAGGGTGTAGAGAGACTTCTATAAATAATTCCTAAAGCAAATCAAGATGTGTCTCTCAAGGCAAGTGACCACTGTGGGAGAGCAGAGCAGCCAGGGCACTACTGGGGGTACGGCCAAGTTTTCCTGCAGGTCAAACCCAGCCAAAATCCAGTTCCGCCAGCAGCACCAGAGCACCCCCTGATTCCCAGCTCCTGTCTTGTTTCCTGCCCACAGGCAGCCTATGTGAACTCCTGACATCTGTACAGACTGGTGACAAAAAAGGGAGGAATATGACAAGTCTGAGAAATGTGACTCCCAGGGAGCTGCAGCTTCAGCCGCTTCTCCCGACCCTCGTTCTGACACCTGGGCCCCTCTCCTCCTGCAGATCTCCAGAGTGAGGGGACACATCTCCTGTGCATCACACTCCCCAGCTGCTTTTTTGGATTCCTTGTCCTCTGCCAGCACTGGCAGTCACTTCTCTACAGTCACACTCGGCACCCTCAGAGTAGACCTTGCACACCATGAATAGAAGATGGGCCACTGAGCTGCTGAGTATTTCTACACCTTCTCCAATGAATTTCAAATGCCTGGGCAGATCTGAGGCTCCCAAAATGCCACAACAAATAATCTGAAGCCAGGAAAGTTCCCTGAGCTCAGTATCTATCTGAATGTGACTCTTTAACTAATTACAATCAGCTAATTATTTACGGACGAATACAGAAAAGCTCCCTCAGCATCTCTGGTGTGAGACACTTTAACCTTTAGATGTCCGGATAAATCATTCATGAAACAGGATTCATTAATTTTGCAAAGTGTGCCACAAGCAGCCACGGATTCTCTAACCCAACTGACAACACACTTGTTAGAATTCATGGGGATACCGTAACAACAGCTCAAAATTCCCAATCCCGTGTGTCCTAGGTTACAACGTAAGATGTAACCAAAAGTATGTATTTTATTATCACTGCACAAGCTGTTAAACAGGTGGGGCAGTGCTCGTTATCTCCTACCGTGACTCATAGCTGATAACGCCTAAATGGGCAATCAAGGACCCACCACGTGACTCACAGAATTACGGCAGCCCGTGGTGAGCTGCTCCGCCCACGCGGAGGAGCCAAGCGTCCCCACCTGGATGTAACCTGGGGTTCAGAACAGCACACGCAGCCCCTTCCTGATGCATTGAACAGGTACCTGCACAGACCGCCTGCAGCCTGAGCTCTGCTGTGTTCTGCTTTCCCCGCTGCTGCCCAGATTCCTGGGAGCACAACCTGCGGCTCCGGGCAATGCCGCTGTGGGAAACGGGATTTGTACGGCATGCGGGAAAACCCGGACTGGACTTTTTCCGGAGTACGGAATGGATTCGGTCAAGGAAAACCCGGACTGGACTTTTTCCGGAGTACGGAATGGAGTCGGTCAAGGAAAACCCGGACTGGATTTTTCCCGGAGTACGGAATGGAGTCGGTCAAGGAAACCCCGGACTGGATTTTTCCCGGAGTACGGAATGGAGTCGGCCAAGGAAAACCCGGACTGGATTTTTTCCGGAGTACGGAATGGATTCAGGGGAAAACTGGATTTTTTTCTGGAATACGGAATGGATTCAGGGGAAAACTGGATTTTTTCTGGAATACACAGTGCAACACAAAGGGCTGAAGAAGGCAAACAGACTGTGTATTCAAGCTCCAGCAGATCCTCCACATCCTTGCTCTTGGAGCCATCTACTCATGGGCAGGACAGGCTGTGGTGCAACCGAGCTGACACTACTCCAGTTTGTGAGGGGATGGATTAATCCCTGTAGTGTCCCACACTACAACTGTCTGTCCTGGCAGTGAGAGAGGGATCCCTGCTGATCCACAGCCAGCAGGATGCACACAGACTGAGCGCAGTGACCACAACCAGCCCGTGGCTTGGGGGCTGAGGGGGTCCCTTCCCTCGGGGCTTTTCCATGTGTCAAAATGCAGACAGATTTGACCAGTGCTGCCAAATCCTTCTGAAGTTACAACTCTCCCTGGAAAGAACAGGTTGTCTCAAAGACTCTGAAATAATTTAGGAAACCCTGTGGGAGTGGGGAGCAGCTCCCACTGGCTGTTTGGGATGTGCTCTCCCCACTCTGCTCCTCAGATGGGGAATGAGTCAGTGCTGAGCCCACACGTCTGGGACTCTGCTCGTCACCTCCAAAGGCTCTTGAGGATGAAGGAGCCTGAGCATTACTCCTGCCAGCAGCTAAAAGGATTTACAAACTGGTCAGGGCTGTAGTCACCCATCCTCAGGACTTCCAAACAGACCCTTGGGGGAAAATCAGCCTCTTGGCTTTAAAAATATCAAGCCTGCTGCAGGGTGGAAGAGTGTGTGCCCTAGGTTACAATGTAAGATGTAACCAAAAGCATGTATTCTATCACCATCTGCACAAGCTGTTAAAGCGGGTGGGGCAGTGCTCGTTATCTCCTGCCGTGACTCATATCTGATAACACCCGCCTGGGGCTATCTCTGTTCAACGGGCAATCAAGGACACACCCCGTGGCTCACAGAATGACGTCATCCCATTGTCAGCTGCTCCACCCAGGGGGCGGGGCCAAGCAGACCCACGCGGATGTAATCTGGGGTTTGGAACGGCACAAGCAGCCCTTACCTACTGGTTTCCCAGAGAACAAGAGCTACACAACCACCACCGGACTTTCAGAGGAGCACCAGACCTTTTTACAGGATCACCTCTTCAACAGAACCTTATCTGTCACTTCAAAGAGCACTGCAGCCACCACCCGATCGGACTGCTACCCCCACCCTGCCTGGCAGGGTGCCACGTTGTAACCTGACTCTCTCAGGTTAAACCAGTGTCTCTGTATTATTGCTTTGTCATAAACACTAGTAAAGAACTGTTATTCCTATTTCTCATATAATTGCCTAAAAGACCCCTATTTTCAAAATTATAATAATTCGGAGGGAAGGGGGGTTACATTTTCCATTCCAAGGGAGGCTCCTGCCTTCCTTAGCAGACACCTGTCTTTCAAAACAAGACACGTGGGGAACAGGATCCCCTCCCTGAACAGGTGCTCTCTCAGAAAGGCAGGACACAAACCCCGGGTTCCTACATTCCTGCTTTTGGATCTTTTGGATAAGATCTTCCCAAGATTCCTTCACAGTGTGCCTGTCACTGGAACTGCTCCACAAGAACTAAACCCACTACATTAGGGGCTGTAAATCTATTTTATCTCTTGGCAAGTACCAGTGCTACAAGCTGAGTAACTTGCCCGTATTTTAAGATTCCAACAACGTGTTCAGATATAATAGTGAAAAATAAAAAAATAAAGTACCACCAAAAAAGCACCTTACAGGGGTTCTGTTCCCCAGGACCCACAGCCTGGCTGCAGCACCGTGTGAAGTTTGAGCAGACACATGCACAGCACAAGTCCAACCAAGTAGTTTTACACAGTATTCTGAAATACATCCTAAATACTCTTTGTTTTCAGTGGGGAGAGCAGGAATAAGAATTTAAAAGCTACATTTCCTTAGTACTGGTGGATGGACATTTCCACAGTTGTATAACGAAATCACTCCCGACAGAAATAGCAACTCTCTGTTAATACACTTGGCTAAAGCACGTTTAATTTATACTCATTCCCAAGCCTTCCCAAGTATCCTTCCCGGGTTACGTAACCTTCTGTCAGCCTGCACTTCCAACCTCCCCGTGCAGGTGGCTTCCAAATTTATTTCCAAACGTTCCCAGCACCACTCATCCTCTCCAGCACAAGGCTCCCCGGGGCAGCCCCGGAGCTCCGGCGGAGCCTCCACCCGCCCGCTGTGGCCGCTCTACCTTGTGGTGGCTCGAGACCTCGTCCCTGCTCCTGCCCAGCTCCTCGGCCAGTTTCACGTTCTCCTCCTGCAGAGCCTCGAGCTGCTGGGACTTGTGAGCCGCTGCCAGCTTGAGCGCTTCGCTGCGAGCACACAGAGAGCATCGTTACCATAGGAACGGGAGAGGCGAGGGAAAACTGGGGGAAGAGAGGCGGCTTCACAGCTCGGAAAAATACATCGGGGTCACGTGGCTGAGGGATCGGGAATAGCGGTGACAATCCTGGGGACGCGGGGACGGGGCGAACCCTGCGGCTGCACAAAGCCTTCCCCTCGCAGGGCTTCAGGTAGCTGGGAATTCCCACGGGCGGCAGGGCTGGGATTTGGGAACGCAGGGTTTGGCCAGAGGGTTGGCAATGTTTGCAGCCCGGGCTGTTCGCAGAAGGGAACTTTGCAGCCAGAGGTAAAACAGAATTACTTAACAGCATGAAAAAGAAAAAGAAAACTAAGGAAAAAAAGGCAACAAGAAAAAACCCAGCTTAGAGCTCCACTGATTTAACTACTCCCTACAGGGTCTGACATCCAAACATACAAGAGAAAGTGCAGGATCACAGGAAGCAAAACCTCATCTATTCCATTATTTTAACAGACACTAAAGTGCAAATGAGACAAAAACAAAGCTGAAGAAAGAAAGGCTCTGCAGCTTTCATCAGTCTGTGTTACTACTAATGAGTGTGGTTTCCTTAAATTTTGGGAAGTATTTTGCATGCTAGCTCTAACATGAGTGACTAACACAAAATCTTTAAGATTTGACATCTTTCAAAAAGCACAGAATTTCATTGAATAGTAATTTTTATTACTTTTTCTTTTTTTTAAGGAAGGAATCTCAGTACTCCTGTGTGCCAATACTACAGACTTAAACCCTGACTGGAATATTAAAAATACTTTTATAACTGTGGGAAGTAGAAGAACCCTTAAGTCAGAAACTTATTCAAGCACTTCAAAATACAAGGATCTGTTGTCTCTTACTGGGCACATTTAGACAAAAGTCTGATTTACTTTGAGTTCAGCATCTCATGGGACTCTGATTTTTCAATCCTTTCTTCTACCTGGTCTCACCTTGGCTAATTCCCACCCTGATCCTGGAGCAAAGTGCTCCCACCTCCTATTTCTAACCATTTTTCCTTGCTGAGGTGCGGCACTAACCCCTTCTCCTTTTTCTTTTGGCATTAAGGCACAGACTGTTCGGGGCTTTATAAAAACCCCACACCCAGTGCTGGGGTCAGTGTGCCTGAAATGCTCCCGTGTTCATGCCAAGGAATTTCCAAGGGACGGCCCTGGGAGCACCCACAGGCACTGCAGCTTTCCCTCACCAGGCTCTTTCCCAAAGGACACCCTGCCCCTGTCACATCCCCTGCCTCCAAAGGCAGCACATTCCTCCAGCTCCCGTGGGCACAGCATTCCCTCTGCTCTCCTCACCAAGGCCTCCTCAGCTCACCCCTGAGCTGTGCTCTCTACCCACCCCCTGCTGACCAGGAATCCCTGTTACTACGCTAATTCTTGCTCTAATTAAACCGGGCAACACACAAAATAACTATCAAAGATCAGTTAAAAACTAGATAAGCTTCCCCTTCTCCCCAAGGGCTCAGCTCTGATAATCAGAGACCACTTCAGCAACAGTCTAAGAAATGACAGAATTAACCCCTCCAGAGTGATCAGGGTCCTGGGAACACTTTGTGGACATTTTCAAGGCAGCATCTCCTATAAATAATTCCTGCCTGGCAAATTACAGCCCAGTATCTGCTGCCTTTCCACAATATCAGAGTCTACTCATCCCCTGCTGTTCTAGCATTAGAGCAACCAGCAATCAGTTGCTCTGGCATTTCCCACGAGCACTGAGGCAGGAATTGCTCATGCAAAGAAATCCTGCTTTTCTCCAGACAGTCTATGCAATCACCCAGGTTTTCCAAAGCCACCAGCACAAACCAGCCAGTCACAGCCAGACACTGAATTCTGTGAGCTGGTGGCCCTTGTGTCCCAGTGTCACCTCAGAGCCGTCAGTGGCTCAGAGCTGTCACAAAATGACAGATGGAACTACAATAATAATAATTAGTCAAAGCTGCTCTTAAGCTGTCAGCGAGATTCCAGCTCTCACTCCATGAGCCAAGAAATTCCTCTTGGAGCCCAGGTGGAAAGAGTTTGTGGCTTAATGCATGACACCTCTGAGAGCTGGGGATGGGTTTTCACTGCAGGGCAGCAATAAATGGGATCTTTATTCCCTGTGGCACAGCAAAAGCTTTGCTACAATGAGATTCCACAGGGAAAATTACTTTTTATCAAATGCTTTCAGTTCATTTGTTTGTGTCCAATGTCACACATCCTGAGTCTGTAGTATGTAAAATGTTGTTTCTCCAGTGAAGCAGCTCCAATAATGAACAATTAACAGGAGTTTTACATTCCATATATAGCATTTGGTTTGTACCAGTTAGGAAATAAATACACAGTAGGGACACAGAAATAAACTTCATAAAGCCATCAACAAAAAATAAAAGCAGAATCAAATATTCTATGAACAAAGCCACTTAACATTCCAATTGTACTTGTAATTAAATCAAACAGAACTCTCTTCTAATAAAGATTTTAATATCATCTCGTACCCTCAGGTGCAGAACCCTCCAACAAACAAATTATTTCAAACTATGCTCCAAGGATTTGCTTCAATTCCCTTCAGCAATTTAGTAGCAACATTCTGATGTCAAGTTTTGCACATGCCAAACATTTAATTTTGACCTAATATCTGCTTTATAAGAGAGGATACCAGAAAGGTGCTGAAAGACAAATTAAAAAAAAAAAAAAAATCAAAGGTAAACGTGCCCACCAAAATTAACAGATTTAATGCTGAAATACTTACAATTCTTTTTTAAGTTCTTCCACTTTCTTGTTCTCCAGATTTAGAAGCTCTTTTGATTTATTAAGTTCCTCTTCATTTTTCCGGTTGTTTTGTTTAAGCATGTCCAACTTAAAGAGGAAAAAAAGCCTCATTACACCAATGAAACCACACAGTTCTCAGGTGTAGCACTCAGAAATGATGCTCAGCAAAATGGGGCCTTGTTCCATTTTCCATCTTTAGCCCCTAAATTAACCCAGACTGTCTGGACTGATGTGTCTGTCCAACAATCAATGTTATGAGATTTTCTGCATTCAAAAAGAGCAGCACAAAGAATTCCAGTCCCACTGGAGAGCAGTTTCCAGGAATCTGGTGTCAACACCCCAAGGTAAAGCCCAAAGCACCTCAGCTCCATTAACTGCTGCAGCACTCAGAGCATTATTTGTTTTTTTAAAAGCAAAGCTTGTTGCTAAAATCAGTTGTTCCCTTGATCTTTATTCCTCTAAGATAACTCATAAATTCTGCTTTTCCATACCTTATTTTCTGAGAGTCAGCAGGGCTGAATGCTGTGCCTGCACCCACAGGAAATGAACTCCTTGCAGAGATCTTGTTGCATGGGACAAACCTTGGACATGGATTTCCTGAGCCTGTGGACCTGATCTGTTTGCATCCAGCCCCACGGTGTATTACATAACAGATAATCTGCAGCCATTCTCACGGCATTGCAGGACCTTGTGGATTTTTTTAATCCAGAAAGGGAACCCCTCCCATACGAACGTCACCACTCCTAATTCTCGAGCCGGCAGATGCTGCTGGAAATCGCTCCCGTCCCCGCGCTTGGGGCAGCCCAGCTGTTCACTCCAGTGAGATGGGAGCTGCAGAAGATCAAAGGGTGAGGGCATCCTCCCCTTCCTCAGGCCCTGGAGCAGCACAGAGTGGTGGGAAGACACAGACTGGGAACAGATCCCAACAGGAACTGCTGCACCTTGGACTGACACCACGTGCAAGATACAAAATAACCGTGACCATAAAACCATGTGCATTTTCCATCACTCTGCACTCATCCAGTAATTTTTCACAGGGGGAAAATGACAGAATCCTCTCCTGCCTAATCCAATTCCCTATAATTCAACAGTTGCTCTAACAAACCAGGCAAAACTTTTCACGGAAAAGCATTTAATGTGATTACTTCATTCTGAAGCTTCTCGTTTGTCTGCCTCGAGTTCTCCAAAGAGGCCAAAGTTTCAATCTTTTCTTTGTGAATGGCATCCTTCTCCTTGGTCACCTGCTCCACTGCCTGGAAAACATCTTCTGCCAGTTTGGCCACCTGGATATAAAGGGAGGTGGGGAAAAAAGCCCAGTTATTACCAACAGGAACTCCTGACAGCAAAAGATCAATACTTTATGCACAGCTCCATGGTTTGTCAGCTGCTTCCCACTTAAGTAAGGGCTTCAGCTGGGAATTTATTTTGCATTTTGAAGCTGCATAAAGTATAAAATGAAGTGGACAAGAGAAGATTCAATTCCATGCAGAAACAGATCATAACCCCATGCTCGTGTCACCACTGAGGAATTCCCTCTGTTTTAATTCCTGGATTTCTCATTACCACCACTGTGATTGCTCTTAGACCTCTCACCTCTTTAGGCAGTAGTAATTCAACAGATATTCACTTCCAACAGCCTGGTACATTTTCAGAAAATATGGAATTACAAAAACTCAAAAATTTGGAAAATAATGGAATTAGAGATAAAGCAAATTATTGCATTATTTCAGTGTTGTTCATTATGGCCTCATAAAGGAAGCACTTCACAAAGATATTAAAATACTTAGGCAGGTGTAATCTATGGGATATCTCGACTCCAATTTGCACTCAATGGGATTTTCTGGGCTTCAAGCCACACAAACTGAAAAGCAAAGTATTTTATACAGAATTTGTTGGTGGTGAATACAAAACACTTCTGTGAATAAAAAGAACACCAGGATTGTCAATGTCTTTCCCAGTCTCTAACACTGCTTTTATCCAATTACATTTCCAGGAGCAGCACATTCTTTTATATTTTTGGAGTAACTCAGATTTGTAGTTTGCTGCAATTGAACATAAAATTGTACAAAGATCCAGTCTAAAACCTTATCTATTGCTCCTTCAGATTTTAAGGTGCAGAGTCCTTCACCAGAAGGAGCTGCTCAATGTCTCCTACCAGATTCAGGGAACACAACTTCCTTTTATTCACAGGTTATGTTGTTTTCTTGCAACGTTCAGCAACAACAGAGGCTTTTGTAGTTAAAAATATTATTTAAAAAAAAAGAAGTGTCTTTCAGACTCACAATTGCAACTTGTAACAACCCCCAAGTACCATACTGAGAGAGCCCACAACTGCAGTGTGTTATGAGGGTGCAGTGAAGTGCAGAGAGGAAACCAGGGGTTAGTGCTCAGGATTAGTAAAATCAGCCCCAGACTCGACTTTTAACTACAAATTTCAATACCTCTGGTTTTTGCACTACTGCTTGGGCCTGGAGAGTCTCAATTTCTTTTACTTTCAAAATCAGATTGTTCATTTGCTCCTGCAGCATCTGATTTTGGCCCTGAGACTCCAGCAATTTGCCTGAGAGGTCACTATTAGTTTGCTCTAAAAGTTTAACTTCCTCACACAATTTGTAATAATCCCGGGAGAATTTCCCCTTCTCGTTTACTGTTCCCTCCTTACTGATGACCACACTTTCCTGCTTATCCCTCAGGCTCTTCAGGTCCTGAAGGAACTCAACTCCCTCCTCCTCCATCAGCTCCATCTCGTGTTCAAGCTCATCTATCTTCTTGGAGATTGAGCTGTGCACGCCCTGGAATTCTGCTGCTGAGCTGGATAAGGAAGCAAAGTCACCCTTCAGTCTCTCCATGCTGGAAGTGAGCTGCTCTTTCTCTGCACAGAGGGTTTCGTTCTCTTTCATTATTTCCACCAGTTTCATTTCAGATTTTTCCTTCTCCTGAACTAGAAGTTTTTTCTCAGCCAGAAATTCCTCAATTTTCTGTCTCAGCTCTTCTACCTCCTTCTCTAAGCAGCTGATGTTCCTTTTAAGTTCCCTACGTCCCAACAGAAACGATTTCTCGTCCAGTTTTCGAGCGTCCTTTTCTAAGGTTAAGTTTTCTTTCATAAGAGCAACCTCCCTGTTTAATTTCTGACACTTCTCCTGCAGCTCATCCCTCTCCCTGGTCAGCATCTCCCTGGCAAAGGAGCAGGTCTCCAAGGAAGACGACAGGACCTGCTCGGTGTGTGATGCAGCAGCCAGCTTGCCTTCTAATGCTGTTTTGGCATCCTGGGCCTCCTTCAGAAGATTGGAAAGGTCACATTTACAGGCCATTAACTCTTCATTTTCTACAGCCTTCTTATTTAGTTCTCCCTTCAGGGCTTCAATGGAATCTTGGAGGGTGGCATTCTCCTGAGCCAGAGCATTCTTGGACGAGAGGTCCAGCTCACGTTCTCTCTTCAGATCAGAAACTGCCTTTGCACAAGACTTGTTTTCTTCAAGAAGCTCCAAGTATTTTGTCTCCAATTCCTTCTTCTCTTGGAGAAGAGCTTCATTGTTCTTTTCAAACTGCAACGACTTCTGAAGGACAGATTCCTTTTCCAAGGTCAGTTTGTTTATTTTCTCAGTGCAGACTCTCTCACAAAGCTCAGCATCTGCTGAGGCCTTCTCAAGCCTCTCAGCAATTGCCTTGTTTTCATTGAGAAGTTGCTCCCTTTCAGCCAAAAGCCTCTGTTCTGATGAAGAAAGAGCCTCTTTCTCTTGAAGTAACTGATTACACTCGAAACTGAGTGTCTCTCTTGAGGCTTTCATTTCCTCCAGGAGACAAGTGAGACTCCCAAAGGAATTCTCCATCTCCACGCTGTCTTTCATCACTTTGGTAAGCTGGGTTTGCATCTCTTCTTCTCTCTCTTTTAACACTTGGTTTTCACTGACTGCCTTGTCTAAACTCACTTGCAGCTCTTCTGTGCCTTTGAGGAGCATCTCCTTCTCTTCCTGCAGGCTCTGGAAGACCCTGCCCAGCTCGTTTTCCAGGGCTTCATGCCTGTCTTGAAGAGCCAAGAGCTCCCCTAGGGCTGAATCTCTCTCTGCAGCCAGAGCTGACACTTGTTGCTGAAGCTCCCTTTGGTCTCTGGCCAGGGCCTCACAAGAACTTCCCAGCTTCTGGATAACATCATCTTTGTCTTTTATAACTGCATCCTTCTCTTCCAAAAGTCTCTTCTGATAATTCTCCAGCTCTTCTCGTTCTTTGACGTGTTTCTGACATGCCACATCCATGGCATCTTTGCTGGCCTTGAGTTCCTCCAGCTGTTGGAACAAGGTGAACTCCAAGGACCGGAGAGCCTCATTTTCCTGAGCTGCCTTCAGCAGCCCTGCCTGCACTGCCTCGAGTTCAGAGAGTAATTTGCTTTTCTCAGAAACCAGTGCTGCTTTTTCTGTGCTCTCCTGCTGGCTTTTGGCCTCAGCTTCTTCCTTCTGCTTTAGGATTCTTTTATTTTCTGCCTTCAGCTCTTCTTGGTCTTGTTGCATTAACGAAATCTTTGATTCCAATTCTTTAAGTTTTGATAACAAGGGACCTCTCTCTAATTTTAAAGTATTTCCCTCCTGTGCCAAAGTCTCTTTTTCTGATATCAAAGCCCTCATCTTGTCTGACATTTGTTCGATTTCTTTTCTGGATGAGGCTAACACAGAGCTTAAGGACTAAAGAAATAAAGTCGGGGAGAAGGGAAAACAAAAATCAAGTCAAGCAGATGAATGAGAAATGTGCTTTAAGGGCAAATAAAGCAATTGTAATTTAAGTTTTAAAAGTGTATACACTGACACACAGTCCCTGAGTGAATTCAACCGCTGACAGGCACCCCTGTTACATTACAGAACCCCCATCATCCACAAGAAGAGGTTTTGGTAGCTCAATAGTATGAAAAAAATAATGGTTTAAAGGTTTCTCCATCCAAATTTCATGGCATTTATAAAACTACTCTCGATAAACTGACTGACTGTAGATTATTCAAAAGAATAATTGAATTAACTGAATTAAAACGTAAGGAGTTCTATTAGATACTGACTTCCAACTCTCAATTTCACCTTCCATACATAATTCTCCTCATGAGTCTATCAAAAATATATTGTCATAACCCCTTTAAATTCAAAACACCACATTGGTGGTGTCAATATTGTGTGTCAATTTATACACTAAATAATTTGCTAAATCGTACAGCAAAGATTTTAGCAAATACTTGATGAGGGATGAAAGCAAGCAGTAATGCCAAAGAAACAGGAGGAAAAATTAAAATTGCTGAAGTCCAGCTACACACTAAATAGCTACAGATCATACTACAAAACAAAAGGTGTGTAGCACTTCTAAATGAAGTGGTTCACAATGCATCTTAAAATCCAAGCATATATAAAAAACCAGGGAATGACATCTGGCTCCAGCTGGCTGTGCTGAGCCAGATATCCATGAACATAAAATGTTCACTGATGTCAAAGAACCGTCTCTCATCAAATCTTGTGCAATCATAAGAACTAACAACCAGTTAGAAGAGAGTTCTTAGAAAAGAACTAACAACCAGTTTGTCCTGTGGGCTTCTCCTCCCTAACCCAAATCCACATACCCTGGAAAATTTCAAAACAGAAACACTGCAAAAATCTGGCTATGAAAGGCTGAAGCAGAGAGAAAACAAGTCACTGAGACAGAAAATTTAAACTTTAAGTCACTTGCAGAGTGACAAAAAGCCACTTACTCTGGCCTGCTCTGCTTGTTTCTGCAGCTCCTCAGCCTGTGCCTCCAGCTCGTTGTTTTTCCTCTGGGCACTTTTCAGTGCCTCTTCTGCATCCAGCAGGTTCTGCTTAAACCCTTGGATATCTGCATCGTGTTTAGCCACCAGCTCCGAAGTTTCTTTTTGATGCTTGGCCTGAAGATCTTCGTACTGATGCTGGCTGGTCTCAATCTGCTTTTTCTGGTGCAAGATAAAACAGTAAAACTCAGTTCAAGCAGCAGTGGGACAATATTCTGCAGTTTTAGTGCTTTTAAAGTCGTTCTTACCATGTCTGTTAATTGATCCTGCAGATTTTTCAGTTCTGCTTCATGAACCTTGAGGGTTTCCTGCTGACTCTGCTCAGCTTTCTGTGTTGTCTGCTCCACGTTTTTCTCAAGCTGAGCAGCCTTTTCATTTGCTTTTGTAAGCTCGAGTTGTATTTGCTCCAACTGCCTGGAAAGACCAAGTGAAAGAACATCACTTTTTGCTGACAGCACCACAAGCACAGAGATGAAAGAGCCAAGATTGTGCTGAAGGTTCTATATTCTGACCAGGCATTCAGAAAGAGATTTAATTGTTTAACAGATAGAGAGTGTTCTGCTAAATTCAATATACACAGGGAAGACAAAATAACTTTACAAAACCCCAGATGGGGAGCAAAGGTAAAGAACAACTATTGTACACACAATTTTTATGTGGAAAAAAACCCACATTTTCTCTCACAAAAATGTGACCCAAGTCTTTTATATATCCAAATAAACTGAGCTGATCAGGTAATCAAATAATCATGAGGCACAATCACAACGCAGTCTGGATTATTCAAGAGGTCATTTACTCTGGGCAATGAGAAGCACATTACATAAGAATTTTGGAATTATCAATGTTGGATGCTCTTCAAATCACTCCCAGGAGACTGTTTTGATTGATTTAGTTTGCTAGAATAAGTTCACTTGTCATATTAATGTGACACTCAGGAGCATCTGGTTCAGATATTTACAGAAAAATAAAATGAGAAGCTGGGAGCGTGGGAGTGGAGAGTTGATGTGACAATGCTCTGACAGTGATGAAATACCTTTCTTTTAACCTCAGCTCATCGTTCATTCTCGTGAGCTGGGCAGAGCTGTCTCCTGACGACTTCATGATCTCTGCAATGTCATTTTCAAGTTTGGCTTTTGCTTCCATCAGCTGCTGCTCCCTCTCTTCTCGCTCCCTCAGTTTCCTCTCCATCTCTGAGCAAAACAAAGGTTGTTAAGCTGTAAATTTCAGAGGAAGGGTATGCACAGAACAGCTGCAGGACTGTAAAGAACTAGAAACAGCAGTACTGATGCTACAGACCTCACAGATCACCCCTTTAAAATGAAAAATGACGACTGATTGAACTGGGAACTGCAGCAAAAGGTTAAGGACTCTTCAGAAACAGTGAAGAGCAGCTAGTCACGAGCCCTTTGTTTCAGAAGTGATTCACTTCAGGCCATGAGAAGTGGGTACAAGTTCTGCTGTCTCAGAGGGGAAGGAAGCAATGGAGGAAGAGAGCTGCAGGTCTGGCAGGTGAAACCACTCCTCAGCTGTTCAGCAGAGCAGCAGAAAATGAACAAGAAGGCAACATGAAGCTACAGTGATAAAATGCCTCAGGCCAGGGCAGGCACTGCCAGGGGCAAGGGCAGCCCTTGGGATCACTTCTCCCGTGCCAACAACGCCAGGCAAGGTTTCCTTCAGGGCACAAACTGTGCTTGACTTCCCTCTGCACTGGTTTCACACGGAGATGTCCGAGGAGAAAGGCACAGCAAAGCCTCCTACAGGCTACAGGAGTCACACCAGAGCACACAGCTGATGCATTTCCAAAACACCCAATTTCATCCCTTCCTTACCAGTCAAACTCGACTTGAGCTGCTCCAGCTCTGAAGACATGAGTGCAAACTGCTCTTCTTTTTGGTTCAGTTTTTTCACCGTTTCTAGGCAAGGAAAATTTGGAAAACAAAGTTAGTAACTACTTAGGTGCAGACAATTCCACCTACTTGCAAGGTATGTTACCCCTCCGAGAGGCTGCAAGTAATCCTATCCTTTCCACAGCCACTGAAACTGCTGTACCATCAGGTATGAGCTTGAAAGTGTTTAAAAACCCCATTTTGTTGGCATTTCATTTCTGCAGCTTTTTAGTTCTCTGTTTATTTTGGCAGCACATACCTTGCATAGCTTGTTGAACATTCTCTGCTTCATCAGCTGCACTAGTAAACTTTTCTTTCTGAAAAATTGATAAAAACTTAAGGTAAGGTTTGGTAGTAACAGTACAATTCAACCACTGAAGTTATATTAGGTATTTTTCAAGTACAAAACAGAACGGTCTTTGCTCCTACCACAAACAGATCTCGAGTTTTTGAGTTACAGGTTGGCACAGATGTATTCAGGAACATAAAGCAAGATCTTCCCTTGCCTTGGCTGCAAGTCCCTCAACATTTAAAGTCACTCCTCCATCAGCTGCCACAGAGCCCAGGGTAGGAAACAAGAATTTGGGGTCTCTATCCCTGCTTGCACAGGGGACACCTGCAACCCTGTGAGCCATCTCCCAGCAGTGTTTTCCAGCTTCACCAGCAGGAACTGATGCCAGACAGTGAAGAAAAGGGAGGATTTTGAGGAAGGCAAGTGAGGCTCTTCCACCAATTCTGAATTTTTACTACTGGCCATGGAAAGACCAAAAATCCCATTGCTTTGCTGCTAATTCCAGTGTAGTTCCTCAGGGAAACTCCACCCAACAACAGAGTATTTGGAAATTTATTTAAATGAGAAATGTCTTGAAAAACCATTTATAAGAAGTGTGTAGCAAGCATTAATTGGTACAACAGCTACAATAAAGGGCCATTGAGTGTTCCTTAATGAGCAGTCTAAATTTAAACTGCTGCTGCTTTTGATTTGGTTTAATTTTATCTGCAGTGCATAAATAGATGAGTTCTATTTAGACCAAACACCTGATAACACAGGACTCAGGTGAAAGGATCTTTTTATTGAGACAGATCCCATTAGCCACGAACCCCTTCCTTTCTTTCCATCAAACACCTTTGGAAGGCTTTGCTCAGAGCTGATCCACAGATTTCCATTACACTCTCACCATGAAACCCAAAATCCAAAGAGTAAAGTCAAAATTTTTGGGTATTACTCACCAAAACTTGAAGTTCCTTTTCCAAAGAATCTTTAACTTGATTTACTGCACTCAAGTTTTTCTCAAGGTCAAGAAGCTTTTGCTCTTTGCCCTGCAGTTCTCTGGCCAGATTACTGGCCTAATAAAGGTGATGAAATGGAGCAAAATAAAATGACAAACATGAATGAAAAATTAGGAAAATGAAAAGGTGAATCTGAAAGAAATAACTGTAATATTAAAACCACTCTAAGATGAAAAATTAAAAAAATGAAGAAAAAACCATGATGGGTTAACTGAGTGAAGCTGATTTCTACTGATGAGTACATACATCACAGCACTAATTGCATCTTGGAATAGATTTGAAATCATTACACTGTAGTTATTTTGGCATTAATGGTGAATACATTATTTACTGGCAGACATTTTTGAGTACATTTAAAATTTCGAACAAGTTCCAGCAATAATTCCATCAGTTTTGGTTCTTTTTTGTTTGATATTTTTTGAACTGATTGATTTGTGCTTCAGTTGGCTTGAGCAGATCAAGACACACACGTGGGGAGGGAACCTTTCCAAGGGCTCTGTACCACACCCAGGGGTAGTGCAGAAACCCAGTGTGACCTCGAAAAGAGAGTCAGAGGTAGAAATTTGGTATCTGGGAACCACCTGTGAAGGGTTTAGGAAAGTTGTTCCCAGTTATTTTCCCTCTACTCTTCACCACCATCAGCTTTAAAGAGGTGTTTCACCCAAACCCAAGGAAAATCCTGTATCAAGCTGCAGTCTGTGGTTCCAAAGCGCAGTGAAACAGTGCCAGCAACATCCCTGCAGAGCCTGGGCTTGAGGAAAAGTTCCACCAGGATTTTCCGTGCTTTCTTTTGTTTTTAACAGCCTCTTCCATCACCTTGTCAGAGGAGGGGAAAGGTAATGAAGGAAATATTTCCCCACTGAGCCCCAAGTCCCTTTATCTATCCCCAAAGGTTAAAACCTTAGGATGTGTGGATTCTTCTCCCAAACAACCAACCAAGTAGCTCTTCCGTAACAGGAACATTTCAGCACAGACATGCCCAAATCTGCAGCAAGGAAATGCAGAAGGATTTTTTTCCTTTTGTTTATTGGTGCAGGTGGAGCACCAGAAACCTGCTGAGACACGACCCAGTTAATGCTCCTCTCAACCTCCTCAGGTGGTCCCAAGATACACATTCAGTAAAACTTGTTTTTTCTGTGATGTATTTTCTACAGCAGATTAAAATGGTACACATGTAAAATAAAAGCAAAAGAAAACTAAAAGGATGGATGTTGATACAAACCTGGCTAATTCCATCAACCTTTTCAGTCTCTAAAGTCTGAATTTGTTTCTCAGCTGCCTCAAGCTGCTTGCTAAGTTTCTCGATTTCCAATTTACCTTCAGAATTGGCTTTCTCAAGTGCAGCAAGGTCCAAAAGCTTTTCTTCAGCAGCTTTGATCTGTGGTGTAAGACTATCAATAACTTTGGTTTGTTCACTGTACTTGGCTTGCAGTACCTCTAGCTCCTTTACCTTTATCTCAGCTTCCTGCAATTTGTTTAAAGTGTCTTCCATTTCTACTAGATGCTGATCTTCCACACTTTCCAGTTTGGTCTTCAGGCTTTCCAGGTTTTGCTCTTTCTCCTCCGTGACTGCCACCAGTTTTGCTTTCAGCGACTCGATCTCTTTCAAGTGATGAGATCTCTCATTTTCCTGCTTCAGTTTTAAATTTGACATTTCGTTTTCATAGTCTAATTTCATCTTCTCAATCTGAGTCTTTAACTCGGCGAATTCCGCCGTCTGAGCCCCAACACCTTTGCTGAAAGAAACTTTCAGCTCTTCCATGGCTTGCTGATGGGAGGCGATTGCAGACTCCAGCTTGGACTTCCACAGCTCTATCACGTCGGAATTCTCCTTGTTGGCGTGGTCAAGCTTGGTTTTCAAGGATTCATTTTCCTTTGCCATTCTCTCATTTGAAGCTGAAAGGGACTTGATCTCTTTCTGCAAGGCTTCCTCACTAAGGCCAAACTTCTCTTTCAGCGAATTCACCTCGTTCTGATGTTCTTTGCCAGCTGCTGCCATTTTTTCTTGCAAAGAACTGATTTCTTGCAGCAAGGAAAGAGAAGTGTCCACGTCGTCGATGTGTTTGCTGGAATCCAACCTCCCTCGGAGCTCAGCCACTTCCTTCACCCTCAGTGCCAGGTCCCTCTCCAGCTCCATGATCCGGGACTTTTCCGACACTGTCGCCACCTACGATCAACAGCATTTTAAGAAAAGAATAATTATAAAAGATACATTTAACACACAGACACTCTGGCCTTGCTGAAAAGCTTCCACCGAGCGTTGCAAATTGCTTCAAAAAGGGAAAAATGTCCACAATTCGTATGACAAGCATCTTGTATTGTCTATAAATGTAGAATTTACTGAAATTCATTCTTCTGATATTATCTAGAAATAACTTGCTAAAAAACTTACAAAACCACCCTGAGGGATATTATCAGTGATGAACAAAAAGTTCCTCAGAACCATTTTAAAGCAGACTGGAAAAGAATGGAGAACCTTGAGGTCTTTGTTGAAATAACTCCTTCTAAATTCATCTCACACCAGCTGTCAGAGAAAATGACAAACACATTTTCAACCTATAAATCCTCTGCAATTTCTTCTATACCTGCTCCATTCTCTCAGAAAAAGTGTCCTCACACTAGCTGAGCTTTTCACTGACTGTTGGAGCAGTTTGTGCTACAGCAAAGCTCCCAGAATTAATTCTAATTAGGAAGTCACTGTTTTGACTTCCTGGACAAGATATTACTTACCTGCAGGTGCTCTTTAAAAGTACTTATTTCATATTATATTGTTGGTTTTATATTTGTCGTGGGTTTTTTATTCATCCCACCTCAACTTCAAGAAAATCCCCATGTGTGAGCATGAATATATGTGTGTGCAAATATATATATATATATATTTATATGTATTTCTCTTTAAGAACTTTAAGAACTTTTTAAGAACTCTTTAAGAAGGACATCTGTTGAACTTCTGACTCGGGACAAAGTTTGTCAGTTATATTCTGACAGGCACCAGTATTACTAATTACTGGGATATCCATTACAAGATTATGTCATTGGTGGGAAAAAAGAGCTAGAAAGCCACTGCAAACCATGATTTAGCAAAGCAAATAGTACAGCAGCTACTGAAGACCTCAGAAACCAAGCCCCAAATACTAACTCTGCGTTAAAAGGACTGGCATGTTCAGTCTTAGGTTTTTTCGGGTTTAATGAACTCTGCTAACTTTTAAAATGAGCTACTGAACGTTCCTTTATGTCAACTCATGGTCCCATCTTGCTACTTTTGGATCCAAGGATTACTTTTGCAGGGTGAAGACATCTTACCTGAGTTCTTCAACGAGTCACACGTCCTGGCACACACACACACCCCATGGAAGCTCAAAATTAATGCTAATTTTTTACAGTGTTCCAGCTCTGGCTACGGCAGGAGCAAGGACCTGTTCCAGCACGTGTCACCCCCAGCACTGGGCCATCAGAAATCTTCCACAGCACAGATCAGGCTCGTTATTCAAACAGGGAAAACCATTACCCTAGTGTCTTCTAACTCCCTCTGGAGTTTGTCAGCTTTGGTCTTTTCAAAGAGCAGGCTCTGTTCAAGCTCCTTAATGCGGGCATGCTCCAGTTTGGTCTGCGTCTGTTAGTGGAGAGGGAGAGGAAGAGAACACAACGGTGCCACCATCACATGCCAGCACAAGAGGAGGAGCCACATGCAGGCCGTGCTGCCAGAGCCTCTAACAGGTGAGCAGAGAGGATGCAAGGGGGGGGAAATGGACAGGGAAATGCTATGGATGAGGAAGATGGGCTGAAGGTGTGAATGGATGGGCATGTAAAAATTAAATAAAATGTGTAAAATAAATAAACAAATAAATAAATTGCAAACGGAGAAATATGAACAAAAAAAGTTCCATGCAGCTGAGTAGAAGTTATTTATCAGTACATGAAGTTTTCAGCACAAATTAGAGTAGTTATGTCAAAAATATATATATGTGCATATATATCTCTACCTGTTCTAACAGGATAGTTAAGTCCCTCTCCTTATCATCCCACTACCTTCTTCCTTTAATGTGTCTGGCTTATTTTACAAAAAAATTTACTTATTAACAAGGGGACAAAAATTCTCCACTGAAGCTCATGTGACAAATCAAAACTTTAACTTTCTTTTTTTTTGATAGGAGCTGTCTCTAAGTCTCAGCCATAAAAATGCTTCTGGCCAAGACCTGGGAACGTGAAGGTTCACTTGTCACTATGGTTTGAATTATTTGAACAGAAAGAGCCTGGTTGTCTTTAACTCCAAAACCCTCCTCTTTTTTCCCTCGTCTCCTCTTTCAGGAAGGAAGCAAGCAACAAGATTCCTCAAAACTGGATTAAAAAAGTGAATCAGCCCGGCTGCTCTGCAGTTACTGAAGTCTAAATGTATTGAACAATATGTGGGAGTAAGAAAAAGGTTAGATCTTTGGAATTCTAACGGGTTCCTAGAGAGAAGCAGGACACAGATGAACGCAAGTGAGCAGGTACCTCCTGCCTTTTGCTTCCAAACAGAATTTTTAGCAAGAACGCAGAGTATTTGATATTCTGCCTTGATATCCAGATACTCCCTGAGGCTTGCAAGAGAACCTGAAGTTTGGGAGATGCAGGGAAAGTCCAGCAGGTAGTTCAAACCTGACCTCCACCTCTGAAGTAGGGAAGAGAAAAAAATGAAAGAGAAATATAAAGATGGAGATGAGCTTCTTGTCTGCTTCTCCAAACACAGAATTCCTTCTGGCACCAGCAAGTTATCTTCCTTTCCAAAAGCATCCAGACATCCAAGGGGGTTAATTTTTTAAACAGCTGGCTGTGTTACTATGGAGTTCCTTGGTCCACAATCAGTAAAATCCACAAACATTTAAAAGCTGCTTCTTAGATTTGTTGATGTTATGAAATTCCATGGCAGGTCTGTTTCTCTCTCAGTGGAAGATCTTCAGGGTATAACAGGGAAAAATGCCCCACAAGAACACAGATCATTCTTTTTCCTGCCCACAGCCTTTGAAAATGGAATTAAGTATTCTAAGAGAAATAACTATTTAGTAAGTGGCTACAATTCCGTTTTCTCTCTGACACAGGTCAGTATCAGTTTTGATCCACAACCAAACTGTAAGTAAGTCTGGAAAACAATCTGCTTTAAAAACTGGAAATTCATACCTTACTTGCTCTAATTCACCAAGGGGATCTACTGAAAACCAAGAAATCCCAAACCTTGTGGTTGCAGAACTCCCCCTGTGTGCCTTTGGAATATGCAACCTCAAGTTTTTCTATGCTACATAAAACCCAAAGCCTTTGATCATTAATTTTATAGACAGTGCTTTACTACTCCTAAGATCAGACAGACCATCACTGATTACTGGGTTGTTTTAAATCCCATCTCTTATATACTACAAAGGCAAGTAAGTTAAAATCCTGCCAAAATGGAAATAAAAGATTAAAAAATAATACTCCAGAGATCTTTGCTTGCCACCTTTTTCCCCATTTAGAGCACGAGAGCTTATCCTTTAATCAAATCTGATTTCCAAGGGACAGGTTCCAGATTCCCTGAGGTAAGAATCACTGCAAAATTTTGAGCTGCTCGAATTTCTCTCCTGATGACGTAGAGAGAAATTCTTATTGATCGTGGTTCTCTTTGAGGAACCCCAGAGCACAGTGAACAGAGAAGAGAGAGTACCCCAAAAATAAGAAAAGAATTTGATTGTAAACCTTAACTTGGATGGAAAAGAAGAGCAGGAAAAAAAGAAACAGACAACAAAACCAAAGGAATCATCTTCCCCTTCTCCAGAGCTTCACTATTAGGGAAGTGATGTGGAAATGGGATTCTTACTCTGCCTTGAACCTCCAAGAAGCCCACCCAAACTTCAGAGGCTGGACATCAGTTCTTTCCAGCACTTGTGTATT
The DNA here is from genome assembly GCA_013399875.1 of Gymnorhina tibicen. Lineage (NCBI taxonomy): Eukaryota > Metazoa > Chordata > Aves > Passeriformes > Artamidae > Gymnorhina > Gymnorhina tibicen. Next base: position 1,161,460 of record VXAZ01002629.1, on the reverse strand, counting down.
CTGGCTGCTCTTTCATTCCAGAATAAACCTGCCTGTGATTCTCCACCAAATCCTGACAATCAGTTCTAGGATGGGAGAAGACACCCTCCAGTCCCCTCTGGGATACAATCACAGGGCACCACCGGGATCAGGGAGTGTCAGCCTGGAAACTCTCCTCTGGAGAGTGAAGATGTCCATTTTTAATGGAAAAATCAGAACAGGGAAGTCAGGAGAAAAGATGGGATCAAAGAAGGAGTGCACAAAACAAGAGAAAGGAAGGGAACATGCAGATTTATTTCTAACAAAGCATCAACCTGAGGGGGAGACTGGAGGAGACCCAGATCCCTGAGGGATCTCTGCAAAGAGAACTCCCCAGGATGCACAGCAGGAAAACCAGTTCTAGTCTTGAGAACTTCCTATCTTGGCTGGGGATGCAGCACAGGAGGCAGCCTGGGATAAATTTACCTTCAAAATTTCACTATTCTGAGCTGGGGAAGCAAGAGGGCTCCTTAAACATCTCGCAAGGCCATTTCTGTTATCAAGCAACACATTTTTCCTACACAATTTGAAGAGGAGCTGCATGAAGATACAGTAAAATCAGACAGCTTTGCCCAGTAATTGTTCAGATGGTTTTAATCATCTCTCCCCTTAGCATTTCATACAGCAAAAAGGAAACAAATATGGGGAGATGAAAAACAGACAGATTTTTTTTCCCTCAGAAGAATTGTCATCTACTGAACAGCAGCAGGATCTCATAGGAGAGCAGGCAGGATTTTGTCAAGGAAACAGCTAAAATCCTACATTTAAATTAGGGCTACTTCAGGACGCTGGGCAGTCGTGTCCTACAAGCTCCTAGACTCTTCAGTGGGTTGCAAAGGTTTTGACCCTCAAGAATTCTAATGCTACCCTGGCCCTGTCTGCAGTTAATGGGGATTACCACGTTTAGTCATTACACACATTCTTTCCAAGAAATGTTGTAATTGCTCTGAAAGCAACATGCACACAAATACCAGAGTCAATGTCTCAATAACAGATTATGCAGTTAGTGAATCAGTATAAGCATTTTCTGCACACAATCTGTTAACACGGGATGTCTCTGCACATTTAAGTGCCCTCTTACATTTTCTGGGTCTTCCGAAATCTGCCTCTTTCGCTATCAGTAAAATTAAAAAAACAAACAAACAAAAATGTTTCACCTGCAGTCTCAGCACTACCATTCCAACACAAACAACAGGAGACATTTCATCAGCTTGAATTCAGTTTACGCCCCCGAGTTAAGCAGACAAACCAGAGTTTTTAGGATGGTTTGCCACGACTGTCGACTGATTTAACAGAAAATAAAAAACTGAAATATTTCCATGGACTAAACAATACAAGGAGCATTCTATGAAGAGTCTAGATAGGTATCTCAAAATGAATGGAAGACTAAAATAAAAGAAATGTTATATGAAATGAGTATTTCTCATAAGGCTAGCACTTAAATCACAAATGCTTTACAGCAACACAGTCAACTAAGTTTGTACTTTATGCTGTGCAAGAAGTTCTAATATCTCTCTGATTAGACAACGGAGTAGAACAACTGAAAGTATCTTGCTTATTAACTGGAATTTTGGGATAAAAATTGGCAGTGCTCAAATACCTGAGAGCAATCCTTCCCTAAATATTTTCTATTCTGATTGTGCAATAACACACTGTGCTGTAGCTCAACATTACAGTCATATAAACAACAGATAAAAGTTGCACACAGGAATCGCTATTTTAGATTTTATGTGCAAACTCTCAGGACAAAACACTCTTCATTAATCAATCTTCCCTAAGGGAAGCACAGGAATTACTTAAAAAATTGATCAAACAGGACTAGTCTTCAATATTCATTTTCAAAGGCATAAATATTAACTTGCAATTTTGTAACTTCAAGACTATTTTTTTTCTTAGTGGTTACTTTGAATAGCGAAAGGTAGAATTTTCTGTGAATTAATTTCTCTAAATAACTACAGCCATTCCACAGCACAGCCTTTGCTAAAGTGTGTAACTGAATTTGGGGTGCAGTCCTGCAATTTTGGGACAATTGGCTTACTCAAGGACTGCAGAATTGGGTATCATTTTCATGTGGTTGGACCAGGATTGCATCTTTTAATGATTCCCGCCTTTCTGAGCCCTCCTGGATATCCTGTTTACAAAGCTGGAGATATTTTACCTCTAGGTCTCCTTTGGTAATGGATTCTTCTTCCACACGGAACTGAAGGTCTTCAACTTTCCTGTGGGGACAACTCATTAAAATTCAGGTAACTTTGGAAGAAAACGCTTTCAAGCTCACTTTTCAGTGGAAATCAGAATGACAGTGACAACATTCCCATTCTACCAGCAAACTGCCAGGAACATTAAGGAGAAATCTCTCACAGGAAGCATCAGAGGGAGAGAAAACTGTCCTTAAAACACTGACAAAGCAAGGCATCACTATTCCTGCAGCTCTGAAGAGGGTACTTTGTATAAAAACCCTTTAAATCATCATTGAGTCTCTCCTTTTGTCACCCTTCTGCGTGATCTGAGAAGAGGTGACCTAAATGAGCAGTTTGATCTCACATTCTATATATTCTACCGTTCATGTAGGAAACAGAAATTCAGGACACATCCAAAGAATCCACAGGCCTTCAAGATGTCACGTTGCATCAAAACTCCAGCACTGAGAAACACGTCTGGAGTCAGGATGAACGGCAAGATGCGCGAGGGGAGCACAACAAGAACATTAATTACATTAATGAGGACAGTTTGGGGTTACCTTTTCTCTTCCTCAAGCTGATTGAGGAGCTCTACTTTCTCCCTGTCAGCTGCCTCCACCATAGCTCGGAGCTGGTCCATTTTTGCCTCCATCTCCAGCACATGCTAATCAGGAAGAGGAATAAAACCAAACTCTACTAAGCTGGGAAATACAGGAATTTTTTCCAAGTTATGTACCTGTACCTCAGTAACTACAATTCGGTGAAGTGATGGGCCAAATGACAGGAACATTATCAAACATGTACATGATCAAAGACTGTAGTAAAGTTCAACAAAAACGAGTTAAATTCAGTAGATCTGGTATCTCATCAAGCCAAAGATCCCACAAGGGAGATCTCACAGGTATGGGTTATTTTACATTCAGCACACCACCTCTTACTCCCAGCCCTTTTCAATAAGAAAAGACCATTTTAGAGGTTAAGCACATTGTGTTAAGTCTGTTTCAGAACAACAATAACTCTCTTACCCGGTCGTGCCCATCGCGAACCAGAGCCAATTCCTGCTCTATCTCCCCTACGTGACTCGTTGCTTTTGCAACTTCTGCCCTCTCCAGGTCCCTTTCTGCCAGGAGCTGCTCAATGTGCTGCTGCTTCTCCTTCAGGGCCTCCTGGAGGGCCGTGGTGCCCGAAATTTTTCTTGCATACCGGGAAGAGGTTTCTGTCAACTTCACAAAATAAATGCGTTAAAAATCATTCTGCAGCAAGAGAAAAAACCAGGGGGTATCTCCAGACTCCACAAACACAGGGTTAGTAAAGCAAATGCTTTCTGTGACCCACTGTACCTTCTCCTTTTACACTTAAATGACTTAATTTTCCAGAATTTAAGTGGCCAACATATGTGGTCAGAGCCCTGTAACGAGCAGCAGGCAGAGGAGGAGGCAGAAGGGATGAAGTGAAAATAAAAGGCCTCCGTTGAAGGTGTAGACTCACACAAAGGCTGGTTCAGGATGTTCCTAAGCATCTTCTTGCATTAAAAAAAGAAAGGCAGCTTTCCAGCAAGCCAAAAACATCGTGCCTCTAGTTACTAGGTAAAAGAAAATAGCCCTGTACAACCGAGCAGTTGATGTGAGTCCAGCATTTCCCAGAAAAGTTTTAGTTTTCCTAGAAAAGTCTGCTGTGTCAAAACTGATTACAGGAAATCTCGTTTCCCCAGCAGCTTAACTTTTAAAGAAAAAGTCTCAGAATTATTTGGACAATCCTTTCAACTTGGATGGCCACCAAATGTTCACGCTGCCTGAGAAAAAGAGTTGGAAGAAAGCTTGAATTTTAATTCCAGAAATAATGGATTACAGCAGCTTTGTATTTTATGGCCTAAATCATGCAAAATCCCTGGGACACAGCAAAATAAGCAGATACATTTTAGACATTCACAAGGTGTAACCTGGGGGATCACAGCACACGGAATAAAGCATTTGGCTCCATGTGTTAGTGCTGTGATCCCAAACTAGAGGGCACTCTGCAGCTGCAAGTGCAACTTCCAGAATGGATTAAGTAATGAAGTCCCACTGTTTGTGCCAAATAAAAATCCTTTTTGTGGTCAGGCATTAACCCTGGTGCCCTGACCGACTGCTGACCTCTGTTAATCTGCTTCAGTTCTGCAGGACCAGGGTAAGTCACCTCTCTGGGCACCTGCTGGTCAGTGGAACAGTGGGACAGGGAACCTGTTCCACATCACTGGGAGTCACCTCCTCCTAATCAGATCTATCTATGGACTTTGGCTTGGAAAAAAAACAAAAAAAAGGAAAAATCTAGGGCGACTGTGGAAAAATCCAATTATTTCTATGTTTTCAATTGCCTTAAAACAGACTTCTCAAAATTCAGCCTTCCCAGATTTCCGTATTACTGCTGCAACCCAAGATTAGGACATTTATGTAACAGAGCGACTTCAAAAGAATCCATAGTAAGTGTATTAGGTGGAATTAGTACTGTGTTAGATTTCACCTGAGCCACTGCACTTGGCAACACTCAGCCTTTATGAATTCATAGGATTAAAACCAAACCTAAAAGGAAAGAAAGAGGCTTCTTGTCAGCAGAGACTTGGAAATTGCTCCTGCTGCATTTCTCAGCTGACTCATCTCTTGAACAGCAAAAGGAAATTTTTGACATTTTAGCCAATGTGAAGCTTCCTGCTTAAATAAAACAAGTGTGATCTCTGGAAGCTTCAGTGCACACCAGATCCTCAGACACAAACCTTACATGACAGAGGTAGTGAAAACGAATTAAGTGGAGATTGCAGCCAGAGAAATTTGTCGGTGTCCTTAAGCCCCTTTCTTATTGCAATCACTCTGTTAGCCGGAATTAAATATTCAAATATTCAGCTGCTCTCCAGGGCTAGCTAAGATTTCCTTCCTTCATGCATGCTTTGAATGAAGATGAGCACAATTAAATGCACGGCGTGCTCTGCCCACGGTCTGCTCTAGTCCCCGTTCGCGCGAGCCGAGCTCGGGCGGGCTCGGGGCCGGGAAGGGGAAGCATGCGATGGAAAAAGCAGCTTACGAGTCCTGTGCGGCTGGGCTTGCTGCTTACGGAGGAGGCCACCGAGCTCAGCGAGCTCAGGGACGAGGCGCTGGGGCTGCGCTTCAGGGCCGCGGGCGTCGGCAGCACCTTGCGCACCGCGGGCTTGGCCTTGGCCGGCGTCGTGGAGGGGAAGCCGATCTTGGTCACCTTGTGCACCGGGGCGAACAGGCCGTACTTGGGCTGGCACTGGAAATACCTTCCGAAAGCAAAGCACACAGAGGAGAGCAGGAATTAACTTCTTTTCGCATGCACGGTCGGCGCTCGTGGAGAATTCTAGATCAGGAGTATAAAAGTGTTAAAGGACGGGGGAACAGCTGGCGACGATCTCAGCCACACTGGATGGCAATTTTATTTAACACCAGATTTGGAAAAGAGACTTTGAGAAGCTCAAACAGCATGATCATATCAGACTTCAGAAATTCAGAGTAAACACCACAGCTCTAGTTCCTAAAAACTTCCATTCAGATTCAATTTTATATCCATAGCTTTCCCCTTCATCACATTCCTCTGAGCTGCCAACAAATGTGGTGGCTGCGAGTTAAAAATAGAAATCAGATTTTAATTAAATCAAGTAGTTTTGTATTTTATTACATACATACCATTCATGCATATTTGATGATACAGAACATGTTATCTTCGGTTAAATATAGACAAAAGCCACTTATAATTTTAAGTTGTGATCACCTATGTTAAGGTGGGACAATCCTTGTAAAACCTCTTTTTAATGAAGTAAAACACTGGTCCTTATGGCAAATGAGAAAGCAAGTTAGATTGTGGTGTTAATTAATGCCTTCTGAGTGGGACTTACTGGAGGAAGCAGCTACACTGCTCCCAGATTCTACCAGGAGGCAACTGCTGGAATAGGAGCTTCCAGCTCCTGGGATGCTAGAAGATTTCCCTTAAGTGCAACTACTGGATATCCAGAGATTTTCTTAACTGAGCATTCCTTCCAAGCTGAGAAATCAAACACGCATTCAAAAGAAGGAAACTGTGATTTCCATTACCAGTCTATGAATAAAACTCACATGGGAGCAGAGATCAGCTCATCCCATGAACGTGAGAGAAGTGTTGGCATCAGAAAATTCAAACCATTGCACAGCAACTCTCCCCAGCACCAGAAGACAAAGCATGTTTAGAACCTCCCTCCCTCCCCTGACAGACGATTTCAAGGAAGATATAAAAACCCAAAAGAGAACACAGAGAAAAATCTCATAAAGCAAATCTGGGGACAGACTGACCTCGTGCCAGCAACAGCTCCATCATTCTTTCCCAGGGGTTCGTCCAGCTCCACTCCACACCATTCTCCTTTAGCAAAGTCAGTTTCCCCCAAAAAACGCACGACTCCAGCTTTTGTTCCTCCAACCTAAAGAAGTAAGACACACACCTGTGTTTAACACATATCCAAATTAAAATACCAAGTTCAGTGAAAAAGTTTTTGGCATAACCATGTTCACAAAGCACAGGAATGACATAACCAGTTCTTATTTCAAACTACGTATTTTTTTGTCTATGAGTTTGTCTTAATGTTGAAAAGTTACTGATCTCCACAACCAAAAATATATTTAACAAGACACAGTATAACCAGTGTACTGAATGCAACAGATTTGTGCTAGAGTTTCACATCAATTTCTACCAGCAGATAAGGATTTCTAAGGTCTGTTTACTTCTTATTCTAACTCTGTGCGGAAAAAGAAAAGAAATGAAATGAGAAAAAAATCCTTTCATATTTTCTCTACGGAATAATTCAGATAAACTACACAGTACAGCCCTCTTGTATTTAAAAGAACTGACAGAGCACTTGGCAAAACTGTAGATATAACCAGCTATTTGAATCCTTGGGGAGGGGAGAATCATTTTATCTTTTCTCCACTTTCAAAAATAAAAAGAACCAACCCAAACACTCCTAAATGAAAGAATAGAAAGCAGCAGCTTTCAGACTTATAATATTAAATATTTACAGCCATTCCAATTACTTGCAATGTCTGTGAGCTACAGCTTTTCGTAACACCCAGGGGATGGAAGAATTAAATTAAGTGAAGAAGGAAAAGGTGTTGTGTGGCTGACACTTGCCAGGAAGAGCCACAAGCCAGAACTGCAGGATTCCTGCAGTTCAGGAAGACAGTATGTTGTGCCCTAAATTTCTGCAAATCTGTTCAGCCTGCGTCCAGCATTGTGAAAGCAGGGACATGGTGACAAAAACCTCTTCAAGAGATTCACAGAATTCCACATGGAAAACACACCAATGGCTTGAAAATGTCCACCCATGTTTTCCAGCACACGTTATATGACCAGGAATGATGTGAGGCCTTGGCAGGGAGCTTGAAGGAAACCTCCTATTAAATACCGTGATTTTCCTTTTTATAAACTAAAAAGTAATTTAGAATTTCATATCATTTTTACAGCACACATTCTATTTCTTGAGGGAACTTCCCAGGATACTAGAGAGCAATGAGCTCCTCGTGCCGTAAATTAAGGTGCACCATCACAGCATAATGTGAGAGAATTCACATTATTCCATTTGGGATGTGTTCCCTCATGAGGTCACCCGTGAGGAATCGAGGACTTTACGTGTTCACAAAGTCCCTACTCAGTGCCCAGGAGCTGCCACACACATTTGTGCTCCAGCTTCTGGCTCCAGTGGCAAGGTGAGGCTTCAACTGATGAGGAAAAATAATCCTAATCCACACAAACCTCAGGAAAACAGGGAGAATAGTGAACCTTTTTTGATATTATTCAAGTGAGAAAGGCGGCAGAGGCACCTGTTGTCCACACCTAAGGTGGCAGCTCCTTCTCTGCCATTAGAAGCAATTCTGGAACAACTGCAGGTCACCTTCAGATGCTGCTTTAAGTGGCACTGTAGCAAATTATTACTCTCCATGGAATAAAAACACTCTAAGTTTACAGTTATCATGACTCAGCCTAATATAGTAACTTGAAGAACCTTTGGTATTTGGTGTTCTTGGCAGAGGACACACAAACAAGCACTCGGACTGGCTTAAAAAAAAAAGAATTGTAACCACCCAAAGAGTTACACAGAATCCAGATCTCTGTGGCACAGTGGTGAGGAGGGAATATATAACACTGATAAAGTATTTCCTGGGAAGAACTACCCCTTAAATTGAGGGATATGTTATTCACCCTCAGACATTATCTACTTTTTCTAGAGGACAAACATCATTAACCCAAGTACAAACATAAACATAAATTTTAACTGCACTATCAGTCCATACTGAGTCTTCCAAGTTCTCCTTCTCCTTATTCCTTTTCCAGCAAGTTTAGGTAGGGTTTTCTGTCTGTTTGGGTTTGTCTTGTTTTGTTTGGTGGTTTTTCCTTTACAGATAAATTTGGAACATATCTTTAGGTGAAAAAACTGGCTAGTTCTGGTTAGAAGCTGTTTCCCTACTCAATTTTGTACTGTTTTCTACCTGAAAAAACAGAGTTAAATCAAAAGAGGCTTTTCAAACCCATTTAAGAAATTAGACAGGAAAACTAGAACAATGGCCTAGACAAGGAGCATCCCTTCAAAGACAACAGTCAGGTTTGGGGTTGCACAGAGAGATTCCTCAAGCTCCTTTTCCATCACCCTTGAGCCAGGCAATGGAATTTTATTCCTGTTTTGTGGCGTGTCTTTGTGTTTGTGGTGATTTTTTCAAACAAACCCAAATGATTTACCTAAACACAGCCACCCACCACATTTCCATAGGAAGGTAAGCGGGGTAAGTGAGGTAAGAGGTGTCTGAAGCACCGTGGTGCAATAGGATAACTCCATGCAAGGATTCCCAGGGACAGGAAAAACTGCTGCAATCTGTTCCCTCCAACTCATACCACAAGTAAACCTCTACGTAAGTAATGCTGGCTCCAGGGTAACACGGATTAAACTTGGGTGCAGGATGTTCATCCCTTGTTCCTTCATACCTTGGCCCTGCTCATCTTCCATGTTTGTGTAAAAAATGCAAAGTGTTGATTTTGAAGATACCACATTCAAACCACAAACTGGGAGACACAACCTGGAAGAATCTGGCAGTGCCCAGTGCCCCCTGGACCTGCTCCAGCCCCTGCAGTGCCCGTGACCTACGGCCTGGTGGGAGCCAGCAAATGCAGGAATTCATATCCCAGACCAGATGGGGCTGCACAACACGAGATTCCCAGGAGAAGTAGCAAAGTGACTCGTCTTGTAACCATGGTACCTGGGTTATTTTAAACAGGACTCAAGGAAAAATGCCAAAGAATTTTTGCTTTTTTGCAAACCCAGTCCAGCTTCTTTGAATAACCAGCTACTACATTTCTCTTTCTGCACATTCTGTGTGTCCTTACACGAGCAGGAATCGGAGCACCCTGTGGCAGTAACGTGCTCAGAGAATCAATGAGGGGCTATATGGGCAGTTTTGCTCAGTTTTAAGCAAAAGTTTTCTAAGTTTCAGCTTTAAAGACAGGTCAGCCCTGCTTTATAAAGCCTGAGACTACTGAAGGCTTCCAATCATTCACAGCATCTCTCCCAAACAGTGTATTTATCTCCAGCTGCAATTAGTACCTGCAAGTGACAACACCTGCCTTGAGAAGAAAATAGTAATAATTTACTCCCTTGGTAGCACAATGTGAGGTGCTACTGTACAACACAGTATGGTAAAGGCTTTTCATGATGAAAGGTGCTGTACATATACAGACTTAATAGTGCCACATATGGGAAAAAAGATCCTGACATGATTATAGTTAACTGTTCCAACCAATATGAAAAAAGAATTGTACTTACAGAGTACAGCATCTGTTACAGAAAAATTACTTTTAAAAATTGTAAGAATTAGAGCAAAAAAAGGTAAAAAACCCAACCCCAAACCACAAAACTAGTTGTATTTGCCAGCAGATCCACCTCCCAGTACTGCATGAAGGACTAAAATAGAAAAGGTCAGTTTCTAAAAGAAACAGGGAGGAAAATTGTTAAAAGGTTTCTAAAAGTTCTATGAAAAAATGGAGCACAGCTACCACAAAGACAGTTTTCCATGACCTTCTTCCATGCTAAGGCAGGTCACTAAATAATAGATAGAGAAAAGAACTGCCAGACTTTTTCTCAGTCAGTTCCCACACTCAATACAGTCGAGCTGTAAAATACAAAGCTGTAATACTCCAGAGAATCTAGGTTAGACTACAGGTCATTGTGAGGTGAGGAATTTTGCTTGGAACTCACTAAAGTTATGTCAAACACATGCAAAAAGCGATTAAATTCCATTTATCCAATTATACCTGAGCTTACGTTAATTTGCTGCCAGGTGAAGTGAAATAGCAAAATGGGTTTGGAAACCTGAAGTGATTAAAAACCTCCTGGTGAAAGGACAGGGGGATGAACATATCAGACCTTGTGAGAACCTTTGTGAGGCCACATTTCCAAAGATAAGAAGAAGTAGGAAACAAATAAACCAGTGTAACCCAGGGAGGGAAAAAGAGAGATGGTCTAAAGACTGAGAGTGTGATTTGAGCAGTGCTGGTGGAAAAGAGGGCGGGCAGGGTCTGAACGTTGTCAGTGTAACAATATCACTTATTCAAACCTGCACAGAGGAGGTAAAAGGCGAGTAACAACTGCTCTGTCTCCCCTTCGGCCGAGCACGAACTTGTGGTGACTCCTGAGAGCATCACTTGGCTATTTCTGCATTTTCAGGACAATTCAGCACCACAACATGCAGCACTTGGAAAAGTAAAACCCATCCAGCCACACAGAGCCTTTGAAACACCTGGGATCCACTAATCAGGTTCTAATCAGAATCATCTTCCTCTTGTTTCTCCAGATTTAGCAGAACTGTTTCCAGCTGGCAACAGAAATGGTGTTTAATTGATTTGTTCACTCCTTCAAGGCCAGAGGGAACAAAGGGATCATCTCCTCTGGTTCTCATGGAACAGGTCTTTCTATTTCACCCAGTTCCATCGGTAATTAACCCTGTAACTGTACTGAGCTAATTTCTGTGGGGATGTTTTTGGAGCAGAGCTGATATCCATCAGGAAACACACTTCTGCTGGCAGGCTATTTTCATAGTTAATCACTCCATTGTTCAAACATATTTAAATTTCAAATAAACCAAATTTGACTGTGGCCGCTGGCCACTGGCTCTCCATTATGCTTTGTTTTGGAAGATTACAGAGCTCTGCAGCATCCACCGTGCAGGTACACACAGGTTTTAAGCAAGACACCTCAATTTTTCCCTTTGAAAATGAACAGCTTAAGTTCTTAAAATCTTTTACTGCAAGATACTTTCTCTTGCTTGAGTCATTTTCCAGCCGTGTTCTTAATTCCTGCCAAACTCCAATAGGTTTTTCAAATAACTAAGGATGTAAATATACAGAGTTCTTAAATCTATCAATGAAGTCCAGTGCTAATTTTGAAGCTAGACTGTTAGATAGTATGCAGAATTTTTAAATAATAATAATAATCCCACCACATAACTCCGTAATGGCGTTTTCTCCATTAAATCTGTAATTCCAGAGAAGGAAGCAAAAGTGTTTGACGAAACTGCCGTGTTTTAGTTGGTCAGCGTTTGCTTCCTCTGTCAGTTTTTGCCTGTCTTTTTTTCTGAGATTAGACAGGTATTAGATATCTGCTTCAGACCATCTTATTACCTTTTAGAAATATCTACGTAACACCCAACACTGGATCAAGGCACGACTGGAACAGTGCTAGAACATCTCCCAAACTTTAAACAGGCCTCCCTAATTCAGATTTTTCAACCCAGCAATTCTGTGAGTAGCAGGATTAATGATGGCAGTTTTCCTGTGGCATTGGATATTATGGTCGAGTGACTTCGCTATCTGAAAATGCAAGAGGGATTTCTGCTGTTTCCACTGATGGGAACAGGATTCAGACAAGCCTTGATCATGTGGATTCTCCGATGTGCAAAGTTCTGCGAAGGCAAACTGCAGCTTTTCCAGAACTGGTGGGCAGAGTCTCCACCTTCTATTGGGCTGTTTCCATGGAACTTGGAAGAAGTTGCTTTGAAACCTCTCAATTTCTACCCAGTTTGGTTGCAGTCGACTTGAAAGTTCAAAAGCAAGGCCAAAGTGGGCGAAAAAACCTCACGTGCAGTAAGATACTCACACGCTGTGCTATCACACAACTGTTTTTCCAGGAAAAACAGTTTAGCAACTAAATCTGAAGTGCTACTGAGGTTCAATTCATTCATCCAACTCAAAGGAAACAAAAAAAACCCCCATCCTAACAGCAATTCTATACTACAAAAGCCACATGTGAATTCATCACCACCACAAAAAAAGCAAAGACTAAAATAAGTAAATAAACTGTTCCTTCTCCCATCCTGTGTTGGAACGCCTGAGGACAACGTGTTCCTGGATATTCCCCCTTGGGAAGGCAGGGAGAGGGGAAGGGAGCCAGGGAATCCACACACAGAAAATGAATTAACTACTACCAAAGCGTGTGGGGACGTCACCAGTCCCTGCCATTACATCCCAGTAACTCACATGCAATTTGAAGTTAAATAAGGAGTTGCCAAAACAGAGTGACTCGGCCACGACTCGTGCCTTGCTCTAAGATAAATTTAACACCTTAGTTGCGAGCAGATAGGTAATGACATCCTGAAAAATGCTTAAAAGTAACATTAAAAGAAAGCAGAGGTTTGCACAGGGAAAATCAGACAGATGATGAATTGAAGGCAAAGCCTTTGGATACCCCTTATCCCTCAGATATTTTCTCATACAGGTATTTCATGCTGTAGTAGCCACTTAGCAAACTAATCTACATCGTACATTACAGTATCCAAAATACTGTGGCTAAGTAGGCATACATAAATACAGGAATTACTTTCATCCTTGACTTAACATGACAAAGCCATCAAAATACCTCACAGTCACCTCAGCTCAAGGATAAAGCAAAAGTGTGACTGAGCAGTTAAAACTGTCGCATTTGATGGAGGAGGCTCGAGAGAAGAGCCCCAGGAGAGCACAAAACAATCACATGTTACCAACTTCCAAATTTTTCTTCCTTTTCCATCCTTGTATGCATTGTGCCAGATATTTTTACACTGTTTTAACTGTAACACCACCAATGAATATATGTTTTCATAACAGTTAAATATTATCATAGATTTTTAAACAGACTAAGCTCAGCAGTGCATTTTCTATTCAGAAAGTTGTAAAATCCAGAAAAAAGGAAACCTTAAAAACACCACAAGGACAATGCTAAAGGGAGAATCTCCTCTCTACATGTGAAGTTTCTTTTTCCCTCGGTTGCTTTTAAGAGCACTGGAATGTAATCAGTTGACAGCCCTACGTCATGTTTACTTGCAGATAGGTTACATGGGTGGAAACAAATCTGACAATAATCTCTTATCAGCCCCTGCCTGTCCCAGCACCAAAAACCTTAGGAAGAAACAACAAAGCGAGGAGTAACTTGTAGCCAGCTCTGTAAACCAGGGAATAAAGAGCAATTAGATGACACTCATGCACAGAGAAGAACTTTGCAAAAAGGCCACATCAGCACATGCCTGGAAATTGAGTTTGCATCGCTTTGTGAACATATGGACGGAGGCCGAGTTCCAGCTTTACAGCTCAGCCCCAGAAGCAGCAGATTTGGCAGACTGTGATGAAGCTGTAACTGGTTAAATGAATGAAAGCACTTTAATCCCTTGAGAAGGCTAAGGCCCCTTAGGTTGATAAGATTTTTATTTATTTATTTAAAATACAGCATCTGGTCCCTTCAGGGACAAGCTGACAACGCTGTCAAAGCTGCTTCAACTTTTAGTACGGGCAACAGTTGTCAAATAAAGCAGATTCCTCTCTTTTATTAACAGGTTGGCTTTGTTTTGGTTGGGTAGTTCAGGGGGGTTTGTTTGTTTGTTTTTAAAATCAACTTTGCATTGGACTCTTAAGAATTCCTAAGTGTGCAACACCAGGGCAAACAGGTTCTCTGGCCACAACTCAAACAGGAAACCCAAACTGGCTGAGCCTGAAAGTAATTTGTCTTCTGAATAGGTTTTCTCTTGTTCTTTCCCCATCTGGTTCAGCACTGAGCACAGCACTTCCACTGGCACTTCTTGCACGGGAATTCTTATTCATAGCAGGTTCAAATGCTGAAGCTGGAGCCTGATTTTCAGCAGGAAAATCATCTGCAGTTCTGGCACTGTGTCATTAACCCCAGAAAGGCTGGACGAGGGCAGTGAAGGAAGTGTGGATTTCCACATCAATTTTCCTGTGTTACAGAATCCCCAAATACAAGATCAGGCCACCCAGGGTTAATCTTCTCTCTCCAACTGTTAAATCAGATCCACATTCCAGAACATACATCATATGTTAAGAATGGAAATTATGCCTAATACAGAGCTGTTTGAATTACTCTCTGCATTAATAACTCTTCTTTGGTTTAGCCCTATTTTTATCCAGTAAAAGATACATCAATGCACCAAATGAAAAGCTGAATAGTAAATTACACATAATAAACCACAATTCTTTGAAATAGCTACTTATCTACCTATATTTTCAACATTTCCACACAGTATCATGAGGTAGTGTTGGTTTCTTGTTAGTGAAAGGAAAATTAAACATAAGCTTGCTGAATATGGCTCAGATACACTGGGATTTGAGGGAGACATTTATCATCAGAGATTCCCAAGACAGCAGAGCACAGGGTGCTGTTTCAATTAATCACCTTTGAGGAGTAAACTACAGAAATCTAAAGGTCCTTTTCCACGAGAACATCCATTTAGGGCTATAATACTTCAGTGAATACTTGTGTATTCACTCAGTTTGATTTGCTTTTGATTTGCTTTGACTCCTCTGGAATCTCATGAAAGAGAACTTCTAAGACAACAGGACAATGGGAATTTCTCCACGATTATTATATTTCCCTTATGGGCATTGATGTCTACCATGAGTTATTTTTCTGATGTTTACAACTCAATTTAATGGCCTGGAAATGTCTTCTTCAAATTGAGGGGAAAAAACAGGAAAGGTTGTAGCTGATTGTTGTAAGTATTTTCCTGCAGGCACCCACAGCTGACATATCCAATACCTTGAAGCACTCTCTGTTTTGATGTCAGTGTCTTTTTAATACACAAGGTCTTTTGGGAAAAGATGTTTTCTGCCCCCTGAAAAAGCAAGGCTGCTTGTT
Organism: Gymnorhina tibicen; assembly: GCA_013399875.1. Classification (NCBI taxonomy): domain Eukaryota; kingdom Metazoa; phylum Chordata; class Aves; order Passeriformes; family Artamidae; genus Gymnorhina; species Gymnorhina tibicen. The sequence goes on along the minus strand of VXAZ01002629.1, from coordinate 1,146,085 downwards.
TTGCCTCTTTTTATCTCTGTATCTATAGCACCGTTCAGGACAACCTCACATGAGATGCTCTGAGCAAGCCGGGCTTTGAGAATACACAGGTGATCCCCTCACAGCTCTACTTGGTTTTTGCAGTGGAATTTATTTTCTCTGGCATTTCTTTTCTCTGTTTTATTTTCCTCTGTAAATTTTCTTTTTCTTCCCTGGAATATCTTTTCTTTCACTCTGAATGAGTGTCCCAAGCCATCTGTATGTAACCACTATTCTTCCTAATGCTATCTGAATTAAGGAAAGATCATGTAGGGTACATGTCTTCATAATCAAATAAATCAGGGATACATTCACTGGAAGCTTCCTTTATTACTAACTCTTTATATTTTGAAGCTATCAGTTCTCCTATAGAAGTTTGGGAGGATTCTAATATGGGACCATGTAGCATTTGGTAATTCTAACTTTAAGTGCACAAAAGACTGGTGAAACAACTAGAGATGAAAGGAATAAAAAAATAAGCCTAAGGCATCTTTTCTCTCCACACAAAAAACAATACAGGCTGTGCACTGGAGCTTTAATCACATCCTCAAGACTTTGCTCACAACAGCCTTTAATCAAACCACCTCATCCCAGCACCACTGGCTCAGCACAACTGAGGCAGCAGTTTCCTGTGACAATGCAGAAGTAAACGTGAAGAGTGACAGCTTCTTTTCCTGCAGAGGAGTAGTATTGACATCTCTGTAGGAACAGGAAAATATTCCAACAAAGCTGAGCTGCTGGGAAAGCCTGCAATTAAACCCAACATTTCAGGTTCAAACTTGTGCCCAATTTGTATGTGTGTAACACAAAAAGTTGAGAGGTGAATTAGTGAACACTGTCGGAACGGCCTCTTGCTCCTTGCTATTCCAGACTGGGCAGACAGAAAGTGCTGCAAGATTTTGCCTTTTTTTGTTGAAGTCGTCCAAAACCAGCCAGTTACCACAATAAAAAGAAACTTAAAAGTAGATCCACTCAAGGTAACTCCCATTAAGGACATTTTAGAATCCACGGTAGAGGAAAAAAAATTTAACAGCTTGAAATGCTTCAGTGTAACACTCCACACCCTGAGATCACACACTAAGATCAATAAAGTTGAGGCCATCTGATGTCCATTCTGGAACGTAATCTTGGCTGATGAGCTGTGCCTTACCCATCTATGAATCTGCCCTTTAGGACATCATTTTCCAATTAGCTGTTTTAATAGGACTCCCAAATGAGCTTTTGTCTATCATGAATTCATTGCTCTGAACTTCAGTTCTACGCTGCTGGAGGCTCCCTGTTCTCAAACTGTAATTTTCAGCAGTTGTTTTCCCCACGTGTCCATAATCATCAAAAAACCCTCATAAAATACTCCCAGCAGTTGGTCCAAGCTGCAAAAACTGAGGGATGTTGCAGCACTGAGCCCCTACAGCCCTGCAGTGGTGTGGTCAGACTGGAACACGTCACATGGCTGTGACACCACACTGTCACTCAGAGAGGAAATTCTCTGCTGAGGTGGGACTTAAAACTTCCAGCCAGCCTTTCATCCTCTTGTGTAACATTACTGAAAAGGGGCTGCTGTGAGCATACGTAAAACCCAAAAGATGCAGAGCAGGCCAGGTGGATTTGTCCCTCTGATGGAGAAGGAATGGCTGAGCAAGTGACACAAGTGACAGGCAGGTCTTTCCCAACAACTGGTGCTGGTTGTAGGCTTTGAGGACAGTTCCCCGAATTACTCAGTGACACCTCAACTCTACAGTCCACAGTGCTGGACAAGAGTTCAGTGTCAGGGGAAAAAAATATTAACAGATGAATCAATTATTCAGCCAAGTTTAGGATTATTTGAACTAACCTGGCCATTTAAGATATTTACATCTGAATTATTATTAGACATGACAGCAGAGTTTACTACAAATAATTAGCATGGGATCCCAGAGGATTAAAAAAGAGTAAACAAGGATCCTATCCCTTTAACATTCATATTCCTGAGTGTCTTATACTGGTATATAAATTATAGCTATGCATCACCAACATACTGGGCTAGGAACTGCCCCCAAACCTCAAATTACAATTTGATGACTCAAGAGCAAGATTTAAGGCAAACAGAGGTAGTAGAGAGGATGAAATACTAAGTTTAACTTGTCCTACTTAACAAACAGAATTTGGGACTTTATTTTACCAAACTGTGGCACTCAGGATATGCTGCTTCTGCAATTTGCACTTATTAGATACAGGGAAGGCAGAGCGATGCCTTCACAGGCAACAGAGAACTCTCCCACCCAAAGAGGACATCCCAGAAGGGCTCACAAAGGTCCTCGAGGAAAAGGCACACAAGTGGTTAAAGCCCTGATGTTGTCTGGAGGACAACAGAGCTCTAGTCTCTGACAGAAATAGCCAGGGATAAACCACAAATCTTTGTTTCCATTGGCACTCCAAGAAAACACATCTCAGCCCAAATCCAGCTGTCAGCCAACCCCTGCCCTCACGTCACCTTTGTCTCCTTCTTCAACTTGGCCCTGTGTTTTAAGCTCTCCTTAAACAGAAAGAGAAAGCAAATTCTTCCTTTAAAAATACAATAAACTAAATTAAAATATCAATCCACTTTCACTGCAGAATTATTATCTGGTGGAGCAGTGCAGGACAAACAGTAAAATCCAGGGGATATTTTTCTATACAATGTCCTTACACTAACTCCAGAAATGTTTCTAAGCCAGGACACTCACACCTGCCTAATGGAAATTCTAAAATTGTATCATAAATAAGAAAAGATTGTATCAAAGTAAGAGTGAGACAAATCTTCAGCTTAATGATTCACTCAAGTAAATCAAATCTAAAACCAGGTCTCTGTTACAGTTATCAGAGATCTGGTGGGCATAAAAGGATCATCGCAGCTACATAAATAGTCTTTAAATTAAGAATATAACATACACAACATACCACCAGTTTTCTGATAATTATTTTTAAAAAATGTTAAAACTAACAAAGCAACTCCCTTTTAAAAAGGTGAGATGATACACTGGCAGAAGCATTTAGGGGTCTGAATTCAGGAAGGGCAGCCAAGTAATGTGGCACATCCCCAAGAGCACACGTAATTCCTGGCTGATCAGTGGCATTATGTGACTGCTTCTGTTCCTGCCTATCACCACTCAGGAACAATCAATTATTGACTATTTGCTTTCTAAAGACACGGCCCTGGACAGGACAAGAGACCTGCATGGAAATCTCACACGCTTGGTTTTTATTTAGCATGACTGGAGCTCTTGAAGATACAGAGAGATAAGCTACAAGTATGTTGCTAAACACAATGTTGTGTTTTAAACAGTGGCAAAACATAATAGATTAAGAACTGCCAAAATAACCATTTTATCTTGGTACTGCCAAGATATTCCCACAGCGTGCAAAGAGCTTGTTTACAGAAGACACTAGACAAAGAAAGCCTAGAGCATAAATTTACATTATCCTGACCAAGGAAACAGCAGAAAAGTTTTGAATATTAGCAGAAGTTTCAATTAATCAGTCAAAAGCAGACAGGGAAATCTTACCAGAACTCGATCTCCAATTTTGAGCTCCCTTTCTCCTTTCTTTAGTGATCCAGCTTCCGAGAGATTTGATATAGATTCACTGGCAGTTTTGGAAAGATTGCTAATCTGAGAAGGAGTTGCGTGTTCCTTAGCAGCAAGGTGAGTTTTCTGTGGAATTCCTGAAGGGGGAAGCGCAGCAGTGGATGAGGACACTGCACTAGCAGCTGATGTGGATGTCGGTGATGTGGCTCTCGAAGCGTGAGCTGTCTGGGTACCGTTGGCTTCATCCTCTGTCACCACTTTTCTGGTCAGTTTGGATGGCCTTGTAAATATTCCCCTCAGGGGCTCACACTGGAAATAGCGAACTCCAGCCACGGAGCCATCGTTCTTCCCGATGGGTTCATCCAGGACAATGCCTGCCCACTGCCCTGGAGCAAACTGTGTTTCTCCCAGGAACTGGATGAAGCCGGGTTTGTTTCCATTGACCCAAACGCGCTCCCCGACTCTGAAGTCATCCACAAACTCCTCGTGTGCATCTGCGGGGGCTGTGCTTGAGGTCTTCTCAGTGGGAGCTGCTTTTTCTGCTGGAGCTGGAATCAAAGCACAATGAGAAACAATGGCAATCAAATACACTAATATTCCAAAGAGCATCATTGCTTAGTTTCAACATAACATCTGGAAAAGCATCATTTCTAAAAGGAAGATCATAACTCCTAATTTTCCTGTGCAAACACTGTCATTTCCGGGAAAAAAAAAATCAGAATCTAAGGACAGAGACACTGAATGCATTTAATGAAGGTTTTGGTAAAAACCTTGTAAAAATCGCAGGTCTGACTTCAAAAACTACCAAAGCATTTTTCTCATGACAAGGTTTCTTTGAGGAAAATTGCTTGATCTCCATTGAGTAGCCTTTACATTTTTTCTAAGTTGTACATGTAATCTTTTAAAATCAGAAATACAAGCAAAAATACATTGGTGTAAAGAGTAAAAACAGCTGAACCACAGCATTCAAAGCACTTTTTGTTAGAAGATGAGTAAGAGAATAATTAAGATATTTAACTATTCCTTACCAGCAGCAACAGGTGTAGGTGTTTTCAGCAATGTACCCCCGTGCTTGATGGTCTTTGAAGGAGCCTTAAGTCCACTTGGTTTTAACATACTCATCTTTTTGCAATACCAGTGGTTATCCTCCTCCTCTGTAGCAACTATCTTTTTCCAAACATGGATAAAATATATTATTCAAGCTTTTTCAGCTCTGGAATAAACCTGTATATGAAAAGATCAGACATGAACAAAGACCAGTGTTAACCCTTGCAGAAGGGATTTCTATATAAACACAATCTGTGTATAAAATGCATTATAAAAGCTGCTTTACAGTAGCAACCAGCAGCATTTTCAACTCCCCATCTTTGGAAGGCCATTTCCTATTAAAACCTAAATCATCAAAAGAACTCACTGTGCTGAATGCTGCTGTATTTGTCTTGAGATTTAAACTAAAAGGCTATTTTAAGAAAGAAAAACAAAGCTCTTAACAGCATAGCTAACATTACACATAGATTTAACTGCTCCACACACACAAATGTTTTCAGTCACATTTTTCCAGTGTTGCAATATCCCAGCAAAAACAACTTTGGACTAGAGCAGTAACAGCAAGAGAAATCAAGAAAGCCAGGAATTTCAGGATAAAAGGAGTAAAGTTTCTAAGAGATTGGAACTGAAACGCTTAAATTGTTTAAGAGTTACATGATGACAACTGAAAAGCAAGAGCCACCTCAGCTTTCTGTGACCTCAGATCACAAGATACGCTGGCTCGCAGTCCCCACCAGTGCCCCAGCTAAGAGGAGGGACTCTTCCCAACGTTGCTAGGATAGAACTTGGAAGCCAGCTAGAAGCTTTTCAGGGAAGTATGTTTTGCCACAGGAGCCATCTTCTTTCTGATTACAAAAGCTTCAGAAAGGCTTTTTCATCTCTAATGAAAAATCTGTGTTTTTTTACCTCGAATACGAATTCAAAGACGAACTTCAAGGTGACTGCTCTCCCCCATCTTCAAAGGAATAAACTATGCTGTGTGAACACAGCTTGGCTTTGTGCTGACTTTTAGATGAGGCACTGCCAGAACAGCTACACCACTTAAACAGCAGCAGCACACACCTAAACAAAAACCTGAAGGGGAAAAGGAAATGGGCACGCAGCGAGTTTGCTCAACTGTTTGCCCAGAACACGTCAAACAAGAACTACAAAGCAGGTCTCACTCCTGCCCTTTACTCAGCATTCTGGCACCTGTCAGGACAGAAAGTTGGGCAGCTGCAGCCTCCCCAAACCAGTGCCCAGGGGTGCAAACTGGGAGCTCAGCACCCAGTTAAAGGTAAAACAAACCTGGCAGAAGGAGAGACAGCTCTGCTGCAGCATGGAGAACTATGGAGAATAAACCAACCCTGTCTTTACCTATCAGTCTAAGATTTATCCCTCCTGTATTATGAATTATTAATCAGTGTTCCTAAAAATCAATTCACTGCTTTGCGAACCTAAACACCAAAGTGAAACATTCTTCATGCTATTTCAAGACCTGCCATGCCAAACTGAAGGCATTTTCTAAGTCTGCAATAATGTCGTATTTTAAAAAGCATGAATTACCACCTTGGATGTAATTGTGTTTGCCTACAATTTAAGTTCTGCTCTATGAAAATGATGAAGCAGTGCTGTGAAGATTTCTGAACCTTTTTTTCTAGTGGTGCCAAAGGTTTGTCACGCCTGCAGTTATCAGTCTGCATCATATTTTCTTATCTTTCGTTTTAGAAAGCTAAAACTGCACTTTGATCTTACGCACCAAGGACCTGAAAAGCCTTCTTTTCTCTCTTACACGTGTGCTCCCTTCCTCAGGCTACAGGCCCTACTCCCTCCTCTCCAATTCCAGAATCTCCATGCTCGCCTCCCTTCCTTTCCTCAACCCATCAAAATCCATGAAACAGAAAAACTGTACACGATGAAGAAGGATTTGGTACAAATACAGAAACAGGAGAAGGATCATGGTCAGTCTTTTTTAGTTCACAGCCACTGCCAAAGACCAAATTAATGGAAATTTGGGCCAAGGGGAGTCTTCCTTAAGGAAGATTTCTCCTAAAGCCTGGAAGCTGGAACTGTGCCCCAGCATTCTGCCATTCTTTTCCATACATTACCTCTTTTTTTGCCCCCAAAGACCATTCCAGCATCACCACAACTACATTGTGCAAGGACAGGTGTATCAAGAGAAAGAACACACTACATTACCACCCAAATTAGATTTTGCCAGTTTCAGTTAATTATTTATTAACACATGGTTAACAAGCCTCTGCTCAACAGAAAGTTAGAATGTTCTACCACTGCATTTCTTGGCTCAGGGTACTCATTCATAGTTTAATCTTGCTCTCCACAGTCATGGGTTATATATTTGCTATGTCATTTGCTTTTCTCAACGCACAGGCCTTCAACTAGGCCAGAAGTAACACAATCCCTCCTGTCCTGGTTTCAGAGTTACTGAAATTGTAGCTTAATTCAGACAAAATAAAAGCTAAAATTATAGGCAACACTTTTTGATAAATGACTGCCTCACTGCAATAGTTAAAATGGAACTTTTGGTTTTAGGGACAGGGCCTTCATAGTAGCATTGCCTAATGGAGCTCATAAAACACATAAATTTGCATCAAGTGGTTTTAAGCATGACACACTCCAACATATCCTAACAGGCTCCAGATGTCAATGATCTCATTTCAGTTCTCATAAAAGACAGCAGCTCACTGCTTGTCTCAATTTGTTCTTTCCTCCCTTGAATCTGTCTCAGCTCTCCTGAAAAAGGATCCTCACAATCAATAGGCAAAAATATTACTGTGTCCCAAAATATCCTGTCAGGAACCTAAGGAAAGGTTCAGAAAGCCTCTGATAATACACAACACTGAAGTGTTCTGCTGAAGGTTCTACCAATAACAAAACTGAGCATAAAAAGAGATTTTAAGCACAGGCTTTACACTTGTGCCATTATTGGAAATATATGGCTACACACAATATGAATTTTAACTGATTAATGATATCCTTACTCACCTTTTACAGACCTCTATGTACTGCATGGATCAAGCAGCAAGTTGGAAACCACTGGTTTAAGTAAATAAATCCTACTAATGTGATAACAGACATGAATTCTGTTGGCAAGCTGGTATTAAAAATAAATAAATAAAATGTAGCCACATAACCCTGAATTATAAAAGCAGAATATTTTCCAACTGTCAAAAAAGGAATTCCTATAATAAAAAGAAAGCAGCTGTCCAATGTTCCTTTCAAGACTATTTTCAACAAACAGTACTCCAAAAAGAACTAAATTAAGTAAGAACACAGGGAGAAAAGTCTCAGCTCACTCTGCTTAACCCTGTAGTCACAACAAGAATTTAGGAGTACCAGTGGAACCACAGAATAGTTTAGGTTGGAAAAGACCTGTAAGATAATTAAGTCCAGCTTTTCCTAGTTCTTCAAAACATTTCAAATTTAAAAGATTAATATTTAACTTAGTTAACACCATTAACAGACTAAATACTGCTGGAAACTGCCTTGCAATGCCAATGCATTTCTAAGCTCAAAAAGAGAACGCTTGATTTGTTAATTGGGCTGAGCATAGAGGTGCCTTGCAAAACACATAGAAACATTCACTAAGAGTAAATATTCTAAAAGGGGGTTGTAGAACAGACAACTGCTGAAAAAAATCTCACAGGGCCCTATAAGCAGAGACCATCACATGCAACCCCTGTGGCAGTCAGTAATAAGCACCTACAAAACAAATTCCCATACTGTGAGGAAAAGGTAACACGATCAAAATAAACCAGAAAATCCTTCTGCAGAAAAGTTAAATGGAAAATATAATCCAAAGACCACCGCGATGCAGTAACTTCACCTTCCTGAGAGAAAAACAAACTCGGCACCAGAAGCACTGTTTGAAATCCCTGCCTGAACAGCATTTCTTAAATACCTGTTTCATACTTGTTGTTCAGCTGCTGCTGCCAAGCTTAAAGGAGATCGTGAATCATTCCTCAAATATCTGGAGTTTAGAGAAAGTAACTTGGAATTTTGAAGCTGGAGGGATTTCCCCTCCAATCCATGAGTTACTCCAAGAACTCTGACCCTACACACTTATGAACACAAGTCCTAAAATTACTGCAGTCTTAAAACTAAAGCACATAAACACGTTCTGTATGATTCAGATCCAATTCCTGCAGCTCCAAAAGTTGTATTTGCAGTCTCCTGAGCTGTTATTACACTCCTGTAAAAAATGAGTATATATATTTACAGAAGCACTTAATGCTTTTGGTTGAATTTATAAGCTTTTGAAATTCATACCTGATTTAAAAATACAACCCCATTTTGGCTTTGAAGAAAATCAACGCCTTCTCCTTGCTGCTTGCTACCTCTTGGAGAATATTTCTCTGCGTGCAAGAATGAACCAGATCACTGAGCCCAACTTCTGGAAGGTTCCAATGGGAATAGTTCGTTCCCAGCAGGTGCACAAACTGACCAGACTGGCACATGCCCACCAGCATCCTTACAGGAATAATTCTGGATGATGGGGCACAAGAGAAGCTGAATCCTGGAACAAAAATCTTCCTAATCCTGACTCCTCTTCTGCTGCATTCTGGGTTTGTTGAAGATATTTCTTACTGGGCACCCGAAAAGTCTGAATCACCACTTTGCAAGCGATGGATTACATTTGCAATGAAATATTCCAGAGCACACAATATCCATTGTAAATGTCTCACTCAGCTTCAAAGCCAGTCCTATACAATTACAAGTTGCTAAACCAGAAGGATGGATTTGGAAGCCCTCATGCTTTACAGAGCTTCTCTGGAGTGATGCAGCACACTTGGTGTTCCTGGCCACCCACTACTTAAATACAACTATTCTGGAGCAATGAACTCACATCCAGGTCTCTCTGCATTGATCCACTGAAGCCAGACAGTGAAAAGGCAAATGAACTTCTCTCTGACCCTCATGCTCCTGACTTAGTGCAAATTCCATGTGTTTTGTCAGCTCTGATGCATTTATTGAATGCGCAGCAAGTTCAGACTGAAACACAGCAGAAAGCACCGTAGGCATTTGTTAACAAAGCAGGGCACAAACAGCAAATTATGGTGGTACTGATGCAACACCCTCTGCAGAGGCCACTGTTAAACCAAACTGAGCATCTGAACGCTGCTCAAGGATTTAACTGCCCTGCTCAGTGATTAGACTGTGGAATTTGAGGCATCTTCAGGTATTGGTCACGTTGAAACTAGTATAATTTAAGAAAGAATTTATACGTAAAACAGAAAACAAACAGAATTAAGAATTTGAGATTTCAATAGAATAAGAGCTGGCATTTGGAAGTCAATATTTGATTACTCATTCAACACACAGCAATTAGAGGAAGGGAGCATTTAAAAACATGACTTCGGTTTCATTTTGTCTTCCAGAAACCACTGATTTTTATGTCAATTAATCAAGTAATGTGATGATCTGAATTTAGCATTCAGATACATCACTACTAGAAGAAAAGACATTATTTAATTCAATGTTTGTTATGCCAAGTGCCATGAAAACGTATTTATTTGGGTTACTGTGCTCTGCTTAGTGCCAACATCAAAACATGAGGGCTGGTACGTGCCTATCAAATCAGTGTTTTGTACATCGCCTTTAAAGGTAGGGGAAAAAATGCATTTAAAACTCAGCTGATCAGGTAGAAAATAATAAAAGAAATCCAGACCTTTCAGACCTGTTGTTTGCAGGTACTGGAACAGGAAATAAAAATTTAGCAAGAAAATAAGCAAGGTCTCATAACGTACACAGCATCCTTATGACATTGTGCTTCAGCTCATTCCAGCCCAATCCAACATAGCCACCGCCATTCCAATAGGAATTCCAGAGGTAAACCCTTCACAAAGGCCAACACCCATCCTACAGGAACCTCAAAGCTGAAGTTTCTTATATTGTGCTTTTAACATAAATATGAATTTTACTAGAGGCAGACTCTTGAAGTGCACCTCTGTTTAATTTAACCAGGCATAACTATTAAATTAACAGAACAAAAGCAATCCTTGCTCTTCTGAAGTGCCTTCACAGTCGCTACCAGGATAACTCCAGGAAATTACAGCTGCATGCAAGTTTTAGTAGGGCTTTAGTCTAACCCAAACACAGTTTGCTTTTGCTGCCATAATACCACGAGCCCAAAGCCTGCAGGAATTTGGGAAGTTTGCCCACTGGGATGACACAGCTCCTCTGACAGTGGCACTGATGTGATGAACTCAACCTGAAACAAAGAGTGGCAAAAACCAACAGAAACTGAAACAGAGCTATACTATCAGTGGCAGAGGTCCTCAAAAACCTTTCAACTCTGTTTTCCAGGGCACTGGTTTAGGTAAACATTCCTTAGTCCAAGGCAACCAGTGTGTGTTCAGTGAGACAGAACCACGCAGGGATCTCTGGAGCAGTCCCAGGGCTGTAACACAAACACTCTGCCTTGTCATCACTCATCCCATCATCAAACCATCGCACCCCGGGCTAAGGACATCCCCAGAAACAGCTCCTGGGTTTTTCACTCCAAAGAGCAAACCCCTCTTTCCTTAAGATCTCAAAGATGCTCCCTCTGTCTGGTACTCTGAGAGGGAATCAATCCCAAAGCCCCACAACGTTGTCCATTGTTACAGACATGGGAACCTACAGCTCAACCAGCAACTTAAGATTTATTTCTTAACTGAAATCAATAGTAGAAGTTGTATTTCCGTACTATAGAGATGGAACTGTTCTCCACGTGAGTTCACAGATCCCAGGGCATTCAGAACCAAAGACTTTTACATCATCTTTCAACATCATCCAGGCCTGCACACAAATCTATATTTCTCCTTTGATTTTGAACCTGCTGGTAATTTTAAACCAAAAATTTTAAATTTTTGAACCTGCTGGGTAATTTTAACTAAATAAAATAAATGGCAGCAGATCTCTAATAAAAATAAATCATATTCCTACAAGTTTCACTGAAGCAGGTGAACCAGGAAGATGGAGACTTGTGTTTAAAGAGTCTTGAGTTTCTCCCAGTACCTTTAAAACAACTACTTTCTGAAGCAAAGAATTTACCATCAATACATTTGATAGCAGCAGGTTACCAGTTTGTTTGGAGATAATTAAAACTTGAACTTAATATAGTTAGGAAGGCAACCATTATGAGACGCAAATCCACTGAGAATTGGTTTTAGGGAATTGCTAAGTTGCTAAATAAGATACAAGGCTGTTTTTCTACATTGGGAAGTGCAGGATATTTGCTGCAAATTGTATAAACAGGATTCTCCCAGCACATGCCAGGGGAAGGGAAAAGGCGGGGTAAATTCCTACAACTCAGAAACTGTACTAAGAAGAAGATGAATCAGATCAAAGATAGTAAGAGGCTTAGGACCTGAAACCATCAGTTAGATATTACAGCACTGCTATGAGGAAGGTAATTCATCAAAGCTTCAGCTCTGCTTATGGATTTTAATTCTGCATCAAGGACATTTTAAGTCACCTCGTTTTATCATTCTAGAACTTGCTATGCTCATTCAGATTCCTAAATGCCTCAGGATCCTCAGTAAGGAAACACTGAAACACAGACTGTTGAATATGTTGAATATGTTGAATATGAATATATTCTTATGAAGTACAAATGAGAGAGGACGTCTGTAACACTAAAAAACTATTTCAGGCCAGCAATTTGTGAGTAATTTTTTCTCAATCTATTGCTATTTCAAACACAGCCTGTTCAGTCTTTTAAAAAAGATTCTGCCTATCTTTAATTAATCAGGAAGAGCTGATAATTTTTAATATGATGCAAACTCTAACACTTCAAGTTGCCACTGTGCACAGAGATTATAGAAACATTGCTGCTCTGGTCTATTAAAAGATCACTAAGCACATGATCCTCCCTCCTCAGCACATCATTCCCTACAGAAGGAGTCAAGGATTGAGTAGTAGAGAAAGTTTCCAACTAAGTAAATAATCGCCACCTCTTCTGGTAAGCCCATTATCATCATTTACTAATTCTCCTACATTTTTCCCGGGAAATTCTTGTCCTTCCCAGAAGACCTCCATTTCAGTAAGAAAAAGAACAATTTGTTTGACTGTCCACACTGACTTCTGTTGATAATGCACTTCAGCCATCCCCGTAAGTGCAATCAGCCACAATAAAATGATGATTTTGGAATGGTAGAGCATCAACTTTAAGTTATTTGGGAACTACAATTTAAATTTTGAGAAAGACAATATCATCTCCAGTCAGCCTCAAACCCCAAAGCATTTAAAGACACAAAGGCTTCTCCCTAATACAATTACAACTGAAGCAGCTGAAACAAAGATGCTGCTTTTTATAGTAAGGATTTAATTTTGATAAGACTTGGGTGAAACTGTAACTGTTTCACATGGGGTGAAAATATCAAGTCAGCTGTCTCTTTTTAGCTCTCCATGTTCTTAGCCTTTGAAATTAGCACCATGACTGCTGCACGGCTGGCAGAGAGCTCGGGACAAGTACAAATTCAGAACTTAGATAAATATTGCCGTGATTGAGTGGATGCTGCTGCCAAGCAGAGCAGCAGAATGAGAGTGTCAAATAAGCTAATTCTATACAATACTGAGTTTCCCTCTCTGACTTGCAATTTCCCCTCATAATAAGCTAAAAATACAGACAGTAAGATTATAAAGATCATGGAAAATGAACAGCTTTTAATGGTGGTTCTTCTGGACACAGTAGAGTGAAGATGTGTCTTATAAATTAAAAGAATGTATGGTACTATTCTTATGAGTTTGTACAAAAGAGATATTCCAAGTGGAAAAACTTAAGTGGGTGTTAAAGTACAAACTTGTACAGCATGTCTTTAGATACATCTTCTAAATCCTTCACAGCCTTTTGGGGGCCAGGAGCCAGTACCAGATTTGTGGGTATTTCTAAGGGTCAGTCACAGAGTGCAGCTTCACTCTGCAAAACTAAATGGATGTGGAGGACAGACACCTGCACAAGCAGGAGGTGTTTAAATCATCAGGGAGCTGCTGACAGAGTTCTGCTGGTCAACAACAATGAAATGGTCGCTCCAGCAGAAACTGGCATGGGGCTGAGGGCAGCTGAGCTTATAGCTAATGCAGTATATAATTGCCTTTCATTAAATAACAAAACACCATCCATCTGAGGCATTTCCAAACATGCCGCTCCAATAAGGATTCCAGTGAGTTACTCTTTATACGTGCCAGCAGAGCCAGTAGTCCCTAAGGAATGCCAAAGGATTAAACAAGAGCTGCATTCATTCATGGCTGTCATGTTCAAACATTAGAAAACTTGCATTCAACATACAGAGTCAACATTTGACCCGAGTGTTTTAGAAAGAGAAAGAAAAGCAGCTCTGAAAAATCATATTGGCAAGGCAGAGCTCTCTATTTCTTTTTAAGGAGGACCTATTCTGAAATATTCTCAGTCCTTCCCAAGAAAAACTTTTAACAGGGCTAAAAGGATAAAGGGAGGAACACTAAAGGAATTATGCAATCTGCCCAAGCTGAGTAAATAAAGGCTGTCCTGGGTATCCACAGTCAGAAGATGGCAAACAGATACAACCTGAAAGTCAGACAGGAAATCTTCAGGAGCTCTAGGAAGTCGTAGCAATCAGCAGAGAGAGCACTGCTCCTTCCTACAGTGTAATCACATGAGGAAAGAGGCTGCTATTCCCTACAGAATACATCTGGAAGGAGCATACAAGACAGCTGGTGTTCTGCCCTCCCTAGAAAGCTGAGATCTTCTCTTTAAGGGAAACCACACAAATTATATAAAACTCTTTTTTGCCAAATAAAATCTCCCTCTCGATCCCTAAAGATACGGACATTTGAGGTCACATTTCCAAGCTTTTCTGCTTTAGCCAACTCATCCCTCTCCCTTCAATACACACAAAGCTTTAGTGCACTCTAGGACAGAGAGAAAATCTCCCAGCATGTATTGAAGGACTGGGCAGGATGAGAACCCTGAAATCTTGTCATTTTACACCAAGAACTAATAATCCTCAGCATGTAAATGAAGAAGTTTTGTACCTGAACAGTTAAAACTTTCCTTAGAATTAGAAATGCTGCTGTGGGTGGAGGGGAGGTGTTTACTTTTCCTCCACAGTATCTACTTTGCAATCTTCCTACTCTTGCAGCAGGTGCACACGGACACACACTTCAGGAAAACCGCTCTCTGCCGCTGCTCGTTTCAGAATTACACTGCATTCAGAATGCATATTTCTGTTCTTTCAATAAAATACTTTGCAAAGCAGCCGGCATCAAGGCATTTCCTCTTTCGTACTTCTTTTTCTTTTTTCTTCCTACGTGTCAACACAAGCATCACATGTTTTAAAATCCTGCTGCCCAAAGATCTCAAAGCAACCTGTGAACTTCTATAAAACCCTGCCCATTCAGCACAGTGGGTAAGTGAAGGGGTGGGGAGGAACAAGTTTTCGTTTCACAGTCATATGTTTAATCATCAACATATGCAATCACAGAGTAAATTTTCCTCCCCGTGCTCTGTTTCGGAAGATTTCTTTGGTGTTGGCTTTTGTTTGTTTATATTTTGAAAAATTATTTAAGCATGGAATAAGAACAAAGATGAAAGGGAAAAGTAATTTTTCCTGATTTTTTCATGCAGCAGGAGCCACATTACCCTGGGAGTAGCAGCACCAATTACCTTGTGCCCCATGACAGCTATGGCACAGAAAAGGGAGCACTGCATCGCCTGAGGTACAGCACTATAGCGGGAACAGGAGGGGCCCGGAGCAGCGGCTGTGCCAGGGAATCCCGCAGCTCTGACACTGGCCAGAACATGGCAGCAAACTCTCCTGAGCCACCTGAGGGGATGCAAGAGCAGCTCACCTGGAAACCAGTAGCTTTTATAACAACGCGAGGATGGGGAGGGGCCATAAAAAACCCCCAAAAATGCCAAGGTAGTTTATTAGTAAAATATCCGTATGTAAGTGCAGGATGCTGGGAATTGCAGGTCAGCACTTACCAAGGAATATTAGGAATATGCAAACCTCCTCCCTCAGAATCACTCGCTCAAGCCACCGGTAACCCAGCACAGCACCGCAGCTTCCCAGGGCGAGACCCGATCTGAGGCTGCGATCCAACCCTCGCGTCCCCGCTCCGGACAACCACCCCGCGGGCTGAGGGAGGCGAGGCCGCCCCGCGTCCGAGGCGCCCCGTCCCGCCGGGGCTCGGCCGGGCCCCCGCCGGAGCGGCCGCTG
>VXAZ01002629.1:1102416-1130198 GCA_013399875.1 Gymnorhina tibicen | reverse complement strand
CCCACCGCCTCACCGGCCCCGCCGCCAGCGCAGCTCCCGCCACCTCCTCCGGCTGCTGCTCCCGCTCCTCTTCCTGCTCCCGCTCCCGCTCCCCCTCTGCAGCGGCGCCGCCCCGGCTCGCAGGAGGCGGAGCGGGGCGGGCACAACGTCTGCGCCCGCCGGGGCGGGGACTGCACCAGCACCAGCGGCACCGGCGGTGCCCCCGAGCTCCCCGCGCCCCCTCCTCTCCCTTTGTCCGCCCCCCGCTTTGTTCGCCCCGCGGCAGCCGCAGCTCGCGGGAGGGAGCGGCTCTGCCCCGGCTCGGGGTGACCCCGCCGCGCCCGGTGGTCCCGGAGCTGTCGCTGCGGCACAGCCCGGCTGGGTGGGAGGGGGAAAGAGGGTGGGCACAGACGGGGAGGTGTGAAGCACATCGCTCTAGCGGGTGAATAACTTCACTGTCTGCTGCTTCGCTCCATTTTCCTTTTGTCCTGATGCCCAGAAATTTATCATGCAGAAATTTATCATCCCAAAGTACTGAGTATTTTAATTTTCATTGTGTTTGTGAAGCAACACATTGGAAGCTGGCGTTATCCCACTGCTAAAGTTTAAACAGCTGGAGCAGCAGCTCCAACGCCATCATCAACAATTTGAAACCGATTTTCAAGGCTGAATCAAACAGCTCTGCTCCACTTCTTCCCCTCTTATAAACAGGCAGCAGAGCCCAGCCAGAGCTGGCCCATCACCGCTGAATTCCTCACAAAGCAAACCTCAGTTTGCAGTCTCATAGCTTGTTTGGTTTCTGCATGATGCCATTCGAACAAAAGGGTGATGAGAAAGCAGTTCCATTGCTGGGGACTGATTGCAATTTGTGTTTCATTTTGGCTTCGTTCTTTGGCATTAATCCAGCACGGTAAAGCACAAAATGGTGTGATGCACTCCCCCAAATAATAGGTTTCAACTACATCAGCATTTAGCAATGTTTGTTAGAATTTCACTTCCGAAACGTAAAACAGAATCTCTTGCCACGGCCATTAGATGGTGAAACAGATACTCGAATCCACGAACAGCCACCCCGCTTTCTCCCAGCAAAATTTGATAAAAGTTTCGCTGAATAAGGACTTCAGGATTTAAACATTGGGTTGTATTTAGAAGTGCAGAGCCAGCAAAGGATCGCTTTAAAAAAAAAATGACCCTGTAGCCCCTAGCTATGGAAATAATCCCTAACACAAAAATTGGGGTAGAAACTGCAGAGTTGTACTAACTTTACAGAACACTTGCCCAAAATATCTTCTGGCTTAAGAGTACTGTGGTGAACCTTTGTGCTTCTTTGTGGTGGTGCGGATTTGAGCTTTCCGTATTGATCTCATGCTAATGTAGAATGGGTTTTTCTCTAAGTGTATCTATCATTCCCCATCATTAATTTGATGTTTCATCTCTCAGTTAATTTGCCACCACCTAAGTCCATCTCAAATGCTTGCAGTTCAGTGCACAGCATTAAAATTGTATAAGCAATACCAGACTGATGCATCTAGGACAGAGCACAGCAACTACAGAGCTTGAAGATGGAAACTAGAAGTTGCAACTTTCTGCTGTTACTGTAGAACTTGTCATGATGTGGAAGCAGTCAGTAACAGTGGGGAAATAACGGATAAAATATGGTTTAAAGGTGTCAGTAGTTTGCTTCACTCCCTTGCAAGGCTACGGTAAAAATGTCCTGTACTAAGAATTGAGAATGTCACACAGTCCAAGGGAATGTGCCACTGTTTTTTCCAGTAATTTCCTACTGAACAGACTCAGCCTCAAGATCCCGTAGTCCTGTAGGAAAAAAAGAGAGTTTGTAATCCATCCTTCAACCAGAATCAACATCATACCATAAAAAAGTAGCTTTGGAGCAACTGTAACTTCAGTTCATCCCAGCTGGAAATGGCTGACAGCCCCTGTGAACCAGTCTGCACCAGGCAGGGCACAGCCAATTTGTAGGAATCATTTTAACAAAAGATCCTGGTATTATAAACCACACTCCTATAAAGGATTAGGTATAATTGACAGCCAGAATGTCTTTGATTCCAGTCCTGGTGGCTCTATTTTCTGATCTGCATGATCAGATCAGTCAACAAATAATATATAGGCATTTTCATAACTCCACGAAAACAGGAATTGCTGGATGCTCCAGGGAAATTCAGGATGCTGACATAATTACTGGCATCCTGGCCACAAGTATAAGGCACGCTTTAGAATTAAAAGTGTTCTCAATAATGTGGGAGCACCAGTTGCAGTTGTTTCTCCCCCTTTTCAGATTTGTGAAGGGTCCAAGGTTGTTGAAGCTTTCTAAAGAGCTAAAATGTTGTCCTTTAAGAACTGAATGTAAGGATCTCCTGACTGAAGAGATCCGTTTTTCTACTCAATGGGATGTATTCACCCAAGTATGAAGATTTTGAGTACAGATTTTTTTTCCATCTGAATGATCTCTTCAATATGCACATCTGGCAATTCCTGTACAGAACTGATGGTCACATCTGCTATAGAAAAGGCAGCTAATTGCTTTTTTTTTAAATCTCAGAAGTGCTGCTTCAAAAATCCCAGCACTTGCACTACTATTTTCTGTAGTTTCTTTTCTGTAAAGGCTGCAAGAAGTCTTTTCACTGCTAACGTACTTACTGGTTCCCTTCCCCAGGTCAGCCAGACTACTCAGCAGCAATAAAAGAAAAAGCTCTCCAAACCCATGTTCTTTGGTGAGTTACACAACACAACCTTTCATCCAATTTTATATTATTTGTTCTACCCAACATGGGTAAAACAACAGAGAACAGTATTTAACCAAATCAAAAAAGAATCCTTTCTGCATTCTGGTTTTAACAAGATACTTAAACTAACAATGATGTTCATCTTGACGAATGTTGCATTTCCCTGATAACTGAGAAACCAGTCTATTAATAAAGATGCAAATCATTCTAGCACTTATGTAAATACCAATAACAGCTGAATTCTCACCTACAGCGAAGCAAAGCAGAAGGATTTTGTTCCTACTGAGTGATGAATTCTAAAGAAAGGGTAAGTAAATGTTTATTCAGGCATGGGTGACACCTAAACACCCGTTGTAAAAAATCTTATGTAACATCTCTGCTGCTGTAGTTAACCAAAGTCTAGGAAGTGTCCAATTGTGGCACAGTAATTACCACGTTATTAAATCCATCCTGTTTTCAAGCTACCCCAGGAATCACGACCAATTCCTCCCTCTGACTCACCCCCTCCCGCCCCCCAAAATGTAGCGATGACTCTGCACTGTATTCTTAGGAACAGCATCAATCTTCAGTGGCATTTCACTTCCCAGGGGCAGCACAGCCATGGCACAGAATGAAGGTGCTACGGGGTTCCATGGCAACTACCAAGGCATTTGAAACGCTTTAATTATATTGGAGCTTTTTCCTCCTCTTCGTTTTTCCTTTTTTTTTTTTTTTTCCCAGCTATGCTGCCTTACAGAGCTTGCAGGAAAATAATTATTTTTAGCAGCTACCATGTCTTTCAGATATCTTCTAGAACCTCAGCTATTTCTCTTTTCTTGATGTTTTGAGCGTTGTGAATGGGGTTATGAAAATTTAGAGTCAGAAATTCAGATCTTTTTAAGACACAACTTCCCACCTGACTGATACCCAGAGTATTTTGCAGAGATTTGATTTTTTAGACATGCATGAGCATTTTAAAATATTTTTGGTGTTCCAAGTGCTGTAAATAAACACGAGGACTATGCCAACAGGAATCTGTGGGAAAATGTGAGTGATGCCTGCTCATGCTATACCCACCTCATTACAGATTTTATTACTCATTCATTTTAGTAAACTCTAATCTAGGTTATTATGCCACACCCATCGCCATGGGAATGGGACTTAAAAGGGCCCAAAATACTTTGCTATTCAGCTTTTCCTCAGGACTTAAGAGTGTGATCTGATTGCAGTTTCAATATACAGAACCCATTTGAGTGGTTACAGCTGACAGATTAAAAACCTCACTAATTACCAGCATCTTCAGTGCAACAATATGTAGCACTTGATAGAACAGTGCATTATAGATAAATAGCTAAGAGATGCAGATGAATGAATTCCTCATCATGAGATAAGCAGCAGGGATGACTCCCCATCCCTAATTAACTGTGTATCTCACAGCAGAGGTAAATACAGGAGGAGTTTTACTTACTGGTTCAGTTTTCTCAGAACACTATCCATGCTGACTGCCACCTCTGCAGAAAGGACAATTCCAAGAGAAGATTTAAAAAAACAATTCAAAAGATACCCCTGAGTGCCCAGAATTTTGTATGATTATCCTTATTTCAAATTAAATTACTAAATTTAAATGCAGAAATTAAACAGTCCCTGCCTGCTTTTCTGACATCAAAACATATCAGAAAAATATTATTTTAAGGGGAAAAAAAAGCATTAAAGGAACATTTATAAAAGTTTCCTTTGCAATTTGAAAGACGAAGAATAACAAATGAAAGTATTTTAGTCACAACTGTTTTGCTTATCTGTTGTGACCAGTTAAGTGAAAGGGTGATTGAGGACGGACCATACAGAGCACTGAAAGGTTCTAAGCACACAAAGATGAAAATCATCTTGTGTACTCTTCTGCCTTGCTCACAGAAACCACAAGCACTCCTCTAGTTTAGGCTGCATGTCCTACTCAAGCAGGAGCATTTCCTAAGAGCCATTAAAAACAGATCTCTAAGGTGTGGTGAGAGAACTGCGTGTTTCAAAAATGAGCAGCCCAACACACCCAAAAGGTGTGCGCTGGGAATCATCACCTCCTGCCCTGCATCCCTTTATCATCCACGTGGGAATGATGCAGCACACAAAGGCTCCTGTAAACTGTCATTACTGGCTTTTAACTCCATGGAAGGAGGAGGAGGGAAAAGTGCCACACCTCCATATGCTTCCCAAAAGAGCTTTCTTTAAATGTGTGCAGAAGGTGGGAACAGCACATCACTTTGTTGTCCATTCCTGTTATAAAAATACTATTTCTCCTATAAACTAGGAAGAGAAAAGCCATTCATTTCAGAATATATGATGAACATTTTACCTTGACTTGCTTTCCAAGCGCAACCACATAAACTGAACTGGTGAATGCTGCAAAAAGATCTTTCAGCCTCTCAGAATTCACATATAAATTTGGTTTTGCCTTCCTGTAAAGTTTAGGGAGAAAAAAAGAAAGAGAAATAAAGAAAGGTTTTAACTGCAAAAAGCCTGGGGTTCTCATAGAAATTCAAACGCAGAGTGTACTAATATCATTATTTTAAAGATCTTCGGGAAATACGTATTAACTGCAAAGCTGAGAATTTTAAAGAATTAAGTTCATTCTCTAACATTATCTTATGGACATTCCCCTTCACAAGTTTTTTGTTATATACTTGAAAATGCTTTGGTTTACTACGCATTACACTTGGTTGGGGAGACTTTTCCTGCATTTATGGAAGGACAAATGCTTTACCAGCTCCAAGGAATACGTTACATCAACCTAGTGCTCCCTCTCTTGGCAACTGAACAAGGTGCAGTCACTTCAGCCACAGGTCCTTCCCAAAACCAGGGAAAAAATGTTAGAACAATTAATCAGCAGGATTGTAACATTTCTAAGCATTCAGAAGTGGGCAGCTCTTCAGATTATGAAAACTGAATGGTATGGCAACGTTCTGTTTAAGCAGCTAAGAGAATTTTAACAGCTTCTTGATTAAGAAAACCTGAAGCCAACAGTTGTGGCCCTTCCTAAAATATTTCACTATATTTATCCTCATTTTGCTCACCTTGTTTTCCCAGTTTTCTTCAGCAGCTGATTTTCAAAAACCAGCATTTTGCTGCTTTAGGACTCCAATTAAAATCTCTTTAGCTAAAAGCTCATTTATTAAACCTCTGTAGACAACCACGAACATGTATGTACAGCAAGTTTACATGAAGGACGATGCTACAAAAGATACAGTGGCAATTAAAACAGACCCACATAAATAATTTATAAAAATACTTGAAATGGTGAAAATAGCACTGTAATCCCCAATTATTTTCCTCCAATTGCCAGGACTTTGATGTGGGCAATCTTAACATCAGACCTTTTTAAAAACATTCCGAATATATTAAACTTATCTACAGGATAATTAGCAAAATGTATAAAGTGTAGATTATTGTACAAAGGACAGATACTTAAAAAATCACCAATCCACCTGAAACTCAAGGACAATAAAAATCTTAGCCAAAATAACGAACACCAAACCACAAACTCTGCGTTTTAGCGTCTCAAGTATTGGCAAATAAAATGCTCTTAACAAATCATCAGTCCTGTTATTCCTTAGTGGAAGCATGCAATTTGGGAAAACTCTACATTTTCTGGCAGCATAGGTGGTCCTGGTCAAGATGGAAACCTGCACTGACTTCAATACCAAGGAAGAACAGGGCAGACCTGCATTTGTCAAGATTTTCTCTTTCCCGTTAGATGAGGGAGGTTATCTGAGTTTGTAAAACTGGGCGGGAAACAGAAGGGATTTGGACATAAGAAAACAAGAGACCGATTCAGATTTAACTCTTTTTCTTTTGCTGGTTTCTTGGGGAATTTTTTAGCAGGCTTCTTATCCGTAGATAAACGCCGGTTGATTCTGCCATGTTTTCAAATTCGAATGGTGTGATGCCTGCAGCAAACTTGCTCATGTCAGGAACAAGTCCAGTTTTTCTGACAGATGATCCAGTGCTTGTGGGCACTTTATTACCACCTGTGTTTTCCCCCTCATTAACCTCAGGGTTGGGAGCAGGCAGGGTGTCATCCAGCAGGCCTTCAGAAACTGCATTATCAGAATTTTCCTTTAGGTCAAGCAAACTGTCCTCTGGATTCGGACTGGTTACAGAACATTCGTTTTCTGGGATCTGCTCACTGATGTCAGAAAGCTCCGTTTCCACTGAGATCACTTTCTCAGGTGACCTGACCTCTGCAACAAGATCTGCTTCATTCCTGGCTGGCGATGATGTAAGGGAATTTCCAGTTAAAGGTGTGTCAGCAGGAATATCAGAGTCACTGTTTGTGCTCTCCGCCTGCTCCAGAGCTGCCCAGATTAACCTCTGCTGCTCCTCCAGCTCTTCCAAGGTCAGAGTATCCTCATCCATGACTGAGTCCACTATTTTGGGCTGAGGACTTTCAGTGGAAGGGTTTGGTGGTGGAGTAGTCCTAGGAAGGGGAGAGTGAGTGGGTGTGGAAGGCTGAGGGGGTGTGAGTGGGGGTGTTCCTTGTGGCACAGGCGGAGGAGTGGATATCGATGGAGATCCAGGTGGCAGCGGAGGTTGGAACTGAAAACTGTTGGGAGTTTGAGATCTCTGTGCCCCTTCCAGATCTAGAAGGAGATTAAAAGACACTTTTTAGAGCCTGAAATCTGACCAGGACAAGATTCAAAGTGCCAATGTTCTGATTAACTACCAGATTTATGTCTTCTCATCCTTGGTTTTCAGATGAGACAGAACAAACTTTATGAGGGTTTTCATATCCACCAAAACTACGTTTTTTTGAGATTTTAACTCTGCCAGCCATTCAAGGCAAAAAAAATAACTCTTGAAGGTATTAAGAACAAACTCATTCCATACTGAGACACATCAAAGGATTCCTCATAGCAGATTTCAAAAGGAAAGCCAGAAGTTTCTCCAGCTATTCTAACATGTAAACAACACTGAATCCTCCTTTGAGTTTGCCTCAGTTTTAAGAAGCTATAAGCTTGCAAATTTATGTTATTTCATCCAAAGATTTAGGGATTTGGGGTCTTCTTAACAGAAGTTTCTTTAGGATGCTCCTGAAGTAAAGAGACCAGAATTTTTAACGTAACATTGCAATTGCTCTGAGCACACCTGCTCGGTACTGGAAATATGAAAACCACCTTGACAATCACAGCAAATGCCACTGCAGTAGGACACTGCTGGCCTCTGTCAGCTCTGACATTAAGTACCCCCAAAATGACTACTAACACATTGGCTTCTCCTTTTAACTCTCACATTTCAATGCAGAGCAAGTTATTTTGAAAATAAAAGTTGAAACTAGGAAAAAAAAATGCACGGTGACTATACCAGAGTCCAGGTCCATGTCAGCTGCTGCTATCTCTGAATTGTCTTCTCTTGGTCGTTTGGAATGATGAGACTTTGACTGAGGTGCAGACCTTTTGTTGCTGGATTTTGGACTTGGCTGGAGAGAAATTATCCACAAAACCAAAAAGAATTAGTATTATACTGTACAGGGTAACATTTCCAGCTGTAAGAATTAAATATACAATCATTTGGGGACCCAGTATGTAAATAGACATCGACATTTGAGGGATGCCATGGCTATGGCAACCAAGCTTCTCACTTTTTAGGGGAGTCTGGAACTTCTAAGCTGTGTTAAGTTCACAGCAAATTTTTTCCCAACTGTTTATAAATCACTGCACAACTGGGATCTGCTAATATTAAGTGAAATAATGGAATTCCTTTTAAACATGAAGCCATTTTTTGTTACATAAACCAGATCAGCATTTCACCCCCACTAGTGTCAATAAAGAGTCTGTCCCCTTGTGCAGAAGGAAGATACAAGCAAGAGATCATCCTGACCTACACTAGCTAAAAGACAACACTGTTTCTTTTAATAACAAGGAGATATATTCACCTCCTGGTAATTAGAAAGGTAGTGAGCAAAAACATCCTTCTGTTGAGATGGTTGCATGGGGATGGAACCAAACATCTGCCATTCCTACAGCAAAAAGAAAAAGAAAAGAGAAATAATGTTGCATACGGTTGGTTATTGACAGAACTTTGGTTAATAATACTGAATAAAAAAACACATTTGGAGGCCACTAAATGGGCAAATGTAAAGGTGTAAATGCACAAGTGCTTCTTTTTAATGCACAGGCATTAAGATCAGTGATGGAATCCACTGACAGCAGGTTAAAATGCTTTTGAAGATAAAAGTGCAGCACCCACATTTCTTGTGTGCTCTGCGCTTAAGCAGGCACCCACTATGTGGGCCTTCTGACTTGTTTAATTCTAGTTGTTACAAAGCTTTGCAGAAGTTGTGCACTGACTGAGTCGATGTAATTTTTTTGTGATTAAAATTATATTTATGGAAACACCCACAGTGATTTTCATATTCCAAGAACACTCAGAAAGTTTACATGAACGGAAAAAACAGCCATTCACGCGTGAGGTTTCGTGTTTAAAAAATAGCAAACTGTCCTTCCAGGCTCCTGTTGGTCTCATAATAATCCCCACAGAAATAATCCCCACAGAAGCACTGCCAGACCCTAGCACAAGAATCATGACAAGTATCAGTTAGACAGATGTCATGTTAATTACAACCCCCAGCCCCAAACCAAGGGCTTAAAAAGAAGAGATTGTTGAAAGGAAATTGTCAGATGTAGAATACAAAACAGTAACTCTTGGCTAAAAGCAACTACTGTTACTCAGCACATTGTTTAGAAGGCAGAGAACAGCTACTCACATCTGGAATCCCACTGGGAGTGGATATATTAAAGCCTGGATAATTCACCAACTTAGACACATCGTAAGTGATACGTTTGGGTTTGGGAGAGCCCTCATCTTCTTCAACACCACCTATAATGGAATATAATTATTATTGATGTTAATTAAGAACACCACTGAAAAAATCCACAGGATTTAAGAACAGGGGTTTGGAACGTAAATATCGATAGAAGGTTTTGAAATCCACAGAGGCAGTAACAGTGACCAAATACATCAGATACAGGCATGAAGCCTCCCCAGAAACCAGCTGGATATTCCTCCACAACTGCTCTTCACGTACCATAGCTACCCTCAGAATTTGTCATCAGGACTGTTCTGAGATACAGCACAAATGTTGGTCATTAGCAAAAAGCTGGTAAATTACCTAAGTTGGGTTCGAAGAAATGTGTTGTTTGCTTGCTGGTGGTTTTGTTCCTATATGAGAGTAAGTTATTGAGTATTATGGCTTCTTTCATCAAACGTAAGAGAAAAAGGGAGAGGAAAGTGGACAAAAAGAGATTTGCAAGTCTTGCAGTTTCACACAACTCCAGGTTCTGACAGTGAAATCCCACTGGCAGTCTCCAGCTCTGCAATGCAACCGTTGTTGTTTCATTGTTACATCATAGCTGATAAAAGGTGTATTTTTCCATGAATAAAAAGACTTGATTTGCAACGTTCTCACTCTTCCACAAGGAAGACGAAGGCTTACAAACCAGTTACTTTATTGTCTCCTGAGGAGGGTGCAGCCAGTACACAGCCTCACAGTAAAACTGCACTGCAGCCCCACATTCCTCACCTTTCCCATCATACAGAGCCAGTCCTGAGTGCTCCATTTCCGCCTCCTTGAGCCAGCCCGGGGGGTACCCCAGCTGCCGCATGCGGTAAATGAACGGGGGCAGGCTCTTGTCTGTCACACCAAGGGCATCCTGAAGGACCCCACTAAGTCGAGAAAACAAGCAGAAAACAAAATGTCAGCCAGGAAAGTCCCTAACGGTGACAAAAGGTTATAAACATGTTGTGGAGTTTTCAGCTGTCAAGGTAAAACAGCTGAGTTTTAGCTCAAACTCTGTTGCATTTCAATTCCAGATATAACAACTCTAGATCAAAACCAGCTCTGATATTAAATACAACTTTCTGCCTTGCTGATATGCTTAAACCCTTTATTAGATTTAATTCTACACCAAGAATAACCTACTTGACCTGCTCCTTCTGACTCATGGCCTTGACTGTAGCTATCAACAGGAAGGGTGGACCTTGACACTGAATTTACTGGTGATTTTTTTGGAGACTGCCACACAATACTATGATTTCTTTAAACGTTTTGAACAGAGAGGAAGGGACACTCAAAGCTCAAAATTTGCAGACTTTTGAATATATTTTCAGTAGGAACATCATAAATTTGCAATTTGAGAAGTCAAAGAGTAATATTTATCTCCCTGCACTAGGGAAAGGGTAGGACTATCAAGCTAGCAGTGAATTTTCATTTGAAAAATATCTCTGCAATTTATGAAACAAAATTCCATTTAGCAAATTCAAACATAATACACTCATAGTTAAGAGCAACAGGTGGAGTTAATAAACTCTGGCAATTAACATCTGGCACTCCAAAGGCAGAAGAGGTATTCCAGAAAATCAGTGCAACAGCAAATGGAAAGAAAAGAGATACCTAATTACTCCTGGCTTAAATTTTCCAAACCTCTCTTCTACTTCTTCTGCATGGTAACGCTGCTGAAAAGTCTGATTGCTCGAATCACCACAAGCTTCCAAAAACTCCTTTCTCTTCTCATTTATACGAGCTGCATTTCGTGGCTTAAAGATAATACAATTGGGAAGTTTTAGAGTTGGACAACTTACAATTTATGCACTCCTTCACCCAACATAAAGCTTGGAGAGCAGCAGTCTTTGGAATACTGGTGACTTTACCTTTGGGCAGTCTTTCATTTGATGGTCTTCAGAACCACAATTGAAACAATGAGGTTTGGGCCTGCTTGAAAAATGCACAACAAATTAAACCTGAAAACAACTTTGCAATGTTAAATACACTTAATTATTTTCATTCTTGACAGATTTTAAGGTTTAGACTTGAGAAAGACAAAAACAAAATCATTGACTGCTGATGTCTTGCTGTCTTCTGCTTCTCTTAAACTTACGTCAATCCTTAAATACAGAATTATTGCTGATCTCACAGTGCTAAGAAGAACATGGGAAATGAGGAAAGGGCAGAGGGAAATAGGAAATGGTATCATCAGAGGTCTGATCCTTTTCACAATACTGGGAATCAGTCACCAGTAGAAACAAACAGCAGAGCAGGACCATTTCTTTGGAAAGTCCTGGCCCACAGTTTCAAGTAACGCATTTTGTGAAACTGCATGGAAAACCTGGAATGGAACTGCAGCTGCCTTCAACTTAAACCTTCCTTGTAAATTCACACCGTGGCAGGAACCATTTGCAATATTACTGGGGTGAAATACCAAGATTTCAGAGGAAGAGTTATTTTCTGAACATTCATTTTTACTGAATTAGGACGGGAACCAGAAGTGGAGACAAAAAGTGTGGCACAAGAACATGTGTCCAAGGTAACTCCAGCTGGAAACTGAATTCCCTTCACTTCTGACCTCCCATAAAAACTACACTGATCAACTCTCAGATCAGTCTGTCTTAAAAATCTATCAAATAAGTCAGACAGGAGTTGTTCCACAAAACAGCAACCATGACACAACACCAGTGCAAGGATGGCAACCCAATCACTAAAAAGACAAGAACCAGAACTAAGTGTAAAAACTCAGGAAGTTTTCACACACTGACTTTGGGCCCTTCCTAAAGAAAGTCAATAAAAGAACAGACCCACTGACTCCAAAGCTCAGCTGTGGTTTATTTAATTTAAACTCAGTGCTCAAGTATGTCCAAGGGTTTATTAACTGGGCAATAATCACAGAGTGCATCTGAACTTTTCAGCTCAAAACTTTATATTGAAGAATAATACAAACCTTTTGGGTTTTACTTGTATTTCTTGTCCATCTAGGGAGAGAATCTGGCTGAAAACTTGCTGATATCTTTAGATTTCAATAAGGAACTGCTACTGGATGAAGCAGAATTTCAATTTTGTTTAAAATATCAATGAAAACTTAATAGTGCTTAAGTAGAGTAGAACACTGACTCATCTGCATTAAGTTACAAATGGGTCCTTGATATGAAATCCAGAGTACAACTATAAAATGATATCTACTATAAACTATTTGCTAAGATGAGCTTCTGATGTTTCCTCCTATGAATTTCTACCCAATACTTTATCAGCACTTGCTAAAACTACAACCCTCTTGTTTACAGGCAGAAATTTCCAGATAATAATTCTGAAATGCTTCACAGCAATCTTACTAAACCACATTTTGATGGAGTTCCAAAATGACAGGTTCACTGAGAGCAGTACTTTGGTCATTTAGAAGCCAGTGCCTGATGAACCATTTTTCACTCAGACTCAGTGCAGCCACACTTCACTGGGCACTTTAGGAGAAATTCCCATTAGGCATCTACCTCCTTCATCCAGAGGTTGGGAGATCGTACATTTATGTTCACATACAAGTAACTTTTTAACACTATACGACATGACCTTGATTACAAGCTTAAGAACTGGATATTGCAGAAATGAACTCTGCAATGGGTTCTTGTCCTGAGTCTTTCCAGGACAGAAGCAATACTGGAAAACCGGGGAGATGGTGTTACTTGAGAAATATCTTGTCCAATTTCTTTTGTCATGGAAGACTTCAATATTAAAAAACATTTCAACATTTTCCAACTTTTTTCAGCATTTCCCTCAATTCCACTTTTCAAAATTGGCTTTAATAAACAGTAAAGAAGCAACTTTAAAATGGATGCATGTTAAGAGCATTCCATAATAAAATTTTAATAAAAGACTTTTCCTCTGGCTCCCACATTTGGAAAAAAACATTTTACAGCGTGTTTGAGTTTGCCAAACCCTTCTCTTCTCCCAAAGAGTGGATTTTACAGAGGGAGAATACTTATTCAATCTGCAACGAGCTGTCATTCCAAACCTGATTAGGGACTGGCCCAGGAAACTCCTAAATTCACAAGATGTATTTATGGGAATAAGGCATTCACTCTCAGGATAGCAATCAGCAAGTCAATTATATCAAAATACTTATTTGTTTTGAGTAAAAAAGCCGTTAATGACTCATTAAAGCATCCCATCTCTAATGATTAATATGGTTTTGACAGAAACACACAGTCCACTGAAGAGAATTTGAGTTCAATTTACCCACTGGAATTCTTTGGATTTGACAAACGGAAAAAAGAAACGTGTTTTAGCAAACAGGATACTTAGGTATTTCCCATCCTTCTGTCAGCTGTGGATTCTCATTTAAAATAGGCTGTCCCAGTTTATCGAGACAAAAATTGGTAAAATACAGAACACTTCCTACAACCTGCAGAAAAAAAGTCAGAGAATTGTCAGAAATGTGTCAGTATTTAGGTGAGATTGGTAGCATTTCTATAAATTTACACTGCTTGAAATACTTCCAGGTTTTTTTCCCCATTCTCTAAGAATTTACAATTAATACAAGCCCACACCTGCACATTTAAGATTTTTTTGCACTGATGTAGCCAAAACATGCTGAATTTACATTTCATTTATCAGTGTAACAGCAGTTAATAGATCTTATTTTAATGGCAGTGTACACTGAATGTGGAGAATGAAGAGTCAGACCTACCATGGAAGAGCACAATCAAGAACTTACACTAAAAGCTTCTTTCACTTTTTTAGCAGAACTCGAGCTGGCTCCTTTACAGTCCTCTTCCAAAACAACACTGGAGGGCTGACAGGGAAAGCAAAAATAAAATTAATTAATTTAAATCCACAGAGCTCCTGAATTAGTGATGTAAAAGGCATGAGAATATGGGGTTCAGCTTCTGTCCTTTCACCAATAGTAGGATGGAGATGTGCACATTAATCATGAAGCTTTCCACAGTCCAAAGCATGACACAGCTCCTTTCTAATGGTTTCTTTGATGAGAAATACACTGCATAATAACGTTTTCATCCTCATCAAAAAAAGCTAAGGGAAAGATGGAGAGAAATGTGCCATTTCACCCTTTTACTCAAAAGTGAAGGTTGAGTAAGAATCAAAATTCTAAACTAGGGGGAAAAAGTGTAAATTTACAGGTTCTGTTGTTCATCTGTTTTCTTATATATACTCAGAGTTGGGCCACATACTATCAGAAGAGGATGCATTAAGCTCTCTTCTTAATTATTTAAACCAATTTATTAATTTTCTTTCACTGAAATTTCACTAGGGACAATTTTCAAGAAGCATTTTCATGGGCAGAAAGGATCTTTCCTTTGTCCTGGGCTCTGTTTTTTGGAACAAATGGATATACAACATTTGCTTGACAACTACTTGATTTGATTTCTGTTACATTTAACAGCGCAGTATTTCAATATTCCTATTACAGAGATGGAGGAGAAGAAGCATCTCGTAACAATTTGAGTTTTAAAGTACCTGTGGCTTAGCATTCAAGTGTGATTTTTCTTGTTCACTTTTCTTCTGCTCTTCGTATTTTTGAACTAAACTACAAATAAAATCTTCAATTTCTTGATGATACCGCCTGGGACAGAACAAAGTACAGAGAGATGAAAACATGAGCAAGGCTGAAACAAAGGGCAAATGTCTCTTTTCTTAAGCATTTATCATTTACTAAATAACTTAGAAAAGGGGAAAATCCAATTCTTTTTCGTCCCCCTCTCAACCCCCACCAACACAAATGCAATCTGGTATTAGAGAGCACCCGAGTGTGGCAACAAAATCAACTCAGAGGCAAGGAAAGATTAATTTCTTATATTTTACCCACAACATTCCTGAAATTCAAACTGCTTTTCAGACTCACTCCAAGTTCCTGGAAGTCACCCTTCATTTCATGACAAAACCAGATTTGCTAAAGAAAGCAACAGAACTCCTGTCATAGTGCCCATTATCCTTTCTCCCCTTCAAGTTTCAGTAGTTTATGTTATTGATTAAGATCTATATCACCCTTTGGGAACAACGCTATTATTTCCAAAGAAACAAAAAAGCCTCCTGTCAGGATTTTTTTTTTCTTGAAAATACTTACTTAGTAATGACATTGTTCATAAATAAAATCTGCAACAGAGGTCCATCAACTTTGGGGTTTTCCACGGAGATTCCACTAGAACAGCACAGAACACAGACAATGGGTACAGTAAATATTCCCCACCAGTTTTATCACACAGCTGAGTATGGACCCAACAGAGGGAGGAAGGTTTGGTCAATAATACAAAATCTGTCCTTTTAAGAAGTTCCTATCCCTTAAACAGAAATTATCCTCTTGAGCAAAGCAGGTTGGTTGGAAGGAGAACAAAAAACCCTACAGAAATACTTAATTTTGTATGAGCAGAATTCTCTTCCTGCTCTTCTAACTTCAATAAACTTACACAATCTGCTAACTAAGAGTTATTCAAGCATTTGAATGCAATTTTTCCTCACTGCTGAATTTTACATTAAAACTATTTCCCTGAAGACCGAGTGAGTTTCATAAAACAGATACACACAAATAAAGAGAGTTACAGCCATACCAACCAAGTTCCTGCAATTCAACTCCAAAAGACTTTTCAGGAACTGGAATGCCATTTTAGAAGCCCAACACCTGAGCAGGGATTGGGACATGGAAACAAGATGTGGCAGATTGTTACCTCAGGCAGCTTTTATCTTAGATAAACTCTATATACACACACATAAATAAATATATTGTCTCTATATAAATCATACAGTGTTTTAAGACAGCATTAACATACCTAGGACGAGTCAGAATTCTCAGTTTCCTTTTCAGTTCCTGATGTTAACTTATTGTTAAGGAATATGATTTTCTTTGGAAGACACAAACCCATACCCAAAGCAAACAAGAAAACACCAAGCAAGAATTTCACAGAACAACAAATAGAGTTTCAGTTCTTCCCTTTCACTGCACAGGGGACTATTTACAAATCCACCTGTTGCTGAAGAAACACAATAAAATGAAAACAAACAAAAAAGAGGACTAGCTGTGACAATCCAAACAGTGCCATTCGTTTTATGCAATGGTTGTATTAAAAGATTTATAGTATTTTATTTTAAAAATCTATGATCATCACCAAAAGAAAGGTAACAGTAGTACACACGTACTTGTAAATGGGAAATAAACTGTAACACATTTCAGGTTCCACTCTGCTGCAGCGGCAAACCCAAAAACCCTTCAGGGAACCTATCACAAGTCAACAATTTGAAATTATTTGTAGCAGCGTTAAAATGGATTGTCAAAGTGAACACACAAGTGTTTGTTTTCCCCTGGGAAGGCGGAAGGCAGGAATTCCGTGACAGCCGTTTCAACAGCCATCCCCGCATCCCAGGACGGAGCCGCCTCCTGAGCTGGGGCCGGCACGCGCCCGGCCGCTCCGAGGATAAAAGTTTCTATGGAAAAGCGCTCTGAGGAAGCCCGGGAGCACCAGACTGGGCTCCCGCTCCCCCTCCCCACCCAGCTCAGTACTCTTCCCCTTCGGAACGCGCCCGGGCTCCGGACGCGGAGACCAAGGGCTCTCTCCCACAGACCCCCCCGGGGAGGAGCTGGAGCCCCCCGTGAGGGCCGGGACCGGCTGGCCCGGAAGGGAACCGGCGGCAGCGGCGCGCCCGCTTTCCCCCGCCCCGGCGCGGGCCCTGCCTCTCCCGCCAGGATATTCTCCGCCCGCAGCCGCTGCACCGTCTCGTCGCGGTCGCGCAGCCGCTCGTAGAGCTGCAGCAGCGGGTCCGGCTCTTCCAGGGCGGGCGGCGAGGGCGGCCCGGGCTCGTCCTCCAGCTGCCCGAAGAGCTCGCGGTCCCCGAAGTCCACCTCCGCCGCCATCTTGGCCGCCGCAGGAAGGGCGGGGCGCGGGGCAAAGGGCGGCGGGAAGAGCGGGGCGGGCGGGACGACGCACGCCGCGGACTACAGCTCCCAGCACGCATCAGGGCGGTGAGCCACACAGGCGGGTGCCGGCGTGGCGCGATGCACGCTGGGAGGTGTAGGCGGCGCGGCGCGAAGCCACATCCGCAGCGCTGGTCGTACTCACAATGGAGGACGCGCTCCTGCCTCCAGAACCGGCATCGCTCGCGGTTTGGGAGTTTTCCTCCTCTTCTGAGAAGGGGTCAGAGGTGGAGAGAGATGAGGCAGCAACAGCGTGCAAGTCAAGAGTATTTGAAGTAGGGTCTCTGCAGTAAGGCTCCTCACTGCAGTATTTTAGGCAAATCCTACTTCAAAAGAACCAAAGCAAAACCTCCTTAAGTTTTCCGTTCTCTTAACTGATTTATGGGAGTTTGGCCCAAAAGACAAATTACCATATGACCTTAGAGAAAAAAAATGTCTTTATTATTAACCAGTTTTTTTGCACTGGATTATGTGCCTATTGGCCCAGACCGCTAAATAACATCTACACAATGTTTCTTTCATGTTTCAAGAATTGAAAATAACTGTACAAGGTTAAAGTACAAAAGTACACAAGACAGTGGACACGAAATATCCATGTATGAGTTTATCCCATCTGCTGCTTGGTTTGAAAAGTAGAACTTTTAACTAAAAAATACTGTCCTCCTCTAGTTCTGTCAAGTTTAATGGAAGTGGGTATAACCTGATTACAACACTAACACCAGTATCACTAATCTGATATTTACAAAAAAAATTGTATTTTTCAATAAATTAAAGTCAATGCAACACCCATGCAAGCTAGAATGCTAGCTTTTTGGTGAACAAGGACCCAACATGTGAACAAGAACCTTCCACAGTCCCAAACTTCAAAACAGCCTTTTTTTTTTTTTCCTTTTTTTTTTTTTTTCATGCTAGNTTTTTTTTCCTTTTTTTTTTTTTTTTTTCAAACTGCATCCATTCCTCGCATGGAAGATGTGAACCCCAATCCCATTCCTCTTTGCGTGTGAGTCTGTGATCTGGCCATTTCATACTGTGCATCCAGATTTCTGAACACCTCCTCCTGCTGCTTCAGTGTTTTGTAACTCTCTTCATCCACGGAACTGCAGCCAGCTTCATCCTCGCTCTGGAAACAGAACACAAACATCAGCTCTGGGCAAGTGGGGGCTCACAAATTCCTACAACAGTAAGAATTCAAGCATTTGGGTTTATTGCTGCAACATTCTAGTGCAGATTTTCTCTGTCAAGAAACACACAGGCCTTCACCCAGTTGCTTTTTGAATTAAATTCAGATTTAGATGCTGTTTCTGAACTTAATAAATACTTAAAAGCTCGTAACTACATCAGGTTATCTTAAGATCTTTACTGGCTAAGGCGTGCCAAAAGAAAAAGAGAAATCACTACCCTGTAATTAATAGACTTAATTACATATTCAGAATTCTTTACCTTAATGCCCATCAGTTTTCTGAATTTGACATTTTGGTCCTTGTTTCCAAAATTTAGCTTTTCCCATATTTCTGCAGACTGTGATTTATCCTGTTCAGGTTAAAAAAAAAAAAAAAAGGATGTGTCACCTTTTTACGTAAGATTCCATCAATAGCACAATAGAGCAGCAAGCAAAGAAACAGTTACGCTAAAGACAAGCCCATTCTGTACCAAAACTGGAAGTAAAAGGTTTCTTTGTCTGACATTCCTCCTGCAGCATTCTCACAGGAGCTCTTTGTGAGGGAAGTCTACCTAACCACAGTGTTCAAAACTGAGCCATGTTCCTTCCTTGGGCATTTCCAAATGTCTGAATTCAGACTTAAGAATTCAGGCTTAAGGTAAATTATGGAAACCCAAATTTGTTTATTGCAATTAATCAATATACAGCACAATGCAGGAAGAACTGGCCAGAGAGCATTCAGGGTTCTCCTGCCCTCCTCTTTGTCTCCCACCATTGCCATGGGAACTGGTTTGTTTTTCACATCTTATGGAACAGTCTGTGAAAAGGTAAGGGAGCTTGTTATGTAACTGCTGCATGATGCAAACCAGCCTAACAAACACGTCTATACCAGAGTAACAAAAGACAAAAATACAAATATTAAAGTGGCCTTTTTTCCCCACAGTATCAGCAGGCAAAAGCTCTACTGAAATCCAGCAACTTTTTGAAAAAGCAACTGCCACAGGCGCCTCTCTTACTTCACTAATTGCAAAGGCATTTAACACAGCACAAAAGCCTGAAGGCGTATTTGTATTTACTACTTTTGTCAGGGTTAATATTGCATTACTCTGCTCCTGAAAAGTTACCAGCAAGGTCGATAGACTTGTCTTTGAAATCTGCAATTGGAGAGGACACAACCACCAAATGAGAAATCTCCACAGTCCCACAAAGGAGAGGTCAGTTACGGACTCCGTACCTTAGCCATCTCTTCATGCTAATGGGAGCCCTTCCGGATTTGATGTTTAGTTCCAAGTTGTAGGTAAACTGACAAAAGTAACTCTAAGATCCAACTATACCTCTGAAGCTTTATGACATTTGGAGTTTCCTTGATTCTTGTGTCACAACTATTTATAACTGAAGGACTAATTATCTTAGTCCTTTCACTCCTACATCACAGAATATTCTGAGTTGGAAGGGACCCACAAGGATCATCAAAGCCCAACTCCTAGTTTTACTAAAG
Source organism: Gymnorhina tibicen (assembly GCA_013399875.1). Taxonomy (NCBI): domain Eukaryota; kingdom Metazoa; phylum Chordata; class Aves; order Passeriformes; family Artamidae; genus Gymnorhina; species Gymnorhina tibicen. The sequence goes on along the minus strand of VXAZ01002629.1, from coordinate 1,110,107 downwards.
TTTTACCTCAGGCTGATACTAAAACTTGCTAACAGGTATGAAAGCAATTGTGCTGGAAATAATATTAATCAGCATCCTTAAACTGAGTGCAAGATATTCCCAAAGAAGTTTATGAAGGTAAGAAAAACCAACATTACCCCTTCCTTTTTGCCTTGCCAAAGCATCTTCCGCTTCTTCTCTTGCTCAGCGAACTTCATGGGGTTCACTGCTGCTGGGTTGTAATAGCTGGGCACAGCTATGCCAGTCTCTGCCAGTGCCTTGGCCTGGAGCGCTGCCATCTGAGCTGCCATGGCGATCTGAGGGGTCACCTGTGTCCCTGATGCCAGCAGAGCAGCGACGTTGATGACGGAGCCTCCCGTGGCTGCAGCCGCTGAGGAACAAAGGGAATTTGCTAGAAGTAACTTCGGACTTTGGGGAAAAACCCCAGCAACACACACACAAAACCCAACCACCAACCCGCCCCAGAATCAAACAAAAAAGCCAAACCCTTCAAACACTTCCCTTCAATACAAGTTGGAAGTGCACAAATAACAAATGCATGATAAAATAAATACATGTGATTTCTCAATTAAGGAACATGTCTCCAGTAGTTCAGTAAATGAGAACCAGAAGTGAAACTAATGCACCTTATGGTTCTAGAGAGCCCTCTGAACAAGTAGCAGCCCAATGGCCATCATGAAATAATTTAACAGCCTAACATACAACATTTTTCACTCAGCAAGTAGTAAGAAATCCCAATCATTTTTGTTGGCGTTTCGTTTCTTTTAGTTTTGGTTTTTTTAACATTTCCTAGTTCTTGCTGTGGTTCTTATTAACAATTACATAAAGACAACCTGCCCATCTGTCAAGTAAGACTGCAACGCTCCTGTAACATAAGCCTACTCTACCTTCCACTCACACTACTATTCAGAATTAATCTAATACACATGGACTACCTGCAGCCATTTCCTGTTGCTTCTGTTTTTCAACCATTTCCTTCTCTCTCTGTTCTTGCAGTTTCTTTGCTCTTTCCAGCCTAGAGATAGATGAAAATAAAAATATTTAGACACGCGAAATCAACATCAGGAGCCTGTTCATGTCACGTATCATTAAAACCACCACAATTTCTGACCTTCTGGCTAAGGCTTCCTGTGCATCCATAGCTGTGTTTCGTCCCCGGAAAGGCGGAGGGCTTGGACTCCGGCTGTGGCTCCTGCTGAACCTTCGGGGCTTTTCAATTCTTTTCTTTCGCTCTCTGTAACCAAATTTAACAGTTGCTAAAACAATGAAGGCACACGTGCAGCTTAGCATTTCATAAAGTATTTGATCATAACATTGAAAATTTGCTTTACGATTAATTTGGAGCTCTCAAGAAAAGCTTTCAGAGAGTTTATACAACAGTCGCCTTGTAGCAACACAGAGCTAAAACTGAAGATTTCCAGCTGCAACAGAATGCACAATTCTGGGTATTCATTTACCCTCTCAGTGTTCAGAACAAACAGATCTGCTCTAGAGATTCTAAATCCTAATGAAAATCATCTAATTCCTGGTGAAGTCAATTGCAAGAGAAGTTGAATGAATCAAGCTAGAAGAATGCTTTAAAACCGTAAGAGACCTCTAAGCACTGTAATTATGTTAATAAGGAGCATTTTGAAGAGGCCCAATTTAAGAAGTGGAATAGTACTTCAGGAAATTACTATTACTCTCCCCTCTGGATACTCTTCCCTAAATGTGCTTTGAGGGAGTCTACTAAGCTGAACATGTGATTTGTCTTGGGTTTCTCTCGGGAAGAGAACTCTGAAGCATGAATTACCTGGAGCCTGACCATCTGAAAAGGACCCAGTTAAAATGTATTTTTAAGCAAAATACCAAAATATTCAGTTCAACTCTTCTTTACTAACCTTCTCCCCACCTCCTTCCAAGCAGGAGTCATTCTTAGGACATCTGTATCTAATCCCATCTAAATAACAGCTACTCAAAATACACATAAAAAGTACTATTAGCAGTTCTCTGTGCCAGGATCATCAGTATCTACAGTACGAGAGATAGGGTTTTATCCCAGTTTAAGCCTCTGACACTGGTGTTTCAAACAAAGAAGTCACAGACACTGGAAGTGTTCAACAAAGCTCAATTTACAGGCAGTATCACACTTTTCCCAGATTTGCCATAACCAGTAAGTTCAGATGCACAAAGGTGTTGCTGCAGTTTTTTAACTTAAATGTTATTATCACCCATTTGGGGTAACAGCTAACTGGGGATAATGGCTAACTTGACAACAGCCACTGTCCATGGCATTCAGATATTCTCTTTCTTCTGTTTGCAACCTGGGCAGCATCTACAAACATCATGAAATGCAGACTGAAGTTACAAAACGATCCTTGTTTACATGACAAATCTGGTAGAATACAAAGGAGGCAAGACTTATCTTTTCAGAGAAGATGACAAGATGCAGATTCAGGCACTGGGAAGTGACAGATCTGCATTCCTGAGATAAGATGTAATGCATGTTTCAAAGATACCTTCATTTTTCCCGTGCTGACTATTGTTGTTTGGTCTTGTCTTTGGTCTGATGCTTTATTGCACTGGTAAACATCAAGGAAATAAATATTTGAGCTTTTGTATTGAAGTATTTCCATTTGAAACAAGCAGCTGGTGTCATGTTTTCCACCTAGCATTTAATCAGAGCCACACCACTAAAGAACTGCCAGGAGGTTCTACGCACTCACAAACAAAAAAGATTGGTTTAAATGCCTGTGAGGCACGAAAATCTGAGTTTGAGATTATGCAAAGAACCATCAAGAGAAGGTCAAGCTCTGCTATTTACAAATGCTTCTGTCACAGCCTGCTCACTGTAACACAACAAATACTGATGTCAGGAATGAAGGAATTCCTTTCACAGGTCAGTTTTAACAGGGTAGATTTCCACATCATGTTTATCTGGCTTGTGCAGTTTGCCTTGAGGGTAAGTCACCTTCTTTTCCGGGCTTTGTCTGAGCCCTGAACTTGATTAAGTGTTCTAGCTCCAGATAAAAAAGACTTATGCCTCATTTACGTCCATTCTCTAGGATCTGCAAGATACAGAGTACTTAAAAGAAAAAGATTCTTGCAGTATGTCCACCAGTATCCCACAAGGCATGTTTCCAGTTGGAGAAATTCCTAAGATATGACTATCCCTTACTTTTTCTTCCCACATTTGATGTTCTGTTTCAGGTAATTTGAATTCCACCACAGAAGCCAAAATCTATTCTGGGATATGAAGTTTTTATGGAGCCATTAAAACACAATGTTCAAAGTGACTTTTAAAAACAGTAAGTGCACATTATCTACAGTAATTGGCAAAAATGGGGAGCTGAAGCCTTGCACAACATGCTGAATGTGGCTTAAATATCATTAAATGCAAGTAACATGTACCAACTGCAGACCCAGCTCTACTCACCCCAGCTCAATGTTTGGTAGAAAGTGCATATCAAAAATATGACACAAACCATGTAATTCAACTACTTCTTCAGAAAGATAAGTCTTCTGAACAGTTTCACAAGGGATGTTGTAGCATTACACGAGTGTGACTGTTAGACTCCAATGTTCCACTGTAATGTTGAGTAGTCATAACCAGTCATAGGGCTGGTTCACTATAAAATATTCTGGTGAAAACACACTAAGAGAACTGGAACACTGTCAACACTTTCTTGGAGCTCTGGAGGGACACTGATTTTCATTCAAACTACTTTCAATAAAACATCTGTAGCAGTCATTAAGTCGTATTTCAGCTTCACCACTGAGAAAATCCTACAGGGCATTAAGAATGCAAAGGTGATACAGAGACTCAGAACTCTACACCAAAATACTGAATGCATTATCAGTATTGAAAAACATTAACTTCTATACAATAATGAAATGTCAACTCCAGCGTATCCTAGTTGAGGTATGGAATCTCAACTCTGTCACAGACCCAGACCAAACCAGTATGTGTCTAGATCGAGGGCTTCTAGAATTTAAGGAAGAAATCAAAAGCACTCAAGGGAGAAAAATTAATGTGATAAATATTCTCAAGCTGAACTTGACAAAGGCAGGCTGGTAATCACTACCACTGAAGAGTACATTCACATTAGAAATAATCCATCTGAATCAAAATTTACCTTAACACCACACCAACTACCACTTCACAGAAAAATTAAATTCACTTTGTGGTGCTGATCAGAATTAACTTCTGATCTGTGTGTCTGCTCTGACAGCCAGTGATTCCCAGTTAAACTTTCCTTTTCTCATATGTAAACAAACTGAAGGGATAAATACACCAGTATGCCAACCACACTACTGTTTTATCAAACACAGGAAAGGGTCACCTGTATCTTATTCTTCAGTTCTTCCCACTTCAGTAATACTGCTAACAAGAAGTCTCACTATGAAAAGCCAAGAGTTTGAGATATTTCAACTGTCTAGGACAAACGTCTCCGCAAGACTAAGCAAGCCACCCAGTCCTGAACCCACTCTCTCAGTACATCTGCGAAAAAGTCAAACACGTTTAGCTGCACTGAACAGACATTAAGGGGCAAACCCATCACATCAGCCCACCACACCATGTTCAACCAAACAACACCAAGTATATGGAAGGCAACACTTACCTGCTTCTGCTCCTAGTTCTGCTTTTACTTCTACTTCTATGTCTGTGTCTAGATCTTGATCTAGAGCGAGATCTGATCCGTCGCTTTCTCTCTCTGCTGCGAGACCGGGATTTTTTCCTATCACGACTTCTACTACGATGACGTCTGAAACACACGCCCCGAATTCTTATACATATTCTTGTGTTCAAATGCAGTTTGTACTTAAGGACTTACACATGGCTTCGTCACCACAGGGCAAAACGCACCAGGCAGGGTGGGGAGACTGCAAACTACACATGGAAATTCTCATGCCTAGTACAGGTTAAGCTGTAGGTCCAACGGATAAAATGGGAAAGGAACCAAACCCCACCACCAGCCACAACTGAGTTGCACAGTTCCATATTCATCAACACTGCTGTTTTTAGTTGTTCATTAAAGTGTACATCTCGAAACAAAATATAAAGCCAAATCAATCTGATGTAGGAGTCTTAAATCCAAGGCAACAAAACCCTGCTCCTCCCCATGATATTCCAAGACCTTTGGGACGAGATGCCCAAATTCTAGCCTGTGAGTCACATCCAGTCCCTCAGCCTGTTATTAGCCAAAGCTTGTTCCTTGCTACCCTGTTTGTTGCAGATCCCTCAGCCACAAAAGGAGAAGTTCTGCTGGCAGCAGCCTGTTTGTTCCAGGCAATTTTCCTACCCTCAGAAAATGCTGGGTGGGCTACCAGGCAAGGAGAATTGGCCAGCACTCCCTCTGAGGAAGCTCATGATCTAGGAGGTAAAGAGCCATGTTCCTGCTAAGAGGTATTTGCTTTCCTGTCACTGACAATAGGGTACATTTAATACTCTGTTTAGTATTTTCTATACCATTTATAAATGTGAGACACATCCCTACATAAAGTCTGAGAGCTATTTTGTACTTTTATTTTGAACCGATCTGCAAAAAAACTATCTACAAATGCACTACCCAGTGAAAACTGAAACATGCAATATAAACCGATGCTTTACACTAGGTCAGGAATGGAACTCAGCTGTACTTCAGTAGTCTACAATAATTCCAAAGATGGCTTTTGGAAATACACAATAATCACATATAACAACTTACCTTTCCCGAGACCTGGATCTTGAATGACTCCTCCCTCTGGATGACTTTCTCTCTTTGCGTTTATGCCTCTCCTCACCATTTTCAGATGAATTTAGGCTATCTCTTCCCTTGTCAGAAGAATGCTCTTTGTCATTGTGGTCTTCAGATTTGTGCTTCTTGGAGGACTTCTCTTTGGATTCATGTCTTCTTGCCTGTTTTAAGAAGAAGTTGGTTCTTTCAGGAAAATAGTGCAACAAAGAGAGTTAGTATGGGTATCAGAAGATAAAAATGCTAAGTTGTGATGCAACATTAGTAACCTTAGGAGTGTGACTCAATCATGAGCCACGGCTGCTTTACCTAATGCCACCAACTACCCAAAGCTGCAAATGTACACTATCATTTTTTCCCCTTTTCCCTCCTCCCACTGTCTATAAAGGATTTTTAAGGTATCCATCAAGGTATCTTTACAGTGCTTCCATATAAGACTCGCAGCATTGTAACAAAAAGCCTGTCATTTTCAGTTATGGTCTCCATTCCAAGCACATAAGTACCTATCTTAAAGAACCTGACAATTTATGAATATGCACATATATAAACACAACTGCAGTAATCATTTAGTATTTGCCTAAGCCTTCCATGTAGAAAGTTACTAAAATTCACACATAGTTGCAGACATACTACTTTGCTTTTAGAACTAAAAAAAATCTTCTAGTCATCATTGGGTAATTATTTTCTAGAGCAAAACTCTCTTCAGTAACTTCCAACAGTTTTTACAAAGCAAAGTGATAATTTACATGGCTGACATCCCATTTTTAGTATTTCAAACGAACATGCATCACTCAGACTTCCCACAGCAGTTTTAAATTACAGATATGCTGCTCCACTATACCGCAATTCCTTCCTGCAGTGCCTCTTAAAAAAAAAAAAAAAAAAAGAGATTCCTTTTTATAGCTGCAATGCCAAAAATATTTAGCAAGGTCAGGCCTGATTTTTGCCAGTGCTTTCCTTAGAGACTAAGTCGTGACATCAACACCCCTCCTTAATATATCCAGTGTGTTTTGAAACCTTTCTAGCACAAAAGCACAGCCCACTGAAGTCTTACATTTAAATAATGTTCTGCTCAAGTCACGGATCGAGCATAATACGTTCATTTTAGATAAACCCCAATTATTCAAAAGTTGTTTGTGTGGCTTTCTTGCTTATCTGTTAACTACTCATAAAACCTTTTCTTCCATTAGAACTCTCTCTCAAATGAATCTGGAGAAGATGCTATAATTAGTTTATACCCACTTGTTCAAGCCTAACTCTTTATTAATAGGTATCCATTTCTAAATATATTTGACTACTGTTCTTCAAGTAAACAAGAATATTAGATCATTTTCCTGCTTTTACAGTATCTTATTCTTAACTCCTGTAATAATCAGTTGTTACATCTGAGGTTACCTGTACAATAGTGTTAAGTATATATTTATATAAGTAGTTGTTCTCATATACATACTAAGAAGAATCACTGATACTCAGCATTTAGTCTACAGACAGAGCTTAATCTTGCAAATGAACAGCAACAGTACATCTACTGTGGGAGATCATTGCTCATCTGTTCACTTTGTGAAACTTAAAAGCTGCTAAATAAATTGTGTAAGATTAGATCCAACAGCCTAGCAAAGCACTGGACAGGATTTCAAGCACCTTTTTTTTAATCATTCAAGAGAGTCTTAGAATTTTTTATTTTAATCACATCTTTCAGACACACACTTAGTAATAAAACCACCATTATATCCCATAACGGATTTAAGATATTTTTAAGGGAAATATGAGTTTGAATGACTAATAGTTACCTTATCATGAAGTAGGCTTATAATTTTGCTATCTGAGTCTGCAGCGTCTTCAGTTCAGTCTCTTCGCGCATTAGCACGCTGAGTATGATTTATTATAGAAATGTTATCATGTGAGCTAAACAATATATTATTCAATTTCACAAAAACTCGCCTAGATTTTTCTTTCCTCTCTCTTTTTTTTTTTTTT
>VXAZ01002629.1:1026191-1102390 GCA_013399875.1 Gymnorhina tibicen | reverse complement strand
TTTTTTTTTTTTTTAACAGAGCTTCCATTGGAATGGGGGAAGGAGAAGTTCCTGACCCAGGTTTGAGGTTAAAGTCCCTTGTCTGTCCCAGTCTATTGCCCCACACGGCTTAAGCTTCTTTATGACTATTTCGATGCTCCTGGTTTGCTTGTTTCAGCTCTTCTCTGCTGTGTGAGCCAGTTATTTTTAAGGCATTATTGATGCTGTCTCTTCTCACTCCCCTATATATACATATACACACTTATTTATTTATTTAAAGAGACAGCCCTCTGATATTTTTGCTGCTACTGTCACATTTCCAGCTGACTCAGCTTGTTTGTCAAGCTATGACAGCCTTTACAATTAAAGGATGCAATAAACAGAGCTCAGTCCAGTGGGGAATTATTTTTAATACACCTAAGTAGACAGGTATGTATTATTCAAAGTCCTGAACACTAGCCAGGAACAAAGCCACCCAAGGCTTTTGGATAATGGAAGCTCTGTAAAAGTGATCAAGAACACCATTCTACTTCTCCACATGAACTCTCTCTTTTGGCTGTTACCACAAAATTAAAAAAAAAAAAAAAAGAAAAAAAAAAGAAAGAAATTAAGTTACTAGTTTCTGAAAGCATTTTCTATAAAACTATTACCTTGTCAACATGATGGCTGCAATCATGCTTCACTATGAAAGGCTCTCCATATCCATTTTTAAGCTTAAAGTTTTCAATTTCTTGTACTTACCATAAAGTCATTTATATAGGTTTACACATATGTGCATTACTACAAGATACTTTTTAAGATGTACAATTACCTAAACGCTACAAAGTGTTAATTACCTCTTTGCTTCTGCTCCGGCTTCTGTGTTTTCTGCTTTCAGTATCTGGAGAAGAAAACATTTACTGTCATTTATCAAGATACAGAGAAGATCACCTGGCTATATCTTTCTAGCTCCTTTCTGTTACTCCACCCCTTAAAGTCAAAATAAAAAAAACCCCCAGCACTATTTGAATATCTACTGCAGAAAGCAAATTCCAGCTGTTTGTTCCAGTTTTTTGCATTTATCTAAGCTCTGACAGTGAAAAACTAACCCACATCATACTCCAATAATGTTCTTCTGCCAGGGAACCTTATTCTCATTACAACTATGCAAACAATATCCCAGTCTATGCTTATCTAATGAAAATGAAACAAAATAGGACAGTTTCCTGTTTGGTGTAGTCTGACCGTGTCCCCCTCCCCGCTCCCCTCAACACTAGCAAGACCTTTTCCCTCAGCAGTTTCAATATTTAGGATACACCCCCAAAGTTAGTAGATCCATTTTTTCCCAATTATAAAAAGTTACTAAAGCCAAGTCTGTGTGTTTTTCCCAAAATTGCTTCAAAGAGAATCCAGCTCTACAAGCAATTTGCTTCCATTGAGACCATACCTGACTTCCGTCTTCTTTCCCTTGACCGTGAGCGTGATCTCGAATAATGATGCTTTGATGTTCTGGGAGAACTGGAGGCATCTGATTGTTCCTTTTTCTTCTCTCTTTCTGGAGAGGATTTTTCTGGGACTACTCCATCTCGTTCTGTATCACTACCCTACACATGAAGACAGAACATTTAAAAAGGAGATGCTTAGGACTGAAAACCGAGAAAAAACCAATTTACCTCATGCTTCCTCTAAAGATACACCTAATTTTTTTCTGTAAATACAATGCCGTGTTCATCCCATGCTCAGGCAATAGTTTTACAGACTTGCAGTGAACCGTGTAACTGCATGCAAATTGATTTTTCAATATTTTAATAAAGAGAACTGATATAAGGTTAACATTTTGCTTTCTCACTACATTAAACTACTTTACTTTTTCCATGTACTTCTGAGAGTATCGCTGACACTAAACTCTGATGCAGTCTTCTCTAAATGGTGTTTGTAGCTCAATCACTTTAGCATTTCCATGACCAGGATTACTTAAGGTCAATGCTGTCCCAACAGATCCGAGTGACCTCACAAGTTTGGGCATTACTGAGGCACAGCACAAAATCCCCCGTGTTCTGAAGCACGGAATGAACTTTGAGGAGAAATGCAGTAAGGCGCTTTGTTTCAGCGTTAGACAGCTAACTCTGGAATGAGGAAACACCTCAACAGTATCTCTGTGCAAAAATATTTGTTTGTATGAGAGCACATGCAGGTCGCTTCCACCTGTTCCAACAATATCGCATTTTTCTCAGATAATGAAAACCAAGATGTTCCCTTCATTCCTTCTAAACCTTGATCCAGGAGGACTAAATCCAAAAACTGATCTTGTGAAACCAAGATAGTCTGTGACTCGATCTGTGAGAGGTAAATGAGTACAACTGGTGTACAATGCACTGAAGGGAACAGAGTGAAAAAGTACACACTGAGAAGGTGAACGCGCTCTCATTAATGATTTTACAGGTTCACCGGTTTTGTTCTGATCTCCTAAGTGCCAGGAGAAACCTTCTGAACACCGTGGGGCTGCAGAAGATGTCATTAAGGACATCATTTGGCCCAGAATCGCTATTCAGGAACACAATGTAGTGTAGCAGAGGGCTCAAACTCGAAGTTGTCCACCAGCTGCAACAGATACAACGTTTTGCAAACTGAACAAGCCATGTGAAAACCTCTCAAATGTTCATTTATATCCATTACTTTGAAAACAAACCAGCTACTTTTTCTTACGCAACAGATATTTTAGATTGTCATTAATATATTGTGTACTAATGGCAGAGTTTCTTCATTACATGCTACAGGTAAATATTTGGATTTATGTTGTAAAGAGCTACTACTGCTTACATTTTGAAGTTACTTGAGAAGAATGAGAATGCCAGCTGAGAGTGTAAATTAGCTGGAATTTAAAACACATTATCCAAGTGAAACTGAGCCCACTGCCACATTTTCCAAGGCTACCAATCTCATTATTTACACAGTGCTGCTCATTAGTGCCCTTGTGCTCTGCACCTGAGGGAAATCTCTGTGCTACAAAAAAAACCCCCAGCAATAAAAAAAGCTGACAGCATTCAGTGAGATTATTCTCTGTTCTTCGATTGGCCACAGGCTCAGTGTTACCTTGAATAAGCCCCTCACCTACACTTTAGAGGACCCTCTAAATATAGTAAGTGCAAAACCACACGCACATAATTAAAGTCCTTTTACAGAAAAATGTATTTTACTCTTAACAGGATAAGTTACATAACAAAAAAAAAAAAAAAAAATTAAAAAGAGTTAATTTTCTCCAGAAGTTTACAATCCCCCTGTTCTGTTTCACTCGTCAAACAAACTTTCAAGACAAGAACTTTAATTACGGGATTAGACACTGCAAAATGCTTAAAGTCAACTTTGAAAAGTTTTATCACTTTTAAGACCGGTTTGTTTGTTGGTTTTTTGGTTTTTTTTTTCACTCAAAACTATTTAACAACTTTTGAAAAAATGAACCACATCAGGTTAACTCTTACTCATTTTTCAACCCAGTCAGGGGTGAAATACCTTTATACGTTACCAGATCACAGATTTTTTTTCAGAGAAAATAAAGCTACACTCAGACCCTGCTTGAACATGAAGGGCAGTGGTAACTACAGCAGAGGCATTTCCCGTCGATATTAACCATAAAAAGCAGGATGGGAGCGAATTAATTGAATGCAAAAAAGCCTGCGACCAAACACAAAGAAAAAGAGTGAAATAAAGTAGAGAAACGAAAATTTAACATAGGACAGACACCAGCTCGCTCCCCTCACAGGGAAGCTTCGCCCCACAGTCTCCATGAGAAAAGCCAGTATCGCCACAGCACTTCTCCCCCAAGCCATGGAACCACCAGGGCTCAGTCCCAGGGAGTCTTCGCCTCTCTCCAAGCCCCCAGGAACGAAACAGAAACTTCTAGAGACATGGATTAAAGCGGTGGTCGCAGCGCGGCCGCCCCTCCCCGAGCCCATCATGGCGCCGCAGCCGAAGGCGCGGCGGGCGCCATTTTGTGCCTCCCCGCACACGGCTGCCCAGCCAGCCCTCCCCCGCCCTGCCCCCCCTCCGCCCCCTCCCCCCCCCCCCCCGCCCCAAACCCCCGGCAGCGACCGCCGCTCACCGCCATGACCGAGCGCCCGGGCCGCCGCCGCCGCCCCTCAGCAACGTCCTCGCAGGGCTCGACCTCCCTCGGCTGCGCGGCCACAGCGATCGCGCGCGGCCCCGCCCGCCCTCACTGCGGGTGCCCGGATGTGGCGCTGCGGGGGGAGCACGGGGGAGCGCGGTGCGTTGTGGGCCGGGGAGGCGCGTTCTCGTTCGCGGAGGTTTGGCCACTGCCGCGACCCGTAGATCCCGTCCCGGCTCCCGCCAAATTGAAACGCAGGAGCGGCTGAGGGGGCGCGGTCAGGGGAGCCGGGTCCCCGAGGGCACGGGAGCGTCACCGGTGAAGGGATCGGGTGGGTCCCCGAGGGCACGAGAGTGTCACCGGTGAGGGGATCGGGTGGGTCCCCGAGGACACGAGAGTGTCACCGGTGAGGGGATCGGGGACCCTGTGGGCACGGGAGCGTCACTGGTGAGGGGTCGGGGAGACCATGTGGGCAGGGGTTCCTCTGGAAATAGGGATGTCACCGGCCGCAGTGAGGGATTGGGGTCCCTGTGAGCATGGGCTTGTCACCGCGGTGAGGGGCAGTGGTTCCCTGAGGGCAGGGGATGGGGGTCCCTGTGAGCAGGTGGTCCCCGTGGGCAGGGGTTTGTCACTAGTAGAGGATGAGGGTCCCTGAGGGTAAGGGATGTTCACAGCATGGTGGGGAGGACTCTGGCAGTGAATTTAGTTGCCGAGATCTGTTCCCCCCAAGGCTCCTTGTACAGCCCTTCATCCTTGCACAGTGTGCAAATTACTTGTTTGTGGCCGTAGAACTTTTTAGAGCTGTCTGCTCTACAAGATGTTCCTGAAATGTTTATCCCAGGCAAAGATGTGGAACGATATTGAGCTCCTGCTCAACGATGACACCGGACAGCTCCTCGTGGGTTTGGGACACGAGTGTGGCACCGCCTTGTACCAGGTGGATACACGGCTGCAAATCACATCTTCGGAAAAGGTACAGCCCATCAAAGCTGTGCTTTTCTCTTTCTTCGTAATTACCCGGGCTTCTTTGTCGTGTTTTCTGAAGCGTTCCTGTGCGTAACAACCTTTCCCTTCCCAGGTCTCTGTGAACCCTCAGCTCCATGCACGCAGCTCCAGGCATGGCAGCATTGTTGTTGTGGACAGATCTGTGGCACTTCTGGACAGCACCGGGCTGTCTCTCCTCATGCACATTCAGTTTGGTGAGCTCATTCCTTCGGAATTAATTCCACTTTGCAAGTGACAACTGGCTTTTAAGATACGTAGGTTTGTACAGGAAAACATAGCAAGTGTCTGACTAGCCTGCAAAAGGAAGTTTTATAACAAGTACATAAGTAATAAAAAGTGATTTTGGCTTCTGAACACAATTAACTATTTAAGTACAATGTAATTAGAGTCCTTCCTAACTTTTCACTGAAGTGGGAATAATGGATACCAAAACCACTCCCTGTAGGCCCCTTTCCATATTTCATTTAGTCAAAATAATTTGTTTTGAAGAAATCTGGGACGCCGTGTTGTCCAATTCTTGTGTGAATGTTTATTCATAAAACCCAAACCTTAATGTTTGACATTTTGCCATGGAACTTTTCAGATACTAACGTGGATGTGGTGGGTATGTGTCAAGAAAAACAGTTTCTTGTGGTTGGTGAGAGAAGTGGCAGTTTACATCTCATCCACATTCCATCAAAACAAACCTTGCTAACGAAGGTACAGTAACTTTTCTATTTTATTTTGCTGAAAACGTTTTGTTCTCAGACTTCCTTGAGGTTTTTTTAAATCTTTCTTCCAAATACTAAAGTATAAACATCCTTGTCTCTTGACTACATATTCTAACCGAAGAGGTGAAAGGGGCACTTCTGTTCCCATGAGTAATGAATAAGGAAAATATATTTAGGAATGGCATGCATAAACAAGAACCAGGCCTTCATGAAAGAAGAAAGTTTAAAGTTTGAACTGATGATCAATATTTCAATTTTTTCTTAGTAAAATACAGAATAATAGTCTTTATGCTGTTTCTATTTTAGATTTTGGTTGGACAGTCTTCAAGTGAAAAGACTTACTTAAATCTCTTTATTGTAAAAGATAATGCAGATGCAGGTAAGAACTGGATGATTTTTTTCTCCCACTTTGTCTGAATTTTTGTGATTTTGTTCCCCTTTAATATCTCCCAGGGAAAGAGATTACAAAATAAATAATACAGGAAAGCATAAAGAAAAGTCCTTTTTATGTGCACAATGCAAACTAAAGCTGGATAAGATTCTTTATCTCATAAATTATTTTACAAATACCATAGGAAAAAAACATTCAGAATTTAATACCTCTTTCTTTTGAGACTGTGCTAAACATATGAAAAGGCTTAAAAAGGAAGAATTCCTTCTCTCCTTCTATCAGACTTCAGACTTTAGCAGTTCTGTTCTATAAGCTCGCAGCCCTGTTCTGTCACAACAGAATATATTATTCTGCTCTTAGTTGGAAATGACAAAAATTTTGTTTAAAATAGTCTAATCTATTGGTCAGATGATTTTTTGGTGTCAGTTATTTCCCTGTCCTGTTTACAAGTGAGTCTTCTCTTTACTTATTCTGGAATGCTTAAGTTTGAAATATTTGTGTTGGGGTTTTTTTAGGTGTTTATCACATGTTCATTCTCACAAGCAATGGATGCTTCTGCATTATGTGTGTCCCACTTGCTAAAACACAGGAAGGTAGGATAAGCTACAGACCCCTTGGGATTTCATTGGAACAGGGAGATCTGTATTAAAAAACTTTCCTATATGAGGCTTAGTGCCTTTTTTAAATTTTGAAAAAGTTTAACACGGATTTTATTTTCTTTTTTTTGATATCTAGCAATTGAGAAGATGGATATGACTACAGCAAAGCAAGTAAGGAACACCTGCAAAACTGGTAACGCGTTAAAAGTGCAGAGTTTGTTACCAAACTTTGCTCTGCACATTCCATTGACTGTTTACCAGCCCATTATTCCACCTCATAGCTGTGACTGTTACTTCTTCTGCACTTTTAGAAACAAGCAGAGATTTTATACACTGGTTCTATAAACAACTCTTTTTCTTCCCTGTCTGTTGACATCCCCTTCCCCTCCCACCCCACAAGATACAAGGGCAGATAAAGACGACTTTCATTGCCACGGGAGAGCACCACAGCCTCGGCTGTCAGGATTTTGTGATCAGCAACTCAGTGAACAAAATCCATTTGATAATCGGGGTAAGCACTGAGAACGTGATCATAACGATTTTTATGTTATCAGTGATGGTGTTTTTGGATCTGCAACAAAATTTGTTTCCAGGTGGTTGAAAAAGAAGCTCATCAGCTCTCTGCACTAAGACTTTTTTGCCTTTCATTTCCTTCGCTGTACATTTAAAGGCTGTCACTTGTGCAGCTTGTCCAAAGTTTTTCTCATAATGAAATAACCGCTGTCATTTCCAAAACTATTTTGTTAGGGTGGATGAGGAGAAAATATTTTCACCCTGGTTTTATGAGCTTCGTAAATCACTGGTTCCTGGTCTGTACAAGGCTGCATTGTTTATAGATACTATCTTTGAGCTCACAGACAAAACCAAAGGTGGCAAGAATCTTCCACTCAGGTTCCCATTCAACGAAGCCCTGCTAAAATAACAAGGTCAAATTCAACAAAGCTTTTAAGCATGAATTAAGTACAGGAACTAATAAAAAAATTAAGATATAAACGTGCTTTGAATTGTTATTTTGGACTGGAAACAAGTTCTCTGAGTTTATTTTTTGAAGCCTGTTGAATTCAATGGGATTTTCCTCAGTAGGCTCAGTGTAATTTCATTCAGCTTTTATGTTCCATGAGAATGGAAAGTGCGTGTTTTGAAATGCTGTTTTTCAAAGAGCCAAAATCTGCTGACTGTAACAATCGCTGTAACAAAGACCAGTCTTGAAAGGAAAAAGGTGAAATTAAAAATAAAGAAATCAATGTATTTTTCTGAACATCAATCGAAGAATGAAGTTTAATTTAATTTTGCAGCTTTCCAAGGTAAAGATCAGTTGTAGAAGCAGACGTGTCAATGGTCAAGTATCTCCTGTCTAACCTCATTTTACCTCGCCTCTCCTCACAGGGTAAAGGTGATTATGTGCTCTCCAAATGGGAGGTAGACCCCACCACTGCCCTGGTGTCTGCTCGAAGTTTTGCTGATTCAAGTCTGATCCAAGGTAAAGAAGGTTTCATCCTTTTATAGACAAGTGTAGATTTCATATTTAATTGCAGAATGTACTAATTTTCAGTTATTTCATTGTTTTTAATAGATGCACATGTACCAAAACAGAACATTTTTTGTAAAGGTACAGCCAAAATGTGTGTTTCAAAATTGCAGGGTTTGACTTATATGAATCACAATTCTCCTTTAAGCTGAACTTTGCACAGTCCTAGGAAGTTCCATGAGGTTAAACCACGAGGTTTCCAATGCTTGGTTGTGTGTTTGAATATGTTTTTGCTTCAGACACATATCCGAAGAAAAATAAGGAATTTACATGATATTAATATTTTTTTAGGTGCTGCAAAACTTCAAGTCCTTGATAATCAGCTGTTTGTTTTGGATACAGAGGTATGGGTGATGATTTGTGTTTAATCTTCACTTTGCAATGTTCTTGAACCAGCTTATAAACATATTTTTTAAGGTTTAAAGGAAAGTTTCTGTAAAATAAAGGTGCTTATATTTACTTACATCAAGAGCATCGTGATCTTCCTGTGTTGGGTTTTTAAAAATTCTATTCCTATTCATTATTTAAGCCATGAAATGTAGTATTTTGCTCAAAAAATGTCTTCTATAAAGAAAATATGAAATAATATCTGATTTTTTTTTTTTTAATCTAGAACATCTTAAGCACGTGGGATGTTTATTCTCTCACTCTAATTTGGGATTGGCCTTTAATACATATTGAAGAATTTTTTCTAACTACTGAGTCAGATTCTTCTGAAGTCACGTGGTAAGTAAAGTGCTAGAGCGTCAGTTCTGAGAAGTGAAAAGTTTCCTGGTGCTGTTGCCTAGAATTGCAAGGTAAGGTGAAACGTGTGAAAAAGTGTAACTACTGTTCTAAAGAGTGAGAAAGTGCTAGGAACTGTGCAGCTGTATATTAAAATCTACAAGGATTTTTAAATGCACGTGTTTTCACGGAACGTAGAAGTTTCTAAAACTCAGGAGCAAAAGTATTTCACAATATTTTAACCTAAGATTCGTACAGCAAATCTTGCTTTCTTTTATCTCTTTCTCGTTCATTAGGCAAGGGCTTGCCAATGTTAAACTGATTGTGATGACAATGCCAGATGACAAACAGGTATAATCTCCTTATCTGCGTTCTGTTCCTTAATTGTTGTGCAATTGCTCATAGGAAAAAAGAGAGTGAGGGAAGGAGGTGGCAAAATATTTGGGGCACAGAGAATTCTGAGGAGCTTAAAGTCCAAACTGAAATGTGACCATCTATATATTAGGGTATAGCAGTTGAGGGCTGTTGGGATTCTTGTGCTGGTGACCAGGGCAAGCTGTCCCACAGGTTGGGGTTTTTATGGATGGTTTGGGGTTTATTTGTTTGGTTTTTTTATGGCAGGCAGACAAGGAAGAGCAGCAAAATTTATTATTGTTTTACACCTCTTCACAGATTTCTTTAGAGAAATGTCTCTGCTGCCTTCAGCATCTACCCCCAGGTAGAGTCAGTGCAGTTAACAGAAATAAAATACCAGGATGAATATTATACAATTTTTAAAATGAAATTAAACCTGTCAAATTATACATAATAGGCTGAGAGAGAGAGAAGGAGGCAACATCTGAAGTATCATTAAACTTCCTCAAACTGGAGGTCTGCATTCCATAAAAAGTCCTACAAATACTGATCTCTAAGTCCATAAGAATTCAGAAATGATTCTGCAAATATCACTCTCTCACCAGTGTAAGAGAAAAAAGTAATTCTGACTTCTTTGTTTGTTTTCTCCCTTTTTTTAATAGATGAGAAGCCTAATGGTTTTTGCACTGCCCACTATGCAACAGCTCTATTCTCTGCAAGTGTCTCTTGTTTCTTCCCTTGTTCAAAGTGGGATTTGCACAGTAGGTTTAGATGATTTTCTTTTTGTTCTTTGAAGAAATATCGTTGTCTTAATATGTGTAAATATTAAGGAGGGTACTCTGTTATTCTTGTTAGGTTAGAACCAATTTCTGCTAGAAACTATGCAGGAATTTTACAAAGAAAGATTAAGTAATGTCCCCAAAGGATCTAGAAAAATACCCTATTATGAAGCAAACTGAACAAATTAAATTTAGTCTGAGGTCTCTTGCACTATTTAATAGCACTTCTAGTTGTTCCTGCTTCTGTTACAGCTAAAAACGGAGGGAAGTTTTAAGTTCTCTTAGCATAGAAAAATGCTCTGGATTTATTTGGAATTTATTTCATTTCACCTAATGGTTTCTGTTATTGCACACTACAGGATACAATATACTTCTTGGAAGGAATTCATGAAAAGCATCAGATGTAAGATAATATTTTGTTTGTAACTAGCTCTTTATTATATAAAAATGGCAGATTACTTCCTCACAGGGTTGATAAATTCACATAGTTCCCTCTCATCCTCAGGCCCTCTGAAGACCCAGTTTCTATAGTTGTGATGAGAAGTTTAACTGAAGCCTTGCCAGAAAACAGGTGCTGGTTTCTGTGAAACACCATTGTATTATATTTTTTTTTTAATATCTGCTTTGGACTTCTGTTGAAATAGTTCATTTTATTTCATCCTTAGACTAAGTCGTTTACTGCACAAACACAAATT
Source organism: Gymnorhina tibicen (assembly GCA_013399875.1). NCBI lineage: Eukaryota > Metazoa > Chordata > Aves > Passeriformes > Artamidae > Gymnorhina > Gymnorhina tibicen. The sequence goes on along the minus strand of VXAZ01002629.1, from coordinate 1,091,546 downwards.
CACTGAAGCAGAGAATTTTGCTATTCAGTTTGGACTAGATGTTGAGGTAAGTTGTTCATTCATGATAAACACATTTGAGATTAATCAGTATAACTGAAATTATGAGTAAGGTTCTTGCCCTATAGTCCAATAGAAAGTATGAAAAATATTACAAATATTACCAAGGTAGTGGAATGTTACCTTTTAGAACAACTCACTGTACTCGTATTTTTTTTTTTAAACAGCTTGTGTACAAAGTAAAAGCAAACACTATTTTAGAGAAACTGGCTTTAGCTTGTATTGGGAGTTATGGCCAGGAAACCTTGCTGGATCTTGGGAATGAAGCCAAAGAAAACCTGCAAAAAATTCAGGTTTGTTTTTATTTCTACCCTCTTTCTCTACTAAAGCAATTCAAATTATAAAGGATCTTGGAATTAATTTCAGTTGTTTCCTTATGCAAAACAGGACAACCAGTTTGTTGTGAATTACTGCCTAAATGCTCCGTGGCCACTGTATGAAACCACTCGAGAAATGCTGAATTATGCTAAAGCCAGAGTAAGGGGTTTCTTTGTTTCAATTTCTTCTACTCTTCAACTTCTATTCCACCCTTCTGTACAACTTGAGAGGGGCACAAACCGGTTACAGTCATTCCAAAAGGCAAAAGTAAAGGCATTTTAAATCCTATATAACCAAACATAAAGAAGCAGAAAGTGTTGTTCCAACCTCGTTCTTGGTACTGCTCAAAAAAGAGCTTACAGTTTTATTTTTGCATCAGAAAGCTGGGTTTAGTTTTGAGTAGCAGTTTTTTTAAGTACCTTTAAAATATTAATTTTCAAACTAAAGCTCAAAGTAGGTCACCGTTTTTGTTTTCATTATGTTAGTCTTTCCTGCCTTATCAAACAGAACCAGAGACACACATTATCTGCCTGATCCTCCATCCATGCAGAAATCCAACCAGATTAGACTGGATCAGGTTAGATCCAATCTAACATTGTAAAATCTCAATTTACTGAAGTCCTGACTTTTTGCTCATGTCTTTACTGCACTCACAGTCCTGTCTGGCATGTTCTGAGTTGTTAGCCAAACCCTTTCATGTCCTTTTTTCAGATCTTGAAGAAAGATAATAGAACCAATGCTCCACCATCTGATGGGGCTCCAGTATCCATAGCTGAGGTGAGGACAAATTCCTTGGATCTGCAGTATGATATAAACAATTGCAATGTAGAGTTTTACAAACTGTATTACTGCTGGACTTTCTAAAAGTCTAAACAAAATTATATTTTATAGTATGAAAGAGAACCACAGTGATGACAGGTTCAGAAATAAGCCATTCCTTCAGTCATAGAAAGATTCAGTTTCAGATACTCCATAAATTGAAGGCAGAACCTTTCTTAAAGTACTTCTATGTATTTCATTTTGTTTCTTGTTTAGTCCTGTTGTAAATGGGCCTCATCTGCCTTCAAGGAGAAGCAGTGTTCTAATCATGTAATGTAACAATATGTTAAGCCAGATATTAACCTTAAATCTCATCTGCATTCAGGTATTGAGAGCTCAAGCAAGACTTACAACATTCTATGAAGCTTTTAGACTAGAGAAATTCAGGTTTGTTTGTGGTTGATTAAGATTTAAAGTAAATTTAATTGTGATTGTGATTAAGACTGTGTCACTGAAATGAGTACTATTTTAGTTTTTTAATATGAATTCATTAAACTTCAAGCTCTTCCTTCTCTGCCTGAAGTTTCCCATCCTGTGCTGTGTGTGTGGAGAAGGGAGAATGCAGAGAGGTTGAGTCATCCTGCATGTCAAAAACACAAATTATCTGTTGCACATGCACTTAAATAGATTTTTGTTGTTCTTCAACATGTACAGGAGGGGATTGTGATTTTATACAAACACAATGTACCACTCCTGTTGTTTCTTACAGCATACAGCACTAGGTAGAAAAGCTTTGAAGTTCTCCCCCCAGTTCCTTTGATGATGACATTTAACAAAGCTGCTCTTCCCCCTCTCGCTTTTAGTGGCATTGTTTGGACAGAATTCCTGCGTAACGAGGACGTGTTCAAGATTATTGTTTCTCGGCTGGAAGAAGGAAATTTGTCTTGTGCACAGTACCTCTGGCTGAGGCACCAGGTGAGGTGGCACAGACATCTCTGGGATTTGTGGAGAGGGATAAAACTCTTCAATTTTCCAACCTTATTTAACAGGGGCTGTTACAAAACAGTTCCTCAGAGAAGCAAAGGTCCATGGCAGAATCTCATCTATTATCACAGTGATTACCTGTTCACCTGGATCCTTAGAAGGCTGAACTTGGTATTGATTTAGGAGCAAACTGGTACTTCTGATGTCAGAATTCATATTTCCAAGTCATGACAATTTGATTTATTCTGCAGTGCTTGTAATCTTCCATTCCCTTTCTTGCAAGCTCAGCTCTCAGAATTTTTAAGTGGAGCTGTGCTGCCTACCTTAAAATCCTTAAAAATAATCACACGGACTCCTTACTCTGAATGACACATTCAAGATAGTGGCTGTGTGCTGTTATTTTATTTTTCAGTGCAGGACTTTCAGTTCCATGTCTGTTGTTTTCTTAATAAGACAGAACTATAGAACAAGTCTGAAAGTAATAGAACACTGTGATTTGTGAAGAAATTACTTCAATTAGGGGTGTTTTTTTAAGAAGAACAAGGTTTAGTTTTACTGAGCAGAGCTATTTATTTAATTTCTGTCTATGACTGCTGAGATTTTCTCTTTGTATTTGTGAAATTTACTGGCTCTTCCTATTAGTGAAACAGCTTTACAGAGTATCAGATGAACATTTACTCCATGGATCTGTAATTGTTCTGGTTTAATATTTTAGGCCGATTTTGAAAGCAGCTTTGATGAGAAAATGCTGAAGGATTTGCTCAATGCCATCCATTTCACTGCTCCTTTGAAGGAACTGTGTGTGTGGCTTAAAAATTTTGTGATCCCCTTCTCAAGAAGAGTTGTGCCAGACGGACAGGTGAGACTGACTTAAGAAATATAAATTGTGGTTTTCTCAGACTAAGATGATTTTACTGGCAGACCTACAGACTTCTGAATGTCAGGAACTTGCTCCTCTGTCTTTGAAATGGATTCTTTTCCCCTAGCGTTTATATTTTAAATTCTTTCCTTTTAAAGAAGTTTCTAATGGCAAGTTTTGCTTTGATAAATAGCATAACTCTACTTATAACTGTATTTTTTTCAGAAAATATTAGCAAAGTGGCTGGAACAAGCTGCTCGAAACCTTGAATTAATTGACAAGGTAAATCATGCTGCAGAAACTTTGCCTGTCTTGTATTTCTGGATGTATAATATAGTTTGCTAATAGCACTTATTTTGGACAGACAAACTGGCCTGAAAATGGACTCCAAGTGGCAGAGATTTTTTTTACAAGTAAAAATCAAGGTGAACTGGGAGTGACAGCTTTTGGCAAGTGGACTCCTTTGGTAAGAAATGTAACAAATACAAGAACTACCTATTAAGAGACTTCAAACAGATGCTCTGTGCTGGAGCTGGAATGGATGACAATTAGGTCACTGTTGGTTTTGGTGAAGATTGACTTAATTCCATGAAAGGAAAGAACTGAGTTCCAATTTTCTTATGTTTAAAGATTTAAAAAATGTTGATGACAGCCTCTTAATGGTCTTGTCTCCTAACGTTTCACTTCTCAACACTGTTTCAGAGGTGTGGCGACTGTGAAGAGATACAGAGGTTAAAGAGGCTGGTAAATGATTTACAAGAACTGATAAATCTGTACAGAAAATACAACTGCAGGCTGGCATTCTGTGATTTTGAAAAGGTAACACTGCAGATACTTGAAAAAGTGCTGTTCAGTTTGTTCTGAAAAGGAGAAGAATCTTACAGCCTGTGATTTAAAGTCAGACAAAAGAGGAATCCTGATGGATGGTTGGTTAAATTTGCATTCATAAGCTGCTAAGACTATTTGATAAGCTGTGTTACAAATTTTCTTTCAAGTCTGGTCATAAATATAACAAGATACTGTGAGAAGGTGTGGCTCAAACTCCATGGTTTGCACGTTATTACAGTCATCTACTGTGGAACAATCACGAGCAACAGAGAAATTGGAAGTACAGCTGAACAAGAAAAGCTTTGTAAACAGAAGGGTTTATCTGAGCTAAAGATTCTTGCTCTGGAAATCATTCAGTTGATTTCAGTGGCCTGTGGATGTTGGATTACATAATAGAGATGTAAATGGCCTTGCACTGACATGTGTGATGTTCTAACATGGCCTTTTTCCACTTGCTGCCCAGGAAAATGCAACCACGATTGTGTTCCGCATGCTTGATAAAATTTTGGCACCAGAGCTTGTCCCGTCAATTTTGGAGAAGTTTATAAAACCCTACCTGTGTGAACATAACCTACAAAAAGATGAGCTTCTCCTACAGTATGTAAAGGTATCCATATTTTCTTCCTTTTGAAGAAAGCTGTTTCAGCATAAGGAAGCAGAAACCAAGTCTGACGACCATTTGAATTTACAACTGAATTTTAGGCCCAGCTTTTAGATTAATCTTATTCCTGTCAATGAACTTAATTATAGTTATTTCAGTTATAAAGCAAGCCCTTAATGTCCAGAAAACTTTACATTTTTGTTCATATTATAAGATACTCCTATATGTTCTGATTTCAAATATTCTAATCATTTGTATCAAAATACACAGGATTTGCTGGAGCGTTGTCGGACACGATCTATTTCAGTGTTTGAAACTGCCTGGGAGGCCAAGGCAGTAGCTGTCATTGGCTGCATCTCTGACACAGATGTAAGTATATTTTATGAAAGGCATCGAGTGACTCCAACACATCAGTTCAGACAAAAACATGATTTTTACGTAATCATCTGAGTGCATTTTTACACCAGTGCTACGAGGAGAAAATAGTATGTTGTCTTCTTATTCTATTTTAGTCATCTCCCATGTGATGTTCTTTGAGGATTTAATTGTAGTTGTGATGTCATCACATGGAAAACTCACCAATTTTAATATGTATGAAACCACAGTGTCATAAATGACTGCAAGCATTTTCTAATCGAACTTGACACATCATATGATGACAATAAATGCCCTTTATGCAAGTGCAGAGCGGGCAAGGAAATAAAATACTTGCCTAAAGGAATCAGTCACATGTGAACAATACTTCAAGGGACTACTTTGAAACTTATTCTGAAAAGTGAGCTGGTTATGTCCCTTTGGCAGCTGAAATTTGATGCCGTTCTGGAGATAATGCACGGAGCTGTGGTGCCGTGGGGTGCAGCAGTGGAGCAGCTGGTCAAACAGCATCTGGAAATGAACCATGTCAAGTAAGCAGCATCCACAGGCTACCCTTGGCTGGGGAAATGCTGTGTATCTGATGTAGTGTGATGATTAAATCCTGTAGCTGAGGGTAGTAAAGGAATTAATGATGCTTTAATTTGCTCCCAGAGTGAAGTTACTGCAGGAAAGTTACCGACTGATGGAGATGAAGAAGCTTTTGAGAGCCTATGGGATAAGAGATACCCATCTTTTAAAGGACAAGCAGATGATAATGGTAAGTTATCAAGACTTTAGATTTCTCCGAAGGTCACAGTGAACAGCACTTGGTGATTTTTTTTTTAACATCTCCCTTTCATTACGAGAAAACATGAGTATTTCTGGAGAAGTTCCTTGATATCTTGAGGAACCAGAGGAGTTTTCAGGCTAATTCTGTCCCCGAGCCCTGTTTTCTCCCATTTACACTTCAGTCAGCTTTTCTCTAGATAAAAGTTTTAAGGTTCCAGGTAACTCACTTGGTACAAGCTGAACAATTCCATTGGTAAGGTAGCATGCATAAACTAACTCCCTTGTTATCATGAACCTCAACAAACTAAAGTCCATTTCTGTTTTCTTCTTACAGAGGCTTGTGAGATACATTCTCAAACAAAATACCCCTACTTGCTTAGAGGATGCCTTGAAAATTGTGGAAGCATACATGCTGCCCACTGGGGAAGTCTGCTTCCTGAGGATGATGGACCTGATTGGCAAAGAAAGGGTAGGGAAATACTTCATGTCAGTTGATCCTGGAATTTACAGACCCTGAGGCCTCTTGACAAAACAGGGGCAAGTTGTATTGCTGAAATCTTATAAGCAGTTTGCATATATATTTTTAATTCAAATTATTAATTCTACACCAACTGCCTATGCCTGACATTGAAAATGAGACCTTTGTTGGAGTTTTATCCCTCATTTGTGGCAGAATAGGATGAAAGTTATGACCTACAATACACCAGATGAGTTTGGAATTGAAGTCCCTACGTATTTTCATGTGTTGTTCTTGCTTACCCTCTTGGCATTGTGCAGCCATTGCATCAGAGCAAGAACGTACACATAACTCAGCTTTTCCCGAAGCAAATGCCCTTTTCTTTTTATCATCCCTGTCTTAATTTTGTTTGGTTCTTTTTCTCCCTTCAGGGAGAGGAATCTCTGACTTTCTTGAAATCTCTGCCTCGTGCTAAAGCTGAGGAAGTTGCAGAGAGATTGGCTCTGTGGGGACGGCTGGTGTTACGGAACAAAGCAGATGATCCCGAAAAGGTACCGAGGCTTTTCACAGCAGAAAGTGGGCACACAAATTATTCTGGAAAGGGAGAATTGTGGATAATTCCTGTGAGAGCTAACAGACTGGGGAGTAAACACATATCACACCTAGATGTACTGTTTCTATAGAGGGTTAATATTTAAAATAACTTTCTGTTCCCTCTGCTTTTCAACTGGTTGTACCTTAGACTTGGTAATTGTTGCCTAAGAAGTTTGTGGAACATTGCATTGTGCTTTAAGAGCTGAAGCTCAAGTCTATTCCTAGCAACATTTTAACAAAAAAATACAAACCTCTTCCTTTCCTTCAGCAAAAAACACAAATGTTTGTGACTAAGACACTCGTGGAAATCCTTAAATTCCAGTTCAGCATTCAAAAAGGTAAGGTACAACTTCAACATCTTACGTCTTGCTTGTATAAATGGAATCAAAATGTAGTTGTTTTTCTCCTCCAACAGACAATCCCGTGAAGAAATATGAATGTGAAGAAAACCTGAAGGTGTTTGAAACACTTGCTGCCCTGCAGGTGGGTATTTTTATTGTTTTAAATCCCTTTTGATTTGCCGTAGTTATTCCAATTGTTCTTACCACACAGATCATATTAAAAATTAATTGTTTTTACAACATCTGTGCTAAGATTGTTCTTACTGACTTCAAATTGATTCTAAGGCTAATCTAGCAATTTAATCTAGTTTGGGGAAGTTCCCAATTAGAACTCAGTTGTCTATTTAAGCCAAAAATTAGATATTCTCACTAAAGCCTTAATTGCTTATACTTCAAAAATTTCATGATAGAGTGCCTAATAATTTATTAAAATCTCAGGACAGTAGGTAAAAAATAAGCAATTTAAAGGAAGCTACATGGATACAAATCTGTAATTTTTTTGTTGTTGCAGGAATATTTTGGTATCTTCCTCTCAGATGAAGAATACAGCAACCCTTCACTGATATCTGCACTTCTGGAGGATCACATAAGTGCTTATGAAAGTCTCAGATCTGCATCCAAGTCTGGAAATGTGCAAGCAGTGAATTCTAATTCAGAAGGTGGCAAGCCCAAGAACCCTCCCACTGAACCAAGGCTATACAGACTGGCTTTGCTCCTGCAAGTCTCAGAGCATGAACTGGGAGAAAAACTGGCCTTGAGAGCCCTGGATGATGGAAAAGTGGAAGTAGCTGTCAATATATGCAGGTAAAACTGCAGAGCTTTTCAAGATCATCACTTGTAATGGGCTTTTCTGAACTATTTCTGCCACTTTGCAGAATCAAGGAGATGTAGAGCAAAGGAAAGGGTTTTTTGGTTTAGTTAAATGATTAGAACAGAATGTGGCCTTAAGTAAAAGCCCTAAGAACTACTGGGTTTCTATTTTTAACATGCTTTTCTTTCTTAATAGGGACTTCTATGAAAATAGGTGGAATGAAAATACAGGGAAGCTGTTGTTTGCAGTATGTCAAAGGCTTTGTCATATGCTGGGAGCTGATGTCCCAATGATCACTCCTCGTGGGATGAATCTCCCAGCAGTGATCCATGAGCTGGCTGGCCAAGCAGCTACGCTGTGTAGTCCAGGTAATTCCTGTTACCATTTACTTGTGTTCATGTTGGGAGCCCAGCTTTCCAAACAGCGTTCAATAAACCTGAAAACAAAGTGAATTTCTAGATTTGCATCTGTGAAAAGAGGTGCTGCGAAGTTGTTTCCTTTTAACAGGACTTAGGAACCTTCCATTCCTGCTACTGATCTTGATGTTTTTACAGATTTAGTGTTGGATTGTCTGGAACTGTGTAAATATACTTCACTTGCCAAGGCAATTCATGGACAGTGCCAAATGGACAACTATGAATTTACAGCAGAGGTATTTTCTGTGCTGTTCACTGTATGTATTATTTTCCCTCTCATTTCTCCAGCACTCTTTAATCAAAAAGCCAACAACAACAAAAAAAATCCACACACAGCTCTACAAATAAAGATTTCCTAGAATTTATGTGTTCTTCAGCTTAAAGAATAAACTGATTTGAGTCCTAAAAGCAGTGCAGCTGCGGGACAAGCACAAGAAGCACTCTCCACTTACATTTCAGTATAATAAATCCTGCTGAAAATAGTGATTTTATCAAGCAGCTTCTGCCAGGACTGGCAGAGAGCTGACTTGAGAGTATGGCAGGGAGGGTTTGGTTTTTAAATTAGTGTATTATGTGAAAGCTTTCCCAAGAGTTCTGTAAAACTTTAAGATGATCAAGTTCTTGAATAGCATCTTTGTTTTCTGTTTAGGTCAAGCAGTGCTTTAGGCTACTTGAAATGAATGGGCTCTTACAGCTGGAGTGGAGTAGAGCAAAGTGGCTGGGCTTGTTTATGCACAAAATGTTATTTTTCTAGAAAATGGTCCATTTGGAAAATGTTTGCTTATAACATTTAGCCACGAATGTTTATGAAAGCCTCCATTAAATTAAATAAGAGAACATTTTGGCTGTACAACTAAACAACTGCAACATGAGAGACAAACGTGGCCACTCTAGGTAGGAAATGTATTTATTGCTACTGGCCATTTAACAGAAGTACTATTTTCAAATAGAACATCATGTTCTATTCCTGTATTCCAAAGCAGAAACCTCTTGGTTTGTTAGTGGACTTACCAACTCTGCCTTTTATTGTGTGTACCTTTGGCAATGTCCTTACTTAGACAACATCCTCTGGAGCTGATAAAGATCCTTATGAAGAGTGGACTTACGATGATTTCTTTAAAGAAGATGGGATAGTCCTTGATCCTCAGACATCTCTTCCAGTTGCCTATGAACTTACTTCTGCTGTTCTGCCTCTTTGTGGTAAGCTTGCTTTCCTGAACACTGAGACAATATAAAAATCTGTGTTTCTTATTGATTTTCATCTAGAAATATAAATAATTCAGCTTGTGTGTGTAAACTATCACCTCAGAAGTCCCAGTTAGACAAACTCACAGTAGAAATACCCATTAGTGGGTATAGAATGGAAAAATGACTTTGGGTTTGGTTCTTTTTTTCACAGATGAAGAGTTTAATGTTGACTGTCTCATCCAAGGGATTTACATACAAAGCAGTTACTGAAAACTGTTGGATTCCTTTGTAAGCCTGAGAGATATTCCCTCCTAGAAAATAAATTCTGAGCAGGCACAGTTAAAAATAGCAGCAAATGGCCCTTGGGGTTCACGTGTCTCTATTTTATGCCCTGTCCCTGTGTTATTTTTAGGGTTTTCCCAGACTTCCTGGTGTTGCCGAGTTCCTGGCACGCTGCTGATGTGTGTTTTCTGTCTTTCAGAGGACAAGCTGTATCCCTTGGAGTCTATAAGCCTGGCACACCGAGCATTTATGGAAGGTATCACACACTGGTTGGGTTGGAAGGGACCTTAAAAATCGCCGAATTCCAACCCCCTGCCATGGGCAGGGACACGAGGGCAGATCCACCACAATGAGAGTGTAAACAGACCACCAGAAAACATGAAAAAATTCACCCTACACAAGCATCACTAACTCATAGGGGGTTTTCATGGGTGCCTAAATATTCCCCTTAAAGCCATATTTTAGGGGGTGGTTTGGTTCAGCACAGAAGTCACCAGTTTGGGTGGTAATTCCTACCATTCCACCCTGTGATTTTTGAGCATGTCAAAGCCTGTATGTACTTCAGGACAGGAGTTCTGCCACTGTGAGTGAGAATCATCAAAGCCTGTCCAAGAAGACAACTTCTGGCCAAAAACTTGTGGGTTTTGGACTAAAATGGGAATCTGTATTAAATTAAAAGCCCTGAGAATTTTAGGCTTCAAAGGGAACTAAGGCAGATCCTGCATCACAAATTTCATGAAGAAAAAGAGAAACGGCTCTGATATTAACTCCAAGAACAATATGCTTCATCATTATTCCCTGGGCTTGTTTTTGAAATATTTCACAGGACACAACTTCCTGCTGCCCGTTGGAGCTCCCTTCTCTGCAGCAGTGCAGAACCTGCTGGAGTGCAGCCAGTTCCAGCTGGCCCTGAAGCTCACGCTCTGTGCCTTCGGATCCTGCGTCCAGCACGTCATCTCAAACACCAGGGATCTGGCCCCGAGTGAAAAGGTAACTTTCAGCAAGTTTAGAGTAGTTCTCTAAGGGTTTGGGAGGCATGGGGAAGGCTCTCACCGTGACCTTTTATTAGCACCACTTGGTCAGGTGTTGAGTCAGTTTGTGAAAGGAGCTGGTGGTTTCTTCCCTGTTTTTCATTGTCCTCTCCCTTTGCAAAGTGTGTTCAGAACTGAGCTTTTATTCCTGGCCTTCCTGCAGAGACTACAATGAGTGTTAATAAGGGGCTACTCTTAATTAGTTGTTTTACCATTGTTTAGTATGGGAAAAGTTGCAAGTAGAATATTCAAGAAACATTCCTCAATTCAAAAGCACTTGGAAAACAGAAATCCTTTTTCCGTCTAGAAGAAATCTTTGGAAGATCTTAAATAAATCTGAAAATACAAGTTACTGTGGTACCTCCTACTATGCTGTAAATGACAAGAAGTTGAAAGCTTAGAATTTATTTTTAATTGTGTGCTGTTTTATTCATAACAGCCACACGACAGGGATCTGCTACTCACTGAAACCAGAAGCTTCCTCATAGCCATGAAAGAGAGGAGCAGTTCAGTAATCAGGACCTCTGCCCTGAACTTGCTACACAAGGTAAGAATCCCCTGGAAAGGGTGAGCGAGCCACTTTCTTCTGCTCTACCTGGCAGCCACATGGAATTGTTTCAGTTGGGAAAGACCCTCGAGATCATGAAGTCCAACCCTTAGCCTAAAACTGCCAAGTCCACCACTAAACCATGTCCTGAGCACCACATCTTTAAATGCCTTTAGTGGTGGTGTCTCAACCACCTCCTTGAACAGCCTTTTCCTGAAGAGTATTTTAGCCCCTTGTGGGCTGTGGCTCTTTGGTCCTGCTCTAATTGCTCTACTCGGAAGGATTCTTTAGGGTCCCAAATGATAGCAATGGCCTTTGTGATCTGTATTCTCTATCATTTTAAATCCTGGATTTGTTTTAGATTGGTAGTTTTCCTAGGTTGGGGGGAGTTTTTAAAAAGCTCTGTGCAAAACTTGAAATTTACCATCTTGTAAGGCAGTTTAGACTAAGGGAAGTCACTTTTAGATGGGCTTCAGGATATTCAGATTTTAAATCCTGAAATGCATTTTTATTCTTTTTTTTTCCCCTCTAACTTGAAGGCCCAATACATGTCTAAAGTTATGGAGTACTTTTCATGTGCTGCACTTGATACAAAGAGAAATTGAATAAATTAAATAAATTCCTAAAGTTTGTAAATTTTGTTTCCCAAACCACAGGTGTTCAACTCTCGCGTCATCGATCAGAACCTGGCCCTGGGATATTGCATTATTTTGCCCAAGGAAGAGATGTTCAATAAACTGTGGGAGATCATAAACAACTCATGGCAAAATTACAGAAAAGTTTTGGTAAATTCCCAAGGCCTTGAGTTTCTTCAGCAAACAGAGAATGTTAAAGAGATCCTTCATTTAGGGCACTGGGAGAGGAGCTGCCTTTCTACCACACTGGGAAGTTGTGCACAAGCAGTTGCTGTCAGAATTAATATGATTTTCAACCTATGCATTGGGTTACCTCATCATGACTTATTCCAAAGCTTGAAATCTTTTATTTCAGGTCCCATCATAATTTCAATCTACATTATATTTTGGATAAGTTGTTCTCTGGCAGCAGTTCTCAAGAATGGAATGAGTGAATATATCTATTAAAATATAAAGGAAGATGGGAAGTAAAACATAAAGAAATGGGGAGGGAGAGTAATGTAAATTCTGAGAAAGTGCCTAAAAAGCACTTTTTGTATTACTTTCTACAATGTTAGGAAAATATTTTAGAGAAAGTAAGTTTTAAAATAGCTTTGAACTGCCAGCTCAGGAGGTGGGGTAGTCCTGACACCTTCTCTGAGGTTTGTTTTCATTTCACACAGTTGTGTGATCATGAATTGTTTGAATTCCCCTAAGGGTTTAGACCTCAGGATTCCCAATTTTCAGATTATTTATTAGGATTTTATTGATTTCCCTTCTCCTTCCTTCTAGGCAGTAGCTCTGGTGGGAGCACAGCTTGCTGACCAATATGGTGAAGCAGAAGAAAAGAGAAAATTCCAGGAACTGGTTATTGATGCAGAATGGGGTATCCAGCTTGGTAAATTTGGTGTAAGTTTTTATTTACTTACTTATTTTAGGGTTTTATTAACTAATCCGTTAATAATACCAATATAATCTGAGATGTGTGGGGGTTTCTAGACCGATTTCCCACTCAAATGTAAGCAAAGTTGGGGTTTTGTTTTTGATTTTTCACTCTGCTTGTCTGCATAAATAAACATCAGAAATAGAAATGCGGTAGAGGAAACTACAAAAGAAAATTTAAGTTTTAAGTATTATTTGGCACAGGGGATAGTTGGCAAATACACTGCTTTTTCCTGCTCTGAAAGTGTCTGGATTGAAACTAAAGGAAGTAAAAGCTTCACTGTATAAGGTGAGAAGATGAATTGTTTCTTTATCTGTAGATTTCTTTCGAGACTGTGTTCAGACAGCCACCAGTGAGGAAGAAAGAACTCATAAGAGTGCTGGTACAAAACCCAGAAGTAGACACAGATCTCATCTTGAATTACTGCAGGTACTGATCCTATTAAATCTCTTAGTGCTGTAAGAACAACCATGGCCACTGAAATCTCTTTTGGTTTAAATAAATCCTAATTAATAAAACATGCAAACTCTTCTTTTTTAAAAAAGGCTATTCAGAATACATACAGGCCTTGGATTAATTTATCCACAAGGAAAGAAGCTCCTGGAAAAAAGCTCACACAGAAAATCATGTTCTGTTCTTTCCTAGCACTTTCATGCTGGACAGTGATGCTGCACTGCAGCTTTGCATTGAAACCCTTCTGCTCCAGAATTCAAACACAAATGATGGTGAAGATGACTCTGCAGAAAGCAGTGAGAGGCAACCTCATTCCACATTGCTGGGTAGAGCACTAAAAATAATTCCTCTGCTGAAGAGCACCAAAGACCTGGTCGTGAGCCTCAGTGGAATATTGTGCAAGGTAAAAAAAAGTATAAAAGAAAAGACAAAACAAAAAACCAACACAGCCAAATCCCTGGAATCTCCATCTAGTAATACTGCGAGTCACTTGAATGAGAGATTAATAATTGCACAGAAACTGAAAAGGTTGTGGTTTTCCCAAATTTTCTTAAAGAGTGTGAATGTTAAGTTTCAGTTTTCTGCTTCTCTACAGAAGAAATTCCAGCAGCATATCTAATTTTCTTAAAAGAGAGCCAGGAGTCTTTCATCCCCACTTCCCTTAAAAAACAACCAACCAGGAAGTCAAACAAAAAAGTAATTTCTAAGTACACTGGAAAAGTTCTACATTAACAATAGGTGTGGGCAAAAAATTACATGTTGGGGGTGCTTTTCGTTTGGTTGGGGTTTGCTTTTGTATTTTGGAGGGTTGGGGGTTTTGTGGGGTGGGTTTTTTGGGGTTTGGGATTTTCTTTTGTTTGGTCTTTCTGCAAAATCCTGATGACTGTTTTTAGGATTTAAGAAAACATTTTAGAGAATTGTCATGCTGCTCATACTGACATAACGCTGAAGAAACAGTAATTGGTATTAAAACTGGGAAAAATTAACTCACTTGTATGTTTTTATAAGACAAATCGTGTAAGATCTTATCAAATAGATGATTATTTTGAACAGCTGGATCCTTACGACTATGAAACTCTGGAAGTTGTCCTGAGAGTGATCCAAAGTGCTGATGAGAAGAACACCAGCATCCATCTGAGCCAGGTGTGTCCAGATGTGTTACCTTGCTGATGGCACCTCAGTTCTGTTTTGTCTATTTATTATTTATTCAGAACTGTTGAAATCAAATGAATTATTCCATGTACACATCTTTCCCTCAGAAACTAGCCTTAAAAAAAAGTGATTTCTAGTAGTTCCTCAGCAATTCTTGTAGCAGGGACAAAAAGTCTACAGATATTTAACAACTGGCCCCAAAAAATTGCCTCCAGGACTTAGCAGTTTGTTTATTTCTATTTCCTTTCTTTTTTTTTCCTCCCCCTAGGCTTTGAGCCTCCTCAAACATCTGAAATCTTATACAAGAATTTCTCCACCAGTGGACCTAGAACACCAATATGTTTTGGAGCAGATGATTCCCTTGTCTCCAGCTGCTCAAACCAGGCTGCCCTTTCACCTGCTGTTCTTCAGAACTGCCCAGTGTTTCTGGAGCATTATATGTAAGTTTTTTATGGCTATATATATATATATATATATATCTCAAATTCCCTTTCTCTGCTGTCTGTGACCTTTAAAGTGCTACAGTACACGTTGTATATTAGCTGTAATTCTCTATTAATGCAGTTTTCATCCCAAGTACCTCTGAAAGCACTTGTGCTCCCAAACTGCTGCCCGGAGGAGCTATGATGATTAATACAATGCAGGGTTTGTCCTCAAATTCTTTCCTAGGACCTCTAAAATTTATCCCAGGCCAGTGGGGATAATTAAGTTCAAATCCTTTCTCTCCCAATGGAGGTCCCCATCCACCAATAAACAGAAAGTGCTTAATTTCACAGAGGAAGCTGCAAGTAGATTGTGAGACTCTCACAGACAACTGATTTTTCCCTTTCAGCTGCAGAGCTCAGTGAGGAAACCTTCCCAACACTTCTGTTGATTTCCAAACTAATGAAGGTAAAGTAACAGCCTGAAGGAATTTATTTAAATATTATTCCCCCACACCCCAAAAAAAGAAGTTTTCATCTTTCTTTTGCGTGATGTGGGCCTCACTGTAGAAGCTCTGACAACTCTTAATCTACTTTAACATTCTTCCAGGTTTCCCTGGATACCTTCCACATGTCTGCAGTTCGACACGTCTTTGAGAAAAAACTGAAACCAAAAATACTCGAAATGAGGAACAGTGGCTGTACCTCCATTGTTAACAAGGAAACCATAAAAACTGTGCAGGCACTGCAGTCCTATTTGCTGTCTATAATCAATCCAGAGTGGGCTGTGGCCATGGCTCACAAGATTGCCCAGGAATTCCCCACGGGTGAGTTGCAAATGGGATGGGGGAAGGAATGGGGGCAGAACAGGCTTGGGCCAAGCAGAGCGAGGGTGTGAGCAAACATTTGTTCACTGATCTTGAATAACACCCAGCAAAGTTTGAGGATGAAAATGCTCCTGCATCCAGTTTTGGACAATAGGTTAGACAAACAGCCATTTGATGTCATCAAATCCTCCTTCCCCCTCTTTTTTTAGAATCATAGAAAGGCTTTAAGGTCCTTCCAGCCCAAACCAATCCTATTCCAACCTGGACACCTTCCACTAGTCCAGGTTGCTCCAAGCCCCATCCAACCTGGCCCTGTTGTCTTGCCAAAAGTTTCTCCATGTTCACACCATCTTCAGACAAGTTTTCCACCAAGAGCAAATATTTCAGCCCAATTTGATTTACCTTCTCTGCTATTTGAATCCAAATAAATGATATTTTTTGCTCTTTAGACACAAGAGTTTTCCTAATATTTTAAATAACTTCTAATTTTTTTTTTTTTTAATTCTTCAAAATAAAATGGATATAGGATATACTGTAGGAAGGATTAGTGGAAACTTTATTTACTTCTTTCCTTTCCTTTTTTTTTTAATCTTTAAAAAGGTCCTGACCACGTCCAGGCATTGAAATTCTGTCTCTATCTGGCTGAGAAGTGGCTAAAGAGTAGTACAGCTCAGGTAATGGAAACTGCTTGCCAGACCGTTGGGAAGTTATTACAAAAATCACAAAATACTTATGTTTGTGTTTTAAATTTTGGTATTTTGGGCAGTGGTGTGTAAATTGTACCATAACCAACCCTGATATGGGAAACACTTTTGGGGAAGTGACCCCCCCCCGGAAGAATCCCCTCTGTCCTGTAACATTCTCCTGTTAACACCCTGCAAAAATCAGGTTTAGTCTTCTTGGAGCTTGGACAAACAATAAGCAGTTTTAGGGAAGAATAACTTGTTCTTTCTCCTGTTGTGTGCATTTTTCTTGCTGCAGGAGAACGAGGTGGAATCTGTTCCAGCTTTGATCCATGGCATTATTAATTTTTGCTTAGAGTTCCAAGATTCTTTAGCTGTTTGCAGTGTTATATGTAAAGAAAATCTGCTTTGACTTGATGCTCAGGCTTGTTTTTACATGGTTTCCTTTCCCAGGGAAAGGTGAATAAGAATCTCAGCTTTGATTATAAATATCAAACTTCCTATGGAGCTGCTGAGGCACAAAGAACACTAAATAGGTCTCTGCATTTAGGCACATGATCAGATAGAATTGTGCCAAAATGAAACTGAAGTTTGAGCAGCCACGAGTTTTAATATTAATCTTTTTTTTCTTCTCCATTTTACCATGAAATCTCTTAATTTTACCTACTGCTACGTATTTTATTTGGCTTTTTCACAACACAGCTTTGCAATTTTTTTCAAAATACCTTTCCTAGCTAGAGCAACGTGGTTAATCCTCTCTGTCTGCAGAAAAAATACCTGTGGGTACCAGTGTGGGGACACCTCTGATCTTGCTGTCCAGTCTGTAAAAAGATGATTTTTTCTTGTGCTTTTGAGTAGAAGAGGCTTTTTTATGTAAAACTGTGGTGTTTTGCTAAAGGATGAGCCACGTGAGAAAGCAGAAGTCCTCCAGAGGAACTTACACTTGCAGTATAAGAGAGCAGCAACAGAAAATGTCCTGATAACAAATAACCTGAACACTGGGGAGCATCTAAAGTGCATTGGGAAACCAGCAAATCTGATTGTTTTACTGTATGAACACCACAGTATAGACCAAAGATTCCAAAGTCCAGCTGGCAGAGATTACCCAGGTGAGTTTTCTGTAATCCAGGCTCAAAGGAGCAAAGAGGAGCTCTTTAAAAAACCCCAAGCAAGGTAATGCTGGTGTGGAAATAACATTGTCTGCACCCCTTCCTCTAGATATCCATGTGGCAGCCAAGGAGATAGCTGAGATTAACAACTTGGATATGAACAAAATTTATGACAAACTGCTGGCTAAATGGCTGTGTCCGAGCACACCACCCTCCTCAGGGGTAAGTCATCACTTTGGGTTTGAAGGAAAATGATGAGTTACATAAAATATGGGGGGATTTTTTCTCCACTTGTTCAAAAAACTTGAGGTTATTCTGTACAAATTGCCTGTAGTACTCATGAATTTATATAAGATTTCAATGCCTTCCTAATATAGCACACTACTGTCTCTGGTGAGAAGGATTTGAAATGCTTTCCCTTCTGTCTGTGTAGAGATTAAAACCTTCCCTTTGGTGCTACAAAAGGGCTGTGTAGCCAGCCTGAAGGAGTAAAGCAGTTGTAAATATACCAGCCTCATCAAACACTAGGCTTTAAGCAGGGAACCAGCTATTTATCCAAGCATTATGGAAAACTCATCTAAATTTCCATTTCTTTTTAAAGAAAACCCAAGAAATCTTTGGAGATGTACAGGAGGATGAAGAACTCCGAAGGTATGTGTGTTGTCTTACCTGTAATACTGATTTCTTTTTAACTTGCCAGTTAAAAATGGATCTTTCAAGAAACCTAAATGTGTGTGATTCAGAGCTCACTGTTCTTATTTTTACTTTCTGCTGACATCACTTTTGAATCATCCAATATTTATTTATGCCACAAAATACCATTGACAATTACTTACAGATGTAAGTGCTTAAGAGTAGCTTTTTGGAGGTTTTCCCCTCCTTTATTATATCCTTGGAACATCTTATCCTTGCTCTCTTTTTGACAGTGAAAGATCTACATTTAAATGGCTGTTGATGTGTTGTATTTCAGTAGCTGTACTTGCATTGAAACCAAACCCATTTTTGCAGAGTTATTTACCTCCTTCAGTCTCGCCCAATGGATTACAGCTCAAGAATGCTTTTTGCAATTACAACGTCTGACACATCTGTGAGTTGCTAAATTCTTATTTTAGCTTTTTACCTCTTATTAAAATCAAATGTTGTCTGCTTAGCTGCAAGAGCTTCAACTTATGGCCTTTGCCATCCGTGTGTTGGGTGGTTTGTGATGTGTATGAGCTCTGTGTTTTCCCCCCTTCACCAACCTTTGGGTTAAAACTTTGATTTTCATTTAATTTTGCTGTTGACTGTACTCTGGGTTTTCTAAACTAATTGCTGATATTATCTGAAACAACTTCACTAAACATTTGTTAGAGTGTGCCTCAAGCTGCTGTAAGACATTGTCTCACTTTGGGTGGGATAGAGGAAAGTGGTAAAGTTGTTTCAGCAGATCCTTAACCTCCAGTTTTTCCACACTTAATAATTATATTTGTGATGTTACGTATCACAAATATTCAAATATATTTTTCTTGCCTGCATTAATAGTCTTAAATCTAGAAAACTGAAGGGTTATATACCTCTAGGATGATCCTCTCTAGTTGTCCAGCCAGTTGTTGTGACTTTGGGACTGTTTTTTCCCCCCTCAGCCCTTTGGTGACACTCAGCTGACATTTGCTCACAGGACCAGAGCATTCAGGTGTTTGCTCTACCTGGCAGATACCAACACTGTGGAATCACTCTTCAAGAAACCCATTGAGAAAGTCAAGTAAGATGATTTTTTTCCATATTATTAAAGCAACAGAAGGACACTTTTCAGTATTATCCTGAGCTTGAATGTGTGGATTAAAATATAAACATCACTTAACTCCTGCTTTGGGGGGGTTTATTGTCACAGGTATTTCCTGAAGTGCTGCATATATCTGGCAGAGTTTGAGATCTTGAATATCCCATTTACTTATGAATCATTCCACAAGAGTCCTAAGGAAGGCATGATTAAAGGGCTATGGAAGAACCACAGTCATGAACCCAGGGTAGGATTTCTAAATCCTTTGTAAATTTTGTTATGCACTGTGTGAATCCTCACCTCTCTGCAAAGCACGGGCTTTTGTAACCACATGTTCCTTCAACGTACTCTGGAAGTGACAGATAAAAGCTTTACCCTTCCTACAATTAGAAAATAAAATGATGCCACATTTAGATGGGTTTAGGTTTTGTTCCTCCCATGTGTAAAATTTTGAAAGTGCCTTGTAAAGGTTTGAAGATCATTAATTTCTGTTAAAATGCAGCGTGTCCTTGCTCCCCTTCAGGCTGTGAGACTGGTGACAGAGCTTAGCTTAGAGTACAAAGTGTATGATCCTCAGCTCTGGAATGGCCTCCTACAGAAACTCCTGGGCTTCAATATGGTAAGGAAATTTTAAAGATAAAGTCCTGCAGCAAGGTGAGAAAAAGGCTGGGTTTATCCAGTGATTTCTGAAGAAAGGGGATAGATACAGAAACCATAAACTGTGGTTACTGTGGGCTCTGAGATACTGAACTGGTGAAGATCTGAGCAATTTGAATTTTGATCTTAAATTGTTATACTTTCATTTTTTTAAAAGCCTTTCAGAGTAAACCCTATGGTAATAAATTGAAAATTTTCTTCATGTTATTATCATTTTATAACATAATAGGCACATTCTTGTGTGCAAATACATACAAACTGTGCATACATCTATTTACATGTGTGTACATATATACATACACAGAACATGACCCCTAAAATTTGATGGAAATCCTGATTGTTGCCATTCAGCATCTTAACTGCCTGTGATTGTCAAACATTATGTAAAGGTGCTGCAGCCTAAGGAGGTAACAGATGTACCTGGCAGTGTGGTTGATAATTTTATTTACTAGACTACAAAGCATCTTTCCATAGGTATCAAAGGAATACAGAGAAAGTACCTTAAGAAACTCTAAGTTTGCATCCTGCAGACAAAACAAGCTAAATGCAGTTCTGTAGATTATTGCCAAATCTTCAGAAACACCAAAGTACTTGAATTTTTCTTTTTCCAGATTCAGTATCTAAGAAGAGTTTTGGTTGCAATTACTGGGATTCCTTCATTATGGGAGGTAAGGTAATATTGGCTGGCTTCTCATCTTTTTCTTCACTTAACAGGAATTTAGAGTCTTTGCCTGTCAGCCATGAAAAGATTCTTTTTGAATTCCTGTTATTTTTATGACAGTGCAATAGGTCAGTAAACACTGGACAGAATCATTTTGCCATCAGTCAGAATATGCCTAAATCTTAGACTCTGAGCTAAGGAAAGCAATGTTAGGGAATAATTCATCCAGGATAAATAAAAAGGAATATTGCCAGGTTTCTTCCAGGTGCATTGGGTCGGGGTGTCTGTGTTTGTAACACACTTGGTTAGACCTGCTTTTGGCTGTTACTTGAAAAAAAACCTTGTTGCCAACAGATTCCCAGCTTCAGCCGAGCCTGGCGCAGCGTGGTCCTGTCCCCCTTCCTCACAGGTAGGGTTGTAACTCACTGTCCTGCTCCTGGAGTAACTTGGTTGTAAGATTTACTACACGTCGTTCTCTTTTCTTTCTCAGCCTCGTGCCCACCAAGTCCCAAACAGCTCCAGGAGTGCCGGGAGTGCTTTGTGGTTCTGCTCAAGTGAGTTCACAGTCCTGCCCTAACACTGCTCCTGAACATCCTGTACATAAACCAGACTTGCATTGCCTTCGCAGTGCAAAAAGCACATTGTTTCATTATTTGATTCACCACAGTGCTCTGACTCGCTCAAAAGAGCCACCAAAAGAGCTCAGAGAGCCTGACTTGAACCAAAAGTTAGTTAGGAAATAGAACAGCTTTGGGTTGGGAAGGACCCTAAAGGTTATATGGAAAGGGATCCTATTCCACTGTGCAGACACATCTGTACCAAAGCTCTGCTCTGGGCAGTTGGCCAGCAATTCCCCTCAAAATAGGACCTTGTCTGCTTAGAAAGAGAAACTGGAGTTGTGATTTGAGATTTTTTTCAGGCTAGAAAATCCTCATACATTTGTATTCAGTGAAATTTCAACTTGCTTGGCCATTTCTGAAGTTAATGGGAGGTAGAAATGTGTTTCTCTACCTGACTTACAAATCTCAGGGCAGTTGTGCTGGCAGCACTGAGCCATCCAGTTAAACAAATCACAGCTGAGACCTCCCCTCCTGATCTCCTGAAGGTGTCCTGTCCTGGCTGACCTGGATATCACTGGAATTGCTAAACAATACACCCAGCTGGACCTCCCAGCTTTTGCCCTGGGGTGCCTCTTGGTCATTCCTCACTCTGAAAAGCGAGAGCAGCAAATCCAGGTAAAAAAGAAGTTTTGTGTCCTGTCTCTGCAAGGGAAATGTCCTTAAGCATGTCTTGCTCACCAGAGACTGTCAAAGGTGGTAACTCAGAATTCCAGTTAACTTAAACACATCCCTGCTGATGAATGCTCAACATTTCCCACCCACAAAGGTTTCTAAAGGGCTCACGTGAACAGTTCCTCTTCTCTTTTGTTTTAAAGCTTCAGTCACCCCCAGCAGCTTTGTCATCTGACTTTGCCTTTAGGGAATTTGAGGATGTTTTATGGGATCCCATAACACACATGGGGAAAAACCCAGTAAAACCCAAGCCATAGCAGACTGTAAGAAAAGTACTGAATCCTACTTGGGAAGAGTGTTGAGTTGCAAGCTCCTGACTTCCAAGGAAGATGTTTCATATGCACCACAAGTTCTGACATAAACCTTTTGCCTTAAAGCCATATCCTCACTATCCCTGAACCTTGACATTTTCCTTTCTCTTCTCATATGTTTCCATTAATTTATGCTCTGCATTGTTCTCCCTGAGGAAGCATTATAGGCTGTTCCCATATTTGTCACCAGCAAACTGGGACCAGTAAAGGCACCTTAAATTCTTAGACTTCCAGTCATTAAAGTTACACTCAGAAAGGTTTCCCCAAATCACAGCTTAAGGGTAAGACATTCAGCCAAAAAAACCTCTGTGACAGCTACAGCAAAGCACCATTTGAGAGTTAAAAGCAACACTTTCAGTCCAACCACACAGATCCTGGTTTGATAATTCTATGTTTGCACCTAGAATTTCAAAATATTTCTGAATAAATCAAGTATTTGTTCTGAAGGGAGAGTTCCTACTTGAATCAAGCACAGAATAATCATGTTTTGTAACTTATTTTCACAAGGGTTTGTTATCAACCTGTAAGAAAGAAACTGTGCTGCAACAAATAGATGAACACATGGACACTGGAGAACTGGTAGCATTTGCTTCCCAGGTAAATAAATAAAATTTACTTCACTTCCCTTTGACTTGGAGGCTTTTTTGATAGGTAAGTGTACACAGGACCTTCTTTTCTCTCTCCTCTGCTCTTGTCCAGCCTTAATTGACAGAATGCTCAAAAAATGTAAAATACTTGTAAAATGCATTTTTATTCATGTTGTGCAACTGAAAAACTTCTTGTATATACCCAGTGCTATGTTCTGGGCTGCCCCTGCTTGGAGGGCAGCAGAACCACCTCGTTTTTCCTAAATAAATATTTGAAGCTAAAAGGCCAAAGGATTTAGGAAACTGCAGTTTTGCCTTGCCTTGAGCTGCCTCCCTATGGGCAAGTTTAACTCCTTGCCCTCTCTGAATCTGGGATCAGTTTTTATAAAATCTGCCATTTCATAGCACTTCAAAAAATGTAAAAAAAACCCAAACCTGTTCTATATAGAGTCCAATATGAAAACTATGAGCTCTTTCCATTCAGAAGCAAAATCTCTTTTGTCTAAAATATTAACACTTTTCATTACTAAAACTTAAATCTACAGATCAGCTCTTTGGTTTTGGACAGTATCATCAGTGAGAAGCTCTACGAACAGTTCTGGAAAACCAAATATTATCCACTGTTGAAGCAACGCCTGATAAACACCCACAGAATAAAAGAGCTGGTGGATTATTTTGCCAAAAATAACTGGTAAGTTAATAAATGGTAAAAAACCAGGTGTAACTGGTAGTAATTACAGGAATTAAATCTCACCTTTAATTTTCAGCTGTTTGGAGGTTTTCTAGTACTTAGTCTCCAAGGGTTTTTAAAATATTGCTAAGTTAAATACAGAAATAAATCTCACCTCCCTACTTTGCATACTTAGGACAGAGTTTTATAGTCATTCAAGACCAAGTAACAGATTGTTAAGCCTGGACTAGCAGCAGATGAAATGCAGTTAAAATAGAAGCAACCAGAGTGAAATAATCAAACTCTTGACCTTACCTTTAGGTGAATCCAGCTCAGGGGCATCACAGCGCCACAGCTTCAGCAATAAGAACACTCAGAAAAAAAAAAAAAAATGAGCTGCCTGTACTGAAGAGCTGGGAGTTGGTGGTTTTGCCATGGAGTTTTTAAGGATTAAAAGCACCTCTTGTGCTCCACTTAAATCACAAAAGGTCCTGGGTTGGGCCCCACTCACCTGTGGGTGGCTCACAGCACTTGGGCTCCTCTCACACCTGGGCACACTCAGGCCAGAGCCCAAACCCTCGGGATTGGAGGGCACTGTTACCACTTATCCCACACCCAAACTGGGACAGGAACCAATAAACATTTCAATTCTAGAATATATTGATTTTATTAACAGCCCCGGAGGGAAAGCCAGGCTTGTTTTCTCTCCTGGGAAATGGCAGGGCCCGTCTGACTTCAAACACGTGGGATCACACTTTGGTTTTCTGCTTCTGTTGTCTAAATTGTTGGCTTTTTAGAGAGCTTCGTTTGACAAAGCTGATCAGCTTTTGCCTCTTACAGCCTTGATGATGCCACAGCCCTGATTCAAGAGTATCAAGAGAAATGTGGGAATCCTGCTCTGGCAGACATCCCAGCATCTGATCTTCTGCAGGTAAACCAAACCATTTCTGCACCTCAGGCACTATTTTCTCCTTTTTCCCTAAAGGTTTTCACCCAACTTTTTGCAAAAATACTTTTCAGCTGATCTACTTTAGTAACATGTGTTGTGTATAATAAAATATCCTTCATTAATTCAAATTCATTTTACCTGAACCCAAGCCTGTGCCATGCTAACCATCACACTTCCAAGGACTTTCCCAGGTCTTGGGTCACATCCCATTTTCCTGAGCCCTATTAACATTGTTCTTTGACCTTCCAGATGTACCTGAATGGATCAGAGGGGTCCTGTGTCCTGGAAGTGCCATAAATCAGGTTGTAATTTACCCTTTTCCCTCCTCCCTCTCCTGGCAGGAGAAGGGGCTGTGCATTCAGAACTCTTGTACTGCTCAAGACAACATCACACTAAAACCCCAAAGCTTTTACCAAGAGCGTCCACAACCTCTCCACATTTCTCCAGCTGTTCTAGGCTGCTTCTCCTCCGCTCTCCACCTCCACGAAAACAGTTCAGGTGCACAGCACCGTTTCCTGTTTGTAGTCAACAGTTCATACTCAGCACTTTAACTTTGGGAAGGAGTAAAGTTTATTTCCTTTACTGCTGTATTTCTCCATGCTCAGGCCTGCTGTCAGGACCACTCTGAGATGTCACTCAGAAACAATGTAATCTTGCCATCCTTGTGATAAACTTCTATGAAACTGCAGGGGGTGTGGTTCATGTAAAATACTTTGTAGACAAACTTTAAGTGTAATTTTACGAACTTACGTATCAATTTTGGCCTTACAGTAAAAAGAAATAAATAAACTTATGTGTCAATTTTGGCCTTACAATATAAATTGAAAAGATAAACATGCATCGGTTTTTGCCCGTTAAGAGTATTCTATAAACCTCTTAATTATGAGTTTGTCAATAAAATTCCTTTAATAATGTGTGCCAAGGTTTTCTTTTCAACTTTGCTCTGACTGCATGAAGTGCAATTAGCCAGAGGTTCCTGAGACACCAGCCTGAAATGTCTTTTTGTCCAGGGCAAAGCAGGTTTATTTTGAATAGAAATCAAGTTATTTATTCAGCTCATGACACAGAAATAAGGGTCCCAGCTGATGGAAAAGTCATAATCCAAAGGCCAAGGAAACGTTCTGCTGTGGGAGACAAAAGGTAAAACTCTTGTTTTGTTGGAAAGTTACAGCAGTTGTGAGAAAGGGGAGCTGTTAAATACATTCAGGTCCCTGCAGCTGTGGGAGCAGAGGAGCCACAAGGTGCAGTTGTCTTGAGCAACCCATATTTATCTTCAGCAGCTTTAGGAGTGTCACATGGAGCTGCAGCACTGAGAGCCTCTGTGCATGGAGCAAAGTGCACACAGGGGGAGGGTCAGATGTGAGCCACAAAGAAAGGAAAGCCTCTCCTCACTGGTTATGGATTTAACGAGATCATCATTCATGAAAGCACAGGGAGATCTGAAACTGCTTTGATCAGAGAAAGACTCGAACTTTTTACACTGGAATTGTGAGGTAATTGTAATCCTTTCAGGGTCTATCAAGCCATTTCACTCCTTTAACTTAGCTGAGAATGTTAAATTGAGAAAATTAAATATAAACTGGATTCTGGAGCAAACCCAGTCTGGTCCCAGAGGCCTCAATGTCTTTGTTCAAGCCCTGTACAAGCATCCCTTAGAAGCTGAACACCCAACCACCACAACTGCTGCATTCTTCCCCAACACCACCTCACAAAGCTCAGCTTTTCTATGAAGTGGAGTTTATTACAACATTAAGGAACGGTATTTAGACAGTAATCTTAATGGAATATTTTACAAATCAATTCATACAGAGGAAAGCAAACACAAGGTTGTTTAAATTCATGGCCAAGAAGTTACATTGTTAAGCTGTTAGCGACAGTGCAGGGCTGTAAACGAGCAATCAAGTTTTGGAACTTGCAGTTCAGAAGGAGATGGTAAAAATACCAGACAAGCAAAAACATTTTTAGGATTTCTTGTACTCAATTCTTTCTACCTTCACATCATCTCCAATTAGTTGATACACATATGTAACTACTGTAGAAGCCTGGATGTCCATCAGCACAAATGAAGGAATGATGTTGCTGGAAAGAGAGGAAAAAATTCGTATTGACTGTGTGCCTATAATCCCCTTAGCAGTGTTTTACCACTATTTAGCAGAAATCACTTTAAGAAAAATGGGTATTAATTCTGTAAGTAGAGCACGTGAGATCTGAGGCTGTGAGTAGTTCATGTTTCAGTCAGGGAGACTGAGCAAATACAACTATATAAATTATACAACTGTAACTATCCTCTCCCTGACATTTACATCACAAATATTAACCCTCAGAAGTTTGTAGCTCAGTTTTGTTCAAAAAAAAAAAAAATTCCCCCAATATTCACTTACTTCTCTAAGGCATGGTAGGCTCCTGTAGCTGATCCTGGGTTGATATAGAATTTGTTTTCATGTTCAAACGCCTCAAATTTGTGTGTATGTCCTGAAATGAGGATGTCCACATCAAACTGCCTCTGGAGCAGTGCCAGGCTGGCCATGTCACCCCAGGGGATCACCTGATGGCCATGAATCAGCCCAATTTTGAACTGTCCAACAGTCACAACTTTCTGCTCGGGATAATTCAGGTTCTAAAAGTGAAGAAAAATAAAGCAAACCCAGATGAGACAGATTTATATTTAAGGCCAACCCTATGCAACACCAAGAAGGGGAAAGCTCAGGAACTCATTTCACCACTTTTACTTGAATGAACCCCAAATGTCGCCTTTATGTAAAAAAGATACCCCCCAAAAAATGGACACTACCTCATCGAAGTCCCCTCTGACAACATGGACATCCCCAGCCAGGGTCTTGAGGTAGTCATAGGTGTCCTTGGTGCAGAGGTTCCCCGTGCACAGGATGTGCTGGATCTTCCCAGGCACCAGCAGCTTTTTGAACTTGGCCGGGAGGCTGTTGCAGCGATGGGGGATGTGGAGGTCTCCCAGCACCAACACCAACTTCAGGGGCAGGGCAGGGGAGAGAGATCATCACAGACACGGGTTAGGGCACAGTCAGCACTGCAGCGCCTCCCGCAGAGTCACAACTTGGCATTTGGGTCTAAAAGCTGCTACAGTAAGGATGGAATGGTGATGGAATGTTGCTCTGTTCCAAGGGAAACAAGGGTCTGTGCCAGACCACGATCGGAGGGAGCTTTACAAACACAAGTTACAGAATTGTTTGTGTTTTGTTGATGAAAGCCAACAGTGCAAGATAACACATTCTCATGGTATTACCTTACATATTTTACACAAAATTGGGAACTGCCATAAACTACCCCACTTTCTTTTTCTCTCTAGCACATTTCAAGCACAGACCTGGCTAAACTGCAGCCACTTCTCTTAAAAAACCTCTTCATCCAAGTTTCTCTCCCCTTATGAAAAAAAAAAAATACCAAAATATTTTTTAAAAGCAGCAAATTTGCAACATTATGTGTTAATAGCTGACCAGAAAAGGAAGCGTGTTCACAGTCCTCATTGTAGAAACCACTGAAAAACTGAATAAAGCTAAAAAATAACAACAAAATACAAACAGGACACTGCAGAGGAGCCAATCCAGGTCACTGCACAGAGTGTGCCCGTTACCACTTCTATACATTTATAGTTTCAATACAACAGATGCCAGAACAAAAATGTAGTGGGGGCTTCAAAATTAAGGACTGAGATGATGCAAGGCCATGGCTTGACACCACAGGCTTTAAATCTGCAAATAAAGCAATAATGCGAGCAACACAGGGTAAATTAATTGTGCAAAAAGGGCATGAGAAGCTTTACAAAGCAGGGAGTGTTATGGCACTGCACTGGGAAAACCCTGGATCTGGAGACACTCAGCCCTGCTAACTCAAAGAATGGCTCCATATTAAAGAGATTTTATCTTCCACTTCACGTTAGTGAGGCAGTTCCTAAAATGACGCCCTCAAATGTGTTTGTAAAGGACACAGCCCAGATTTATTTCTATAAACAAATATAACTAGGCTAGGAAATTGTATTTTTAAAGGGTTTTTTTTTTCCCATGTATTTTTAGGCCATGCAGTTACCTTCAGGCTATCAGTCCTCAAAAAGGCAGAGGGAACCTGGGGGATATTTTTGACTGGTTTGGGGGTTTTTTTAGGTTAAGAACATCTCAGTGCCACCATCAAAGCCATCTGGAGACAGATGGTTGAAAGTATTGATAAAGCAATACAAAAGCTTTTTAGTCCATGAGTGACCAATTTAAAACTAAACCAGGAGAGGAAAAAAAAAGACATTTTTGATGGTCTTTGAAGAGTAACAAGTGGGTAACGGTAAATTTGATTAATAAGTGGCAATAGATTGTCTTACTACTGCCTAAGGGACTTAAATGTGCAATGCCAGTTATGCATTTCATGTTTACCAAAATTATCCTGCCACTTACCCAGCCCAGCGTGCCAGCAGTGTGTCCACTCAACACAGACCTTCCCTTTGCTGACAAACTCTCAGCCCCACATTTCCCCAAAAAATCACATTTCAGCTCCCATTCATTAAAGAAAAGCTTGGCAAGCTACAGTAACCAAACCAAACTACCAAGCACTGCGGCGCGTTTAATCATCACAGGTATCTGCAGCATAAAGCAGCGGCAGAGGATGCTAAAAGACCTGGGCTTTGCCAGGAATTTGGGTGTGATCGGGAGCGCGGATTGACCAGCAGCCCCTAAATCCATCTGAGCCACCTGCCACTGACACGGAGTAACACGAACGAGCCCTTACCACCGGTGTTAGCGACAGCCAAGGAGTAACTTACTCTGTGCCCAGCCTGATTGGAATGAAGGAGTTGATTGCAGGGGATGAGAAACAGGGCGGAACATGATCAATGTTAAACGAGAGGAAGCAACAGAAGAGAAAACACAGCCATATGAACGGGCAAATAATAATTAATGAATTGTCGATGTTATGAAAGAAGCGTTAAAGAAAATTTAAAAAAAAAAAAGAAAAAAAAAAAAGTAATGCGATTACGATAAAATTAATACAAATTATAAACGGGGCTCCTGCAGTGACGGCCCGGCCCTCACCCCCACCCTTGGGGGCCTCGCCTCAGCTGAGGACCGCCCTCCCGCCCGCTCTCCCCCGACCCGGCCGGGTCGGGCTCGGCTTCTGTGGCCGTGCCGGGGGTCCCGGGGTGTGCGGGGTGTCCCGGCTGGGGTCCCGGCTGGGGTCCCGGGATCCCCCCGCTCTCACCATCGCGCCCGCTCCGCTCCGGCCCTCCCGGAACCCGCCCGGCACCGCCCCCGCTACGGCGGCTGTGAAGGGAGAACAGAGCGCCGAACGCGTTCGTGCCGCGTTCCCCGCTGGCTGGGTTTTTACCCACGTGAAACGAGAGCTGTCCGCAAAACGAGCCCATAATGACACGCGAGACAGACACAGACAGACTGATTATTTATTTCAGAGTTGCGCAAGCCTGTCCCGCGGTGTCCCACAAACCAAGCACCCCAACTATCAAAACTTTTTACTATTTATGCATTTTAGGAAACAAAGGAATTCGTGTTCATTGGCTACAAGTTACATAGTTCTTTCATTGATTAGTATTTTAGTGGTTAATGATTCTCTTGCCTCCCGTGCTAATTAGTGCCACGCTCAGCCCTTCTCTTCTTTTAGGTGGGGGGCGTTCCCTGGGTCTGTGTCTGAGCTGGTGCTGCCGAGGGCAGCGCAGGGGCAGCTCCGATCCGGTCCCGACAGGACGCAGGGAACGGCTGGAGCTGTGCCAGGGGAGGTTTAGGTTGGATCTCAGGGAAAGGTTTTTCCCCCCAGAAGGTCGTGGGGCACTGCCCAGGCTCCCCAGGGAATGGGCACAGCCCCGAGGCTGCCAGAGCTCCAGGAGCGTGCGGACACCGCTCTCGGGGACAGGGTGGGATTGCTGGGGTGTCTGTGCAGGGCCAGGGGCTGGATCGATGATCCCTGCGCGTACCTCCCCACTCGGGACCATCCATAATTCCACAACTCCGCAATCCCGTAACTCCGCAGTTCCCCAGTCCCAGGGTTCCGCATCCGGGGCTCGGCGCGGCGCAGGCTCCGCCCCCCGCGGCGTTTCCCGCCCTCCGCGGCCGTGAGGGGAGCGGGGGGGGGGCGGCCATGAAGTGCGTGATCGGGGGGGCGCAGCTCCGAGGTACCGGGGCCCAGGGGAGCACACGCGGGGATTGGTGCGGGACACCGGGAATGCGGCACCCCCGGCACCCGGCGCTGCCCTCAGGGGCGGCCCCGAGCGGAACACGAGCTCTGGGAGCAGAGCGGGGGATCCGCCCCTCCCTCATCCCGGCGGGATCGGGCGGTCGTGCGGGGTGTGCGCATCTGGGAGCGGAGCGCTGGGTTTGGGGACTCCCAGGTGGGGATGCCGTGGCCTGGCCGCGTGTCTGTGCGCCTCCAGAGGCACAGCTCGGCTTCTGGGTGCAGCGCTTTGTGGAAAAAGCTGCTCTGCCACTGCCAGGGGCGAATCTCAAGGCCCTCTGCTGGGTTCCGCTATGTTTCTTAGGGTTCCGTCTCTCCAGATGTCCCGTTTCTTCTCAGACTTTCCATCTGCTAAATGTCATTTCTAATGGTGGAGTTTTGCCTGATTTAATTTAATTTGCCTGGTGTGGTAACACCAGGTGCAGCAAAAGGACACACAGTGTTTGAGGTGCCTCGTCAGAGTCAGCTTTCCAAAACATCAGGGGGTTGGAAAATGAAAATTTCAGTTAAAAAGAAAAAAAGATTTTCCACCATCAATCTACAAATTTCCTATACATTTGAAAGAAATGTTTCCCCTTGAATTATTCCGGAGAAAGTGCGGTGTCACCTTTTTATTTTAATTTAGAATACATATTGCAGTGTTTTCTTTCCCTGACAGTGTTTGGAAGAGCAATACATGCCATAGCACGGATTAGTGATGAATTTTGTTTTGACCCTGTAGAAAAAGGTGTAAGTGAATTTGATTTATTCTAATTTTAAAATCTTTCTTGGAAGCCCGGTATTTTTACTGTTGGATATTTTCCTGCAGGTACCTTTCAGTCCGTCACATTCTCAGCTCCCTCCACTCTCAGTATGGACAAATGCCATCTTTTCTGTGATTGTAATTACGCAGATTCCATCGTGGAAGATTTCGTTCCTACTCTGCCCTAAGATCCTTTGATTTTTTTGTTGTTGTTGTCCAGGACATCCGGATTAATGCCACGAGGTTCAGTTCTGTTGTCACAGGTCAAAAGGTTTGAGTTTTGTACCATGCAGGAGCTGCCTCTAAAATCAACATGTTTTGTACCGATGTGACTCAACAGGAAGAACACATCCATTAGTGCCTCTGATTAATCAAACACCATTTCCAGCAAAATTAGTGTTTTCTCCAGAGGTTTCTTAGTTAAAAGTGATCTCAGCTCTCCTTGACTCACTGGGAGGATGGAAAACCACAAGTGGGGATTGTTTGTTTTTACACCTGAAGAATTTTTGAGTTGTGAGTGGTGTCTGTGCTCATTTGTATGGATCACATCCCTCAGATGCCCCCACCACAAGCTGAGCTCTGGGTGTTTGGGTAACTCAATTCTTCTTATAAATAATTTTAAAATCAATTTAAAAATACATATTTTTTTTTAAATTTAATCATTTTGAGATGTAAATTTCCAGGTTTGCTGGTGGCACTGAAGCCCAGAGGAGGCTTTTTTAAAAAGGTTCAATATGAGATAGTTTTGAGTTAATAAATTATTTTGCTTCTATTCCATCAGTGGTTGGATTCAGTGATGTTGGAGGTCTTTTCCAACCCTAATGACTCTGTCATTCCATTTCCAGCTTGCCTTAAGATCAGTGAATTCCTCGAGGTCAGCATATGCATGTGTGTTCTTCTCATCCATGTTTTTCCAACATTACTGCTGGACAGCTGTGTCCCAACCGTGTCAGAAGGAAAAGCAGTTATCCCTCCCCTGTAAATTGATAATTAAGGTACATTTTAATGAGTTGTTACACACGGTGGCAAATTAACCCCACTTCCAGCTGAAATTACAGTGAGTGAGGATCAGCCTGGGCTCTCCCAGAGTCCCCAGAGCAGTTTGGGGAAGACTTAAGTGCAGGAGTCTGAGATAAACCGGGGTACAAACCCAGGGAAATGGTATTTATTGCAAAGCTGTTCAGGGAGTAACCTCTGCACCGATTTATCTTTTTTTACAGTCAGTTCTCCCTGTGTTTAGATGTGTAAATGTGCTGGAAAGGAATGTAGAGAAATGCAGCATCTCCACCAACCCCAGTGACCACCATGTCACCTTTCAGCTCCTCTGCAGGCACGGTAAGGCCACAGGGGAAGTGACTTCACAGAGAAAGAGTTAAAACCCACAACATTTCATGCCATTATCAGCACAGGAGCTGGTCTCTCCCCCTCAGCCCAGCAGGACTGGGAATGTTCATCAGCATCAGTCTTTGGAAGATTCCTAAATAAACACCATCTCCCCCCACAGAGCTGTGCTGTGTTGGAGGCAGTGGTTTGTATGATCAATAACCCAGCTGGTGTTACCAAGAACGGGATAATAATACACTCAATTAGGTCCCCAGACAGCTGAGCTCCCTTAGCACATCCTTACCCAGAAATGCAGAGATCTGTAGGGTTTGTCTTCTGCATTCCACCCCCATTTACGCTGTTTTACCAGTTAATTACTGAGGCCATTTCCCGTGTTCATGTATCTCTTGTGGATCCTTAAAAAACTCGGCTGCTGTCCAGGCACAACTAATAGGATGGAGGAAGTCTAAGATGGCAGGTGGATTCCATTTTCTGTTTGTGGTGAGTTACTTCCATATAGCTGGACTAAATCACTTGGTTACTGCCTCTATTGAACAATTAATACTTAAAAAAACTCCTAAAATTACATCCCAGCACTGATTTTTCTTCATTTCCTTTATACTCAGGTGTTGTAAAAACCTATAACCTGACATTCCAAGAATGTGATCCCTTGCAGGCTGTTTTTGCAAAGCACATGTGTCCAAACATTCTTAAAGTCCACTCCAGGTAATAAACACAGAAATTTTTTTCTTTGAGTTTTACTTTCTAATGTAACAAATGCTAAATAGTCATCGACAGAATTATTTTAGTGTTGAATGACATTTTATAGGCTGCTGGCTGATGTGATGATTCACTTTCCAACCAGTCAAGAAGAAATAACCTTGTCAGTAACTCCCATGAAAGTTTGTTTCAAGAGTTACACTGAGGAAGACACTGGTAAGGAAATTCAAAATACGAACCAGTACTTGGGCTTTTAACACTTTTTTTGAGGTGAACCCCAAGAATAATAACTGTCACGATAGAAATGTGGGATGAATTTTATGGCTGAACGATATTTTTAACAGAACATTATAGAGAGAGATTTTAAGTCGTGCTGCCACCCTCTGGTTTTAATAAATTAAATTTAAATAAATTGAAACATCTTCCTGGTGTCAGTGGCAGATCTCAGACTGAGCAGCCAATTGAAATAAATTATGCCACTTGCTGTAGGCTTGAAAGAGGTAATTACTGTGCTGCAAGAGCAGAAGCCTGGCAACTGCCAGGAAAAAGGGGATAATTTTATGTTTTAAAAGGAACTATTTAAATCTGAATACCACAATTATAGAATTGATATCATTAGAGAGTATATTTTAGTCTGAGGACAGCACAGAGTGTCAGCAGGCCCTGCACTGTTACTGCCATGGTCACATCTCCAGGAGATGGAGAATGAGCTGTAGATTCTCGGGGTGTGACTCAAACTAATTTGGAAGATATAATTGTGGTTTTGAAGTAGAGGTTCTTGTATATCATATAATAAAGAGATGCTTTTCATACTCGTTATGACCAAAGCTGGGGATGATGACCTGGGAAGAGCCCGGAGCACAGGGGTGGGGATTGGGCTGGGAAGAGGCTGGGGCAGGGGAGAGCAGGAAGGATCAAGTGGTGGAAACTGGCTGGAGTGAAACAGGGCAGAAATTACCGAAAATACAAAGATTACATTTTGAATGACACATTTGGTTACTTTAGAAACATTCACTTACCAGGACTATTGTCAGAAGGAAAGTGAAAAGATGGTACAATTGTAAAGAGATACCAAAACCCCAGTGAGGGAGGAGTGGGGGGCAATGAGAGGCACTGTGCTCGTGGTGAATCTCCCTGCCTGCAGCACCTCCTGTGTCCTTTGAACACCTGCCCTGGCCGTGGCCTGGGGGGTCCCACGCTCAGATTTCACAGAAATCAAACCCTCTGCCCAGACCTGCTCTCCTTTGTGGCTCAGCCGCAGCTGCACGTGCGTGACAAACACGCCCTGCTACAGCCACAAGGAACTTTTACAAGAGCCTGTTTGAACTCTCGGTGGGGCCCTGAAAGCTGAGATGAAACAAAGCTCCTGGGCAGAGCAAGGGAAGAGTGGCAATAGCCTGTAGCACTTCCTTAGCAGCCTGGCTTTGCCGGGGAGCAGCTCAAGCTGCTGTGGAATTTCTCTGAGCTCTCTGGGACTGTCCCACTTCAGGAAAGCACCCTCTCACTTTCTCTTCACACACCTATTAACAGCCACTGAGTAACCTCATGGTAACAAACAACTGAATACCTGAAACTGAACAGACAATTTCCTGTTGCCACTTAAGGGTCAGGAAAAGATTTTAATTTAAAACAAAGAGCCTCAGTCCACCTCCATTGTGCTCTGATGATTGTCAGCAATTTTGATTAATCTGTTAAAGTCAGGCTGCGTTTTGGGCTTCCTATCAATGCAACAATAGGCAGCTGGGAATATTATTTGTGATGGATACCTGTGGAGGAAGCAGATCTGCAAGAACAGCAGCAGGTATTGGGTTAGATCGCACAGCAGAACATGGAATCAGTTCTGCTAAAATCCATTTAAATCTACACAATGTACTGTAAATAAATTGAGGATTTTACTTTATTATAATATATATGAGCTAAACATTTATTACTGTTAACCACTATAAAAACACAATTATTTGTTCAAACAGTGCTGATGTAAAAACCTCAGGGTTATAATCACAGCTTTGTTGAGTTCAAACTTCACTCCTGTGAGTCCCTGACTTTGTTGTTATCTCAAACAGACTTTTCAAGGACAATGCTTACTGAGATACAGCTCAGTCCAGAGGAATTTGACTACTTTCAAGTTGGAGTAGATTCTGAAGTGACATTTTGCCTTAAAGAATTGAGGGTAAAGTAAGAATTTGTCTGCAAAAAAAACCTTCCCATTAACCTGCCTGACTGGACCAGGACAACACAGGATGGTCCCTATGGAATGGCCCTTGGCTGTGTCCCACCAGCCCTCCTGACAGCAGCAGGGTTTCACCACCTGGTTGAGGATTAGCTTTAAACCCCAGGATCCCCAGAACACTGCAGAGCCCCTCACAGCAGCCTTTGAAAGGCAAACAAAACATTTCTGAAACAAAAATGTGGTTTCTGTGCTGGGCAGACACAGCACAGCTGCCCCAGGGAAAGCATCGTGACCAGGGAAGTTCTGCATGCAGAACCTCCTCTGGCAAAGCTCTGGCAGGGAAGGACAGAAATTATTCTTAGAAGGAGCAGACTTTTCCCCTCTTTTTGCCAGTAAACAGCAGCTGGGATAAACTTACATTCAAATATTAATGTTCTGGGTTTAACAAGCACTTCACCCCCACCCCTTCTCTGCAGGGCCTGCTGGCGTTTTCTGAAGCCACCAGCGTTCCCGTGTCCATCCACTTCGACAGATGTGGGAAGTACGTGTGGGAGCTGCCCTGGCTGGACCCCTGCAGTCACCCAGAGACTACTGAACTGCAGATTAGAGCAATTTTCCTTTCAAACCAAAAGCCATTTCTAACCTGTGATCCAGGAGCAGTTTGTAATTCCGTCTAAAGCGCTGAACCCAGGTGTGGGCATTGCCAAGGCAGCCAGGCTGACTGATGAGCTCCCTGTGTATAAATTACCTGGACACCTGAGGCTCTCAGTCCCCTGCATGCCATGATTTATTCAGCACTTTAAAGAAACAATACATTCTCTGAATAAATATAATTTTAACAGTTACATATTTAAAACTATCATTTGACTCTGATACTGCACAGCATTTGGTCATTGGAGCAGTGAGATCAGTAACAG
Organism: Gymnorhina tibicen; assembly: GCA_013399875.1. Taxonomy (NCBI): domain Eukaryota; kingdom Metazoa; phylum Chordata; class Aves; order Passeriformes; family Artamidae; genus Gymnorhina; species Gymnorhina tibicen. Next base: position 1,055,171 of record VXAZ01002629.1, on the reverse strand, counting down.
GAGCCCCTCTCCCATTCCTCTGCAGTAAATACAGGAGACTTTCAGCTTTTCAGAGGAGGCACTTTTTAATCCATAGGTAGAATCACAGGATCTGTGTCACCTCCCACAGTATCTGTAATTCCCTGTGCTGTTTGGTCTCAATATTTGTGTTTAGACCCATTGCTTTCATCATTGAGGACCTGCTGCTGGAGGCCAGCTTTATCCTGGCTACCTTGTGTGAGGCTGAGAAGGAGGCAGCTTCCCCAGAGCCCGCCTGCTGCCCACAACCCTGGGACAGGTAACAGGGACTGAGGGGGCAGGTGGCCTTAAGAGGGTGAAAAACACAGGTTTTCACAGGAAAACTGTGAACTAGAGGGGTTCAGGAACATGTCAGCAGCACAACAGCAATAAAAGGGTGCAAGAGAGAGCACTTTGTACAAGCTGCTGCTTTCCTCATCTCCAGGTGCAGCAGGAGGGAAGGTACTTGCTGAGAATCTCCTCCAAAGCTGTTACGTTTTCACAAACAGAAAATAAGGATATTCCAGTGAAACACAAAGCCAGTTACTAACCTGCCCTACTCTGTCCAATCCAGCTCAAGGACAGGTATGGATAAATCTGACCAGACCTCCATGGATGGAGCCACCAACACAGACACGGCCGCTTCCAAAAAGCCACAGCAGAAGGCAAAACCCCCAAGTGCTTTGGCAAAACAAGAGGTGAAAAATATTCCCAGAGGCACGGAGAGGGATGCGCCAGGCAGAGCAGGAGCAGCCACGGCCGAGGCAGCGGGAGGAGAGGCCACAGAGGCTCCTTACGAGAAGGTGAGGGAACTGCCCACGGGGTCAGCAGTGGAACCCCACAGCTGCTGTTTGGCTGAGCCCCCCCACCATGCACTGGAGGTTTCAGTGGGATCAGCTGTCGCAGCAGCACCACTGCTGGGAACACTCCTGGGGGGCAGGTGGGTTTCACTGGGAAACGCTGCAGGCTGAGAAAGATCTTGAAGTAGCAAAAGCTTCACAAATAATGCCCAAATTCTGTATCACGGAATTCTTACCTGTACAAATACTGCATTTTCCAGTTCCACTCCTTGTTCTTCGGAGCTGTTTCTTGCAAGGAGAAGGAGGCCATCGGTGACACCTTCCAGAGTCTGGTGACAGCCAGTGACACTGAGGAGGATTTCGGTGCCTTGCAGAGCTCCCAGGTTCTGTAGTGCAGGTGCTGGGGTCCAAGGACAGACAGTGGGGAGTGCCCAGGAGGGAAGAGGAGTGCAGGCCCAGTGTTTGTCACTGGTGCTGTGACCCAGCAGCACAGAACGTTCTGGAACTGTCGGTGCTCTTGTAATGGCACAAATTTAGGTCACGATTGATTCTGTTGAGGTTTGTGTGTTCTGCAGGAACTGCTGGGGTTCTGCTCTCAGAACACTCTCACTAAGAGAGTCTCAGGTGGAATTCAAACTCTGTTACCACATCAGGCAAATGAAGCTGCTGTTCTGGTTAAGGGTGTTGGAAAAATAACCCAACCGTGCTCTCTGTCACAGCCAAACCCAGCCCAGCTCCAGCACTCAAGCTTTTACAGAGACTCTGGAGAACCAGAGTTTAACTGAACCACCAAAGTTGTCACAGAATTGCATTTTAAAAAATAAAGGTTTGTGTTTCAGCCTTGCATTACTCTTTTCCTTCCCTGCGTCTCCTCCACCACACATCAGGGGCAGTGCAGTATTTCCAAAGTCACACTGGAATAAAATACTGAAATTCCCAGTCAGTTAAAGGATCATTATCTGCCTGCCAGACTGCTGCAGAAGGCATTGGGTGTCGCTCAGGTGTGGATCTGAGAACAGGGCAGGGAGGTCACAGTGACAGCCAGCCCCCCCAGCCCTGGCTGTGCCCCTGTGCCAGCAACCACATCCCCACACCAACAAACAGAGGGTTTGCAGGCAACTTGACTTTAAAAAGCACATTTTAGTATAAATACTATATTTATTAAATATCTTTACAATTTATTTAAATGTATTTACAGAACTATTCCTGCATAAGTTATACCTCAGACATGAAATTCACATAATTGCCTCTTAGGTAAGCATAGATGATAGTCTCATTTTAACAGCAACAAAAAAGCATCCTCAGATACAGACTCAGATTTGCTTCATTGTTTCAGCTATCTTTGTCAGAAACTACTGCATACAGTCGGGTTCTCCACACATCAGCTGGAGAAAGGATGTCCCTTACCAAGAGACAGACATTCCATCACTAAACCCTCCCATCCCTGCCAGACCTTTGCCTCTCCCTTCTCCTCGCCTCACTTGTAACTGCCTGGTCCCAAATCTGGTTTTTGGTTTGGTTTTGTTTTCAGCCTGAAAAAGGACATTTAGGACTGTATGTCGCAGCTCTCCCAAAGATAGCCAGGAAAATAGCAAGGAACCACAGAGCTTTTCCAATTCACCACATCTTAGCCCTGTTTCACCCCAAGCCCTACCGTCGCTGCTGCAGCAATCCCAGGTTGCTGGGGGACAAAGCTCCTCCTGTTCCTCCAGATCCCTGCTCCCAACCCAGCAGCTCCCCGAAACAAACCACAACCCTCTGCAGCAGCTCCAAGCCAGCCCGTGCTCCGCTCGCTTCCAAGTCAGGGAACACCTTCCTTGTACATTCCTCTCGTGAACATTCCCACTAACCTAACCCCTAGCAAGTGTTACTGCTTCATGCATCGCTGGGAATTGTTTTTGATAGGATGGGCCCTGTCATCTCCTTCTCCAAAGATCAGTTGTGCGCAGACAGCGTAAGTTCATAGGAAAAAATCAGGTTTGATATGTTCAGAGTGCACGTCTTAAAAAAAACCCAAAACAATCAAGCATGTGATAAAAATATCAATTCTTTATAATACAGTATTGCTTTATAAACAGATGGAAAAGCTAAAAGCTTTACTGGTCTTTGGTGTGCCCGGTGAGGGAAAAACTCATGATTTGTAAATCAAAACCCAAATTTGTTCTTTATTAAAAAAAACCCAACAAGTCATGGTGTGATATGAGGCAAACGGCTTTGTGGATACAGACAGGGAGCGCGCCTGGCCCCGGAGGAGCAGAAATTCGGGAATTCCAGACCCCGGGCGCGTCCCTCTGACCCGCACACGTCCCCAGGGAAAGGTCTGGAAAGCCGGGAAGGGGCAACAGGAGGGCTGGGGACTGTGCTGAGAGCAGAGAACAGCCCCGGGCTACGGGGGCGTCACCTGAAGGGAAGGGCGAGGGAAAGAAGAATTGATCAAATCTGCTCTAATCCAGAAGGTGCGAGTAAATACTGGATAAAATGTAAAGACACCCAGAGTGGGAGAGAAAGGCCCCTCCCAAACAAGAAACAAAGCCCTGTTCTGCATGTGAATACATTCCTCCAAGACAGCCAGAGACAGCTTGTTCAGGTTAAAAACAACAAGGACTGACAGGTTGTGCAAAGTTCTCCACCACTCACTGCTCGTGTGTCGCAAAACTAATTAATTTTTCTTCATTACTATAATCCTCCCCATACCCTCACCAAAATCCTATTTTGGTCAAGTTAGGGTAGTTAAGGCATTTTGACAAGTAATTACAAGGTGATTTAAAGTAGATATCTAACATTATGCCAATTGAGGAATAGCAGATAAATTACTGAAGAGCTCCCAAATTAATCACTTATTATAAATGAAATGCCTGTTACAAGCATGATGCATTGAAATATAGTAAAATGACATGTACATGGTACATGTTAAATGACCTTAAATAAAAGCTTGACATAGTTACGCAAATATACAGTACAAGTCCACAAAAATTCTTTAAACAAGTTGAGGTAACCTCAAACTTAAACAGTTTTAATACAATAAACCAGGTAGTAAAAATCTTCTCTTGAGAGCAGGTAAGATTCCTTACTGACCAAGTTTAACTGCACTCACCTAAACAGCAACATTACCCGACTTTTTATATATAAAAACATGGCTTTAATTTATTTCTACATACTTCTCTACCAGCAAAAAAGTTAATGAAAAACTGACCAAAAATATATATATCTTTACAGCTCTCAGCTTTCGTATGAGCCTCAGGAAAAGAAAAGGAAAGCTGGCTGGAAGAGGGGGGACAAACGTGAGCTACTGTCATTGAAAAGGAAATGTCATATTGCAAAGTGGCTGTTAGATAACTGTAAACATCATTAAGGATCATTGAAACCCCTAAACTTCAGTTAAAATGAAATGTAAGTTTTGCTGATTATTCATTAAGTTTCCGTTTTCGTACTCGCTGCCGCTGCCGCAGCAGAAGCAAAGAGGTGCCTCTTTGAGTCAGAAAGGATCAACTGGACTGAAATTGGTGCAGCATATTCTGTTCTACAAGCGAGAGTGGCAATTATTAACACAAATTATGTTTCGTATCAACAACAGAATTATCTACCCAAAGTGACGATGCTCGGAGTTGAGGGTGAGCTGTTCTTTGTGCAACCTCCCACCCTAGCATTTACCATCATCCCACGCTGAGATGGGTTCAAATGCTGAAAGACCTCAACTGTGGCCAGCTCGGCTGTTTGAGACTGAGCTAGAATTTTTGTTTAAAAAAAAAATAATAATTATCCACAGCCAAAACATCCAGAACCAGGCCCATTATGGACGAATGATCTGCAGAACTTTTAAGATCACAGTTAAGCACCTGAAATCACAAAACACATTTGCATCCATATAACTTGAACTAGGTTTGTTTGAAATCTTGTACTAGAAAAGGCTCCTAAGGCTGACACCATGGATGGCAAGAGCAGAATGTTTACAGCAGTTATAAATCTCCTGAAAACTGGAGCTCAGAAACACGAAACCTCGGCTATCACTGGAACAAGACTATGCTTTATGGAACTGGGTCTGTAACATGCCCTCAACAACAGCGAACGTTCCTAGTAAATAGAGTAAGATGCCCTCGTGCAGAGGCGTTACCTACTGATCTAGTTTGAAAGATGATCAACCAATTCTACTCCTTGGAAAGTCACATCTCCAACGTGGCAACGCTGTGGGATGCATCCTCCCCCTGTTCCGGACAAGGACTAAGCTCTCAAAGACAAGCTCCAAGCCTTGAGCTTCTTCATCTCTTGCTGGCAGACCAAGACCAGTGGACTACGAGTGGTTCTTAACAAGGGCCTCAGCTGCGTCTCGGGCCAGGCTCCGGGCTCAGGGCCGGCTGCCCAGAGCAGCTGGGAAGGAAGGAACAATCCTGCCAGCAGGAAACCGGCCGGGGGGCCCAGGGAGCTCGGGACAGCGCCAGGACCTCAGTCTGTGTACTCGGCTACGATGGAAAGAAGGACGGTGATGTCGTCTGGTTTCCCCCCTGCAATGGAAGCAAAAACCCACTTATTTCATCCAACCACAGAGGGTTGTCTTCTGATGATCTGTGACATTCCCCGTGGAAAGCTCTTTTAAAACTGGTTTAAAGTGTTCAAAACTTGGTTTCAATAGACACGAACTCTGCCTCCCCCACCTCCTTTCCAAAACGAGGGGAGCAGTGACATGTAACACAAAAACACTCTCCTTTTAAGCTCCAGTGAGATCAAACTATGAAAAGGAGGTCAGAACCTTGAACATTGCTGGTAGCTGGCAGAGTACTAAGCCTGTTTTCAGCAGACTCTTTAATAAATGCACAAAACACCTGACACTGCTTTGTTACATGTAAACTGCCATGAAATCAGATCTCCTCAGGAATTTCCACTGTAAATCAAACACCTCTTTAGCATCTTCTCCAGCACTGTATTACCTCAGGTCTTCCTAAAAGCTACTTAACATTTTTAATAGTTATTTTCCAATCCTCAACAGCCAGAGCAACACACTCAAATCCTGGAGAAATGGCCCAGAAGAGAGATTTTGTTATGTGGGAAGTCAAAGCAATCCCTTGGACTCTGGAGATCTGCAGCCTCATTACTGAGTGACTGAGCCTAGAGCAACACAGAGCCCAAGTGTGACAGCTGCTACCTGAGGAAAGGGGCTTCAGGTTCTTGCAGGAAAACCTGCCCTTCTGATACAGAGATGAGAACATCTTTACTGGCAGAATTATATTTATTTAAAAGTAGAAAATTATTAAAAGAAACATCATGTTTGCTCGGGCTCTGAGGTCTCCCAGGTGTTTCGCCAATACCTTTCTAAAGCACAGAAGTAGAACCAACAGAGAGATCAGTATGGGGATGCCAATGATACAAGGGCTGCAAATTTCAACCAAAAAGCAAATCCCAAATCTACCAAAGAGTGGGCAGAACCTCAGCTGAAACGCAGCAGTAAGACGAGACTTTAAAAAAAACCCCAAACAAAAAACTACCCTCACACAACACCACCCACACACCCGAATCCAAGCAACAAGTCAAGTACAGGAGTACTGGAGAACTGGTACCAGGCAGGATTCCCGAGGCAAGAATGCACAGATTAGATTAAAAATAAAACAATCAGGGTGCTGTGTTCTCCATGCTCCAGCTGCTTCCCCACTGGAGGCTCCTGCTCTGCGGGGCCCAGGATGGCCTGTGAAGGCCCTGGGGGCTTTGCCAAATCCCACATGAGCTTGGTGCTCTCCTGCCAACCACATTTCCTACTGTTCTGTTTTCCTACTGGATTTTGGAACAGCAGAACTTCACTTTGCTAAAGATCTCCCCAAGACAGCAGCAGTGGGAGGAGAAGAAGCTCTTACCTCTGACATTCAATCCGTTGTCACAGGCGAACTGTGCAAAGGGTGACATGTACGTGGGGTCATAGGCCAGCTCGTGGGCTTGCTCAGCAATGCTCCGTGCAGTCTGCTGGATGCTCTCGTAGTTGGAGTTCTAAATTCATGAGGAAAAAGTTTATTCTTATTCAGAAGCCTACAGAAGTCGTTGAGCTGATCTGTGTCAGGTTTGGAGATCCCTCACTGCCCGGGCATTAATTATCACCTTCCCTTGCAAACAGAGCCTACCCCATTCTTTAGGCTTTGTAAATTGGGTTACAACTGCGGATCTTCACAAGGGACGGCCAGACCTCAAATCCCCACCAGCAGCTCAAGACTTGGGTTTGGAGGATTTCCAGAATTCAGAAACTTAGAAGAATAATACTCAAAACAGACTAAACTCTGTCATCTGAAGGGAACAGAACATTTGGCAGCTGTCCCTGCAGGGCACCCTGCAAGGATCTTCCCTCCCTCCCAAGCAGGCTCTGGTGAAGTATTTGTTTTATCTTGAGTGCAAGTCTTGCACCTCCGGCTCTCTCACCCCAGCTGACGAGAGCACACTTGGGGAGAAGGGGCACTTTAAAGTCGGGTGAGAAAAAATGCACTGAGAGCACACACACTTTCTCCAGGCTGAACTCTAGGGACATTTTTTCCCCTGTTTCAGTAATTCTGCTGCTCTACTCCCAGACTTTTCTCACTCAAGCCAACATGATAGACAACCACTGCTCTTTTTGCCTGTAACCATTTTTAAATGCCTTGTCATTTCAAGAGTCTTCCCTGCAGGTTTGGGAATTAGCAGGCATTTATGTGATTAACTTTTGGCTGAACCTCTCGGGGAACTCCGGTGCCTTTCCCAAACGCGCCAAAAGGTGGAGCTCAGCTTTCTTCCACAAGGGAATTCCAGCTCCAGTGGCCAGCCAGGACAACCTTAACTCTTGTGCACAGACAAGGGTGTGAGGTGGCTGCAGCCCCAGTGACACATTAAGTGACCTGTGGAGCTGCAGGATAAGAGGAGGACAAATTCTCTTAAAACCACACTGTAATTCTCTTATTTGCATTTCACAGCAAAATAGTTTCCTCGAGGAGTTTATACATATTGATATCTCCTTAAGTGTACTTTCCTTTCTGTAAGTAAATAGCCTGAAGCTAAATGTTCTCAGCCAAGTTAAAATATTTTAATGTATTCTTACTATTTAAAAAGAACATTTGTGGTCACTAATGTGGAAAAGTTGACAGGACTTTTTTTTACAGAACACTGAACATTTTCAAGCATGTGCAACCCACAATTCAGACAGCCCATACTGTGTCAGAATTACTGGTTTATAAACCTTCAGAGAAGCTGGAAGTTATTTTAAGTGTAAGCTCACCCTCAAGTAACCCAGAAGAGGATTCTCTGTTTTCCTGTGTATCATCTCCAACCTGCAGGTGCAGTGTGTAGCCAAAGGCAGTGCCTGCTACTGAATATCTCCCCCTTCCCTTCCCCTCCTCCTCTCCCTCCCTCCCTCACCAGTTACTGACATGGAACCAGCTGTTACTTGGGAAATTTATGCCCAAGCTTCTGCTTCTGGATTCAGCCTGGATGCAGATCCAAGAGAACGCCCTCTGGGGTCAATGTCCCTTGCACTGCTCCCATGGGGTATTATCTAAAAAGCCTTTTAACGACCCAGCGCTTTGTGGTGGCGTTTTTATATAAAACACAAAGGTTTGGTGCATTAGAAGTAAAGGTAGTAACTGTAAAGGTTTAGCCAGCACAAAAGATGTGAGAGCTTGAGGACACACACACTCACCTTCAGCTTTTTCAGCTCCTGCAGGATCATGTAGTCAGGCATGTTGTCAAACAGTCCGTCTGTGGCGGTCAGGATGATGTCCCCGAGCTGGACATCGAAGGACGTGCTGTCAGCAGCCTCGGGGCTGGGCAGGGGACAGAGGTTAAGGGACTCCAGCCCTCACAAAGACACCAAACAACCTCAAACAGCACATCCACAGCTTCTGCACTTCACTACTCTTTGAGGGTTTGGGCAAGAGAAAGAAAGAATCCCTCACTGTGGAGCTTTAGCCCCAGGATGGGCTGTCAGGAAAGCCCCACCACAGGCACCGTGACTGCAAACAGGTCCTGTTCCAGCTACTGCACCCAGGATTTGCAGTTAAAATTCCCACATGAACAGTCCTGCAAATTAATCTGCTTCAGGAGCGTGTCTCCATGGAAACCATTAAGCAGAATGGCAGCTCAGGGCTTCCTTCTGCTCATCTTGAAGATGTAAGAGAGCAATACTTGAAAGGACAATTCATAACGGGCCTGGCCCAAACACTTCAGGATTTTGAATCACTTTCTAATTCAGTGGAATATGAAGCATGTCTGGAAATCACTACCAGGAGACCAGAGTCTGTTGGAATACTTGTGCCTAACACATTACACAACACCAAGGGGAGAAAACACCCAGTTTGGGCATGGATATCGCTGCAAAATCTGATTCTCAGAAGCAACGTAACAACAAACCTTTCATTTTTAAAGACTCTTCAGGGGTCTGTAAAAGGGAGAAATTGCTGCATCCCAGGCCTCTGGGCTCTGCCAAAACACAGAGGAGCCGCTTTGCTCATCTGATGTGTAGCTTCAGGAAGGCTGATGGAGTTAAGATTGCCTGCTTATGCCCATATATAGCCAAATTCATCACTGAACTGGGACAACAAATAAAAAAGGACAGGAGAAGCATTTCGACAAGGAGCATGAGTACTAATTAACGTCAGGAACAGTGCAGGAACCAGCCACAAAGCTGTAATCATGATTCAGAGCCGAAGTGTGGGAGCACATTTATCTTGTGCTTTCCTTATTACTGGATGACTCAGATTACTTGGCTTCCCTGACTTCCACTGGACATTATCAATTATCCTTCTGCTCTTTGTTTTTATGGTCTTCCTAGGGATGACAGAGAATCTCAGAAAAATTACAATTTTTACAGCTCTGGAATTTCAAACCATCATTTAATTTTAGTCTAACAAAGAGCCTGGATTACTGAAAGGGTCTAATTTCAGAGTCCTACCCTGGCTTCCTCTCAGCAGTTGCAGGATGAAGAAATAAAACCACACACAAGAACGGTCAGGAGTTTCAACAGCTTAACCAACACTTTCAAAAAGAGCTATTTTGGATTAAAGTCTCAACCTTTACTGCATCAGCCCTGATACTGCGTGGAATCATTTAGGCTGGAAAAGACTCAAGCTCATTGAGTCCAAAACTTCAGCTGCCTACTGCATTCCCTGTATTCCATGGCCACTCTTTGAAGATCCTGTTACCACCTCCCTCTATTCACATGAGGGGTTATTACTTTAATGAGTGAGACATTTTTGAGAGCTGCATTTTAACGCATATTTGAAAGCTGTTTATTTTTTAATTTATTTCATTATTACTGGTGATACTTCACAAAGTCAGGATGGATCAGCCTGACATTCCTAGGGGAAGACACAAGAACAAGCCTGCCTTTGAAACAACTCATTGCTGTGAACAGATTGTCCTTTCCTCATACTCTCATTCCCAGCTTGGTGTTCCGCCAAACAGTTTTCTTGCTCGTTTTGGTCAAATACAATATGCTGCTGGAAACAGCAAGCTGGAAACACAAGTTACAGTCACATGTCCCTCTGCTCTATTCTTCAAGCACTTGCAACCTCGGTGCCAAGGTATCTAAATTAGCTACTCCAAACAGTCCCAAGGGAGCACAGACAGGGATTGGAACCAAAGCTGCTGCTAAGTCCAGCCACTTGCCCACACACCAGCTACAGTGGGTGACGTCTTCCCATGTCCATGGCTGTGGGAATATGCCACCGTGAACAGCCCAATAAATTCAGGCTGTGCAACAGGTACAAAGTTAAGTACAAGGTGAGAAATTTTCCCATTACCTGAAGAGGGAGGATGGCAGGTGCAGGACCTGACTGGATACTGGTTTAAATCCTGTGTGCCATGGAAGAGCCCCACAGCAGCAAAGCTGCAACTTTTTCGGAGCTGGTCACATGCACAGGTTAAAAATTAAGGTTCCTCTTTCCCCTTACCTGTCACTTAAGACAACTCCTTCTGCTTCTGGTGGAGCTATTGACAGTTGGAAGGGAGTGTTGAAGTAATGCTGCTGCTCATCGGATCGATGGACGACTTCTCCTCCTCTGACTACCAAAAATCCAGAATCTCCCAAGTTGGCTGTATGTAAACGATGACTTGATCTGTCCAGGACTACTATACAAGCTGTGCTGCTCCCTGCAAACACAGAGACTGCAGTCAGCCTTACAGAAACTGCTTGTTCTCTCACTGATCAGATCAATAGTTCAATTATTACAACATTTGTTAGAGCTTAAGAGTCAGGAGAAATTGAAATACTCAACAATGCCAGAATTAATATAAAATAAAACTAGCAAAATGTTAGAAACCTTTGCAATACAAACTATGATTTTTGTGTAGAATATACTCTTCCTGCTTTGATTTTGGTAAACACATTATGCTGACAAATACCTGTTTTGTTTGGCTTTATTTACAGTTTTCCATCCAAACATATGTCAGCACATTCTGCTATAGGACTGGATTTACAGAACTCACATAAAATACTGAAATTCCAAAATCATGGAGATAATAGAATTCTAGTAGCATCCATACAATGCTAGGAGCTCTCCACACAGTTTCACTCATCAGCTGTAAATAAACCACACCAAGTAAAGAACTGTTTGCAATTAAGTGTTAGATCCTGCTGCATTTCTCTGCTCAGAACATGAAATGCTTTTCCTCCCAGCCTGGCTCTGCAGAGCTTGCTTCAGGTTTAAAAAAAAATAATCCTGTCATGTCTTCAGGATACCAACTCCACAAGTTTAAGAAAAACACGTTTCAGAGACAAATACTATTCCAAATTAAAGTAATAGCAGAAACATGATGTCAACTGTGCTTGGAACTATCCCAGCCATGCTTGAGGGCGCTAAGGAATTCCCCATTCATTCACTGGGAAGTAGCTACCAACTGTGCTTGGTTGCAAGCCACAAAAATGCTGTATTGCAAAGAAACCCAAAGTCCTTCACAGCAAACAGCCATCGCTCAATTCTGCAACCAGGACAGGACAGCACAGCCACCAAAGACCCTTCAATCCCCAAGGGAGTGAAATACAGCTACAGAATTTCTTCTCAACTTCTGCCCCGTATCACCAGCTTGGAAACTGTCTCCATCTTCTACCCTCATGTTCTTCCAGCAGCATTTTCCAAGCACAGCTCTGTGTTAGACAGACCACAAGCTTGCAGTGAGCAAAGCTTAGGATCAGGCTTGCTAGTGCAGAAGCCCAGCTGGCTCCAGGCATTGCCTGTTCCAGACATTCCTCTTTCTAATACAGGGAGTTTCCTGCAATGCACTTGCCCTGAATCTGTTCTCTAGTGAACACACAGGACATTCTCCATCCTTAACGAATGTTAAATCAAAGCACTATCTCTGGGAAAATTCTGATTTTATATGTGACAGTGTCCAAAACTGTGTTCTGCAACACAGGAGTGATTAAATAAATGGCACAATTTCCCCCCATTTCAGTTTTATTTTATATTATTTACTGGATTCAATCCTGATGAACCAAGTATCCAGGCTTAAAGCACAACAGCAAGGAAAAGTTATTGCCTAATGAATCTTCCTTAATGAAGTCTTCTCCTGTCCCTTTATTTTACATAAACTCTAAATGCTCATTGCTGTGGTAATTCCAGGGGTTTATTCCTCCTTCTAAAAATACTGTTCTCAGTTAAAGGAGAAACACTAAGGATCATTAGTTTCAAATTCTAACTCTATTAGCAGAGTGTAACCAGGAGGCCATGTGTGGAATGCAGATCTTGTGACTCAGCACACGCTGCTTTTCAGCACTGCAAAGGTCAGGCCCAGCCGAGCTGCTCCGTCTCCAAAGGCGTAGGGAGAGCTCTCGCCAGTGCCCCACTTTGGGGCTCACTTACAGCTACATCTGCTTTGCACAAATAAGCACCATTCGACACACCAAATCCTAATGTAATTACTGACCACTGCTTTTTCGGGACACTTAAGGTCAACTCCTGAGGTTTCCAACCTATTCTTTAGGCATATAATGCGAGAACATCTGTTCCCAGCTCAGCAGACAAGTTAAATATAGCTCACACAGCACTGCTCTGGCACAGCAGCTTAAGGTCAGGTGAGCCGCGTGCATTTTGTGCAGGGCAAACACTTTCTTGGTGCAGAAGAGGTCTCGTGTCCTTTAGAGAAGTGTCCCCTTGGCAGAGTTGTCAGCTGAGGCCAAGTGTCACCTCTATCTGCTCCCAGTCCCCAGGCAGCTGAATGCCCTGTGTCCCATCAAGGCTGACACAGAATATGTGAAACATCTACTTCAGTTGGCTTTCAGAAAGATCTGTAATGAATCCCCCCACAAAGATTCGTAAAAATAATGCTACCAGAGATCGTGTGGTATGAACTACTCAAGTCAACCAACCGGGGTTTGAGTCCACTGGACATAAAAGGCAACAGGAGCACAGTAAGGCCAGGAATGAGCAGAACTGCATCCAATTACCCTCAGAAAATATTTTTCCTTGCATAGCTGAAGCAGAAAGCCATAACCAGCCACGAAGAGTTTTTAGCAGAGAACAGTTATTTATACATATAAAATACAGAGTGAGCACATGTGCACAGTGTGTTCCACTGCAGAACTTGCTCTGCAAACTCTGGTGAATTCACCCTTCCCACAGAAAGACTGTTGGCCTTTTACTTTATATATAACTACAAATACATCAACACTCCCTGCATTACTAAATTAATTAAAACAGTTTTGGAGAAAATAAGGATGCCACCAAAGCGACTACATTTCTATGTTTTCAGTTAATTAGGAGAAGTTAACTGCCTGAAAATTTGCTGTGGACAATGACAACAGATTCAAGCATTCTTCATCAAGTCCATGTGTAGATAACACACAACCCAGATTGAACTGACATCTTTGTGGTGTCTTACCAAGCAAAGGTACTTTGTTCTGCAGCAGCTCACAATAGCCTGCGGTGAGAATTCCAACAGGATTGCTTGGAACAAACCGTCCTTCTTTTACTAAACGTTCACACGTTCGCATGAGAGTCCCTGAGAACTGAGAAGGGTCAACCCCGTAGTCTCTCCAGCCACCTACACCATCTGCCACCCCTGCAAGGAAACACAAAACCAGAGTTACCTGAACAGAAATGGCTTTCAAAACAACGGCTTTAATTATTTACATCACTTATGATATTTAGTAACTAAAACGTAGGACATGGCACCTGCTTGGAGAACATTTTTGGTTAACATAACAAATTTCTGAGTATTTTCAAGGTAACTTCTGATATCAGCTCCCAGACAAATCTCCAAATATAATCTGAATTGCTGAAAGGAAGGTAGAAGTCTAATGCTGAGAATGAGGAGGCTGACTCCACTAGAGAACAAATAATAGGAAATTTGGGGTTAAGACAGGGATTCAATCCCATTAACCTCTCATCAGTCTATTAAGAGGGAAGAGGTTTTATTAATTTTAAAAGTGAAGGTCACTTTAACTAGTCTAGAAATGACACAGAAACACTTCCTGCTGTTCAGCAGCACAGTTTTTTCTCAAGCTGCTTGCTCATATGAAGGACAATGATTTCTATTTGGTGTTCTCAGTATCTGTAGAAAATAAATCTCCATTTTACAAGTGTTTTCCAAAGTCCATGTAACCAACACGATGCTGGGACCTCCCCCTTTCAAGGAGTTTGTTGCTTACAGCTTCAGCCAAGCAAGAGAATGAAAACTGACTATGATCCAGACAATTTTCAGTTATTCAAAATAACCTGGATATCAGAAAATTAGAGAGACCAATTCTGCCAAAGCCTGGGAAGCTTCTAAGCAACCACAGGGAAAACAGTGACTGTGGTCATGGAAAGGGGGTGATCAGAGGGGAGTGAGCAGCAGACACATTTTCTGCCGGTCATTTAGTTTGAGAACTTTGAACTTCTTCCAATTGCCTAAATGATAAAAGCAAAATGCTGCTGAAGGTATTATTTGAGATTAAAATGTTACTGTGTGGAAGTTTTTCCAAAAATCTTTTTGATCCTCAGCATGGGACAAACCATTTCAAGCAGAGACTTCCAAAACAGTAAAGCTGAAATACGTTCATGATAAAAGTACAAAAAGTGAATTTCAGAGCTCAGATTGCGCTGGAGGACAGTCTCTTTAGGAAAAAAACCGCAGCTATTATCAAAGGCATGAAAATGTGAGTGAGAAGATAAAACTCAGTTTCCTCATCTCCGAACGCCCTTCACATGGGACGTGGTCTGAAACTGAGACGGAAGGTTTAGAGCCGACCTTGGCGTGAACTATAATCTGACAGGAGGTTATAGCCAGATTCTCAACAGCCTATCAACATTAATCAGATTTCTCCCTAAAATAGTGCACAACCTTTTAGACACCTGCTTTGTCCCTCTGCTTTCTCAGAAGAATGTTACAGGAATGCAGATCCCTGCATTCGCTTCTTTGAGCAGTCCCTGGCAAGAAGCTCATGCAAAAGCACCCTGCATTCTCAGAAATTACTTTTCTGGATTCTTCAAGAACAGATTAATTCTCTCTCTACAGGTCTCACAACCTCATGTTAATAATGGATTAACCTTTTGCTTTCTGCTGCCACACAGACACGTCTAGAGTAAGAGATCATAAAGGAGAGGTTCTAGATCCAGAATGTGAAACAGAAACTCAGCTTCAGGTCAGGTGATGGTGCTTTATGTGAAGGTACCAGATAAACCTTTTTTTTCCTTCCCTTTAAGATGAACGTAAGTCCAGATGTATTTCTGCACTGCCTCACTGACAACAGGCTTAATACAATGAAAAGATGATGTTTGACAAATGCTGCCCAAAGCTCTTGGCTCCCAAGGCGGTTACAAAGAAAGCTCGGCAGAAGTCACGGAGTTCCCTCAAGCGATCCAGAAAATCCTTTTACATAAGTGCTGCGAAACACTGAAACACAAACACTACAGCTTTAGCACAGAGTACCAGAAAGCCACCACAGCAAGCACCTGAGAAGGTCAATTATCAAAACCTATTCAACTTTTAAAGGAAAAATGAGTATGCCATCTGACTTTCTTTGTTCATTTCTTACTCCAGGCAGGAAATGTGAATCCGTAATCACGCAGCACCCTTCATACTCTATCCTGAGCCATGGACTGCCTTTGTCTGTCTGCCTTCCTGTCTGCTTTTTGCAAGCTATAAACAGCTTGAAGTAGGTTCTGCCAGTGCCTTCCAAAGCAATCACCCTCTAGACATCCACCAGCAGCTCCTCTGGCTTTGCCGGGTACCACACTTGAGAGAACAGACCGATTCCACAGCACCAGGACAGCTCCACTGTCTCCCCATTCCACCTCAGCACGGAAGCCGACACAACCACTGATTCCAGGAGCAGCCCCGGGGGCTCCTTTCAGTGACACCTCCACAACCCCTCAGCAGCTATTAGGACTATTTCTTGGCCTTGCCCCAAATGGAAAAGGTGGGGGTTTATAAAGGTTTGGGGCCAAGACCTTCAACCATCCTGTCCTACCTTCAATATGGTTTTAAAATAAACCCAGCATCTTTGCGTTCTACAATCCCTGTAAACTGAACAGTTTCACTTGGGAAAGGAATATGTGATTTTGAAACAGTTTGAGTAAACTGCTACTGAAACAGATGAAATGTAAATGAGAATGAAGCTTAAGTAAACTTTGTGCTATGTAAAATACAGCAAACAAGGAGTGGAACTATTTCAAACTCCAGAAGGAGCAAAAACTCAACTTTGATTAATACCAGGTTTTCCCTCTGTCATCAAAAGAAAATTCAAAGGTATTGCTACTGGCAAGATCACTCCCAAGGAATAATGCCAAGCTCTATTTATATACACTACCTTTGCTTTCATCCAAGAAAAAAAAGGTATATATTTAAAAAAATTACAAACACTCAGGTTTTCCTTTGAGCCATAAACCATTGTGTTCCAGTATTAACCATGTTACAAATTAGGAATCACAGGACATTTAAGACAAACTGCATGGCTGAGAATTGCTGAAATTGAACTGTACACAAACCTTGGGGTTTTTTTCATTCAAGCCATTCAGTAAATGAGAGAATTTTATAGAAAGAACATTTCTGTGGCTATTCCCTGTTCAAGTCCATGCAGAAATTACACAAACATCCACGTGACAGTGCAATGCCTGCAGCCAGATGAACCACCACTGTAAATAAAGCAATTGAAAATTTCACAATAAATTACTTCAAAAGAATAAATACTTCTTAAGTATTTAACTATATTACAGAGATCTTTCAGAATCCGAGAGTTAACACTCCACTACATTGCCTTGTGCTGGAAAATACACAAATATGCCTGCCAGATAAAATACTTGCTGCACGTGTCAATCCAAAAACTGGCTTTTTCCAACTCCTCAGAGATTCAGAATATCAAAATCTCTCTCAGAAGAAAACACCTGTCAGGAAGTTACAAGACAAAGCACAAGTGACTGATGCTGCAGCACTGAAACTGAGCCAGGGAAGATGCTGGCAGTGAAACTTGTTAAAGCTGATTTCAAAATGCTAAAAGCACCTGGGATAAGATACCAGCTGAAATGCAAATATGAAATTGTTTTGCCTGCCAGCACATGAGTTCCCTGCAGAAGCCCAGGGAAAACCAGCCAGTGCTGAAAGCAGCAGTATCTGCTTTTCACCACTCATTTGTGTGAGTGAGATCCAGGTGCTCTGCCTGGTTCAGAGCAAACATAAACTAAACAGCCTGAAAATTCATAACAAACCCCTGATACTGATCAAACCCTGTTTAATATAAATAATGTTATGAGGGGCAGTTCTGGTTAACTGGGAAATTAACCAGCCCGTGGTCAGAGTCCAAAAGCACCACCCCGTCCCAAAAATCTCTTGAGAGGTGGATACTCTGAAACATTGCATCAGCCAAGAATAAAAATCACACAGAGAGGTGGGAGGCAGGCACAAGTGTGTCAGCAGGAGCTGCTTTTGCATGCAACCACAATTAACTTTCTAAGGCACTCCGCACATCCTACTGAACTTTCAATTTCTTGAGATCCTTACCTGAAATAGCAATGAATCACTGCTAAAAGAACATCAAAAGGATATATTTATAACTGAATTTTGCATCAAATGTGAAGGCTAAAATGGTAAAAAAGTGCAATGAGTTGCACCACACAAGTTTGAAATATAGCACCTAGTATTTGTCAACACATCAGAACTGAGATAAACTGATAAGATTTGTTATCAGTGGTGGGATAAATCACACACCTAGACAGGTTCTCCATCTAAAGCAAGTCCAATGCTCAAAGCCAGCACTGACCCTCAGCAGCTTCCCTGGGTCTGTCAGAGCCAAAGGGTGTCTATCCCCTCCCCAGGGTTTTGACAAAGAAATAACCCAGTTAAATACAAATCCCTAAAGGCAGATTGCGTGTGACTGCTAACAAGTTACAGAAGGAAAGGTTACTTATTCACGCTGTTACAGTAAAACTTAAACTACCCTTGCATGAAACAGAAAGGTTCTGGAGGAGTAACTCGGTAAGTGACAACAAGGAGCAAAAAGCAAAGTGAGCAACGATCTTGAAGAACAAACTGAAGGAGAAACACGGAACTGGAAACATTAAATTGTGCATCTACTCCCAGAAGAAAGCAACAGTTCCTCTTATCTATTTCCCCCACCACTGCAGCACACTTGTTCCTGAAGCAGATTTTTACCAGGTAGATCTCTTCCCTATTTTACTGAGGTCTGAGAACTCACTGAGTGGACTTGGGGAACTCCAGGAGAACACTAAATTATAATTTATTTCTGCAGGCTTTTTTAAAAATTCCCTAGTTACAACTATTTAATTGCTCAAGGTGTTCAGTGACTGTGGAACTGATGAGAAAGGACAGATACTGGGGGCAGACACTGAAATAAATCCCTGCCAGCCTGACCCACCCCAGGCTCAGTATTCACAGCATGGATGAACCACAGCAAAGAGCAAGAGATTTTTCCAACGATTCCTATGACATAAGTATGATTAACCCTTGCCTTCTGCACTGTGCTCAGCTTTGCTTATTTCCCTCTGATTTCTGACAGAACCTGCTCTTCCTTCAAGCCAAGATCTGTGTATCAATGGAAAACTGGCTGCCATCAACAAGCATCGATAGCATTTACAGCTAAAACTAGAGTGTTCAACTGGAAATTCCAACTGAATACTTGTGTGCAAAGTCCTTGCAGAAACTATAGGAAAGAAGAATAACCAGATATAAGTTTCATTCTCAGAGGTTACATTCAATGCTGCTCCAGAGCAGCTCTGCTGACAAGAAAGGCAGCCAGTGTGACTGTTAATGCGGTGGTTCTCAATCTGTAGTTTCCCTACAAATGCCAGCACCGATGCCCCCATGTTAAACAGAAAATTTCCTGTGACCTGTTACAAACTTAAGACAGCTCTGCAAACCTCTGCTCACTGCCTCTCAGGTGCCCCGAGCTCTCCAGCACAGTAGGTGAAAGGCTACTCCAAGGGAGGCGAGCGATTCTCACCTCCTTTAGCGTGGTAAGTTGGGATAAGGCAGCAATCTCTTTAATAGGTATGATACCAAATAAACCACTTAACATAGTCCTCTGTGACCTTCAGGCATCCAAGTAAGGATCCCTTCCTGCTCTACAGCTGCCAGAACAACCTTGACATTTCATCTACAAATCCTTTTAGGTGCTGAAGTTTACTTTTCCTGATGACAGTGACACTAACAATATTCCAGGGGCTTTGTCATTCTGCAGTTTAACCTACCTCCTATGCAGGCTGCTGACAAACTTAATTTGCAAACCAAGTGCAGTTCCTTTCACTTTAGAGTAGCTGCCCTGCAGCACCCAGACACTCCCCTCCCCCCAAAAACTAAAAATCAAGATTTGCAACAAAAGAACACCTGTCAAATTTTAACTCTGCAGTGAACAGTTTCCTGCTGCCAGACAAGTTTTTCCTTACTCCTGAGGGACAGAAATAGTTTGGAAGAGTCAAGTCACACTGGCTACACCCAAACTTGTACCCAGCACAGACATTGTATAAGTGATGCTGTCACGGGATGCGCATTGGCTGCTGCAATGTTTCAATAATGAGTCACACAACGGCTTGGAAAATCCATAAAAAACGAGCAAAGGCATCAGGAGCCTGATAAGGCTGGAATAAGCAAGAAAAGGCAGATCCCAAAATTAAGGAAAAAAACTATCACCAGCATGTGACACCTCAAAATTTCTAGTGGGGAAAACACTGGATTTAATGTTTACTTTTGGTAAATTAGTGAAAACTGTTACAAAACTGTTGAAGTTAATTTTAAAAATTTGGCTTGTTCCCTATGTAGTAAAAGCCCTACTTACATGCTAATGAGAAAAACCAGAGGTGTCAGTTCCTGAAGAGTTTCGGTTTCAGCTTTGAAAAAAACATTTCTGTCCTCAAAAGTTCCAAAGGCATCAGACATGAAGCAGCACAAAACGTCTCCCGTATCTCTGTGAGAGATCTCAATACTCTGAGGATCTGAACACCCAAGACACCAGCAGTGAATGAAGAGAAAAGTACATCGTGGTACAAGCAGCAGAGAAAGGACACACAGGCCTGAATTGTAAAGCTCTAGAGATTAACATTAGCAGTAAAGCCATTTCCTTTTCTCAGGGTGATCCCTAAGGAAAAGCTCCTGTTTTGAGCTTCTTGTTTCTCCCTGTGCTCAGAATGGGAAGAAAACATGCGAATTTGACAGGTATGTTCCAGACAAAAGCAAAAATGAGACAAAACCCTCAAGAATTCAAGTACACCGGTAACAGGCCTTATCAAGCCTTGAACAACTACGGGAGGACTGGAGATAACCTGAATTTTCATAAACTTTCTGCTGATCTTACTGTGAAAGGATAAAGCTCAGCCTAGAAGACACTGTTAAACATTCAGCCTTTGAACTATACAGTACACATACAACAAAAGAAGTGTTTAGCATTTTGATTCTGCTATAAACACCCTGCCAAGTCAACTCTTGTTTGACCTAAGAAAATGAATCCCCAAGCACTCATGCCAAACGGCTGGGAGTAGTTCTTTCACTGTTCCACCACACCCAATCCATCCCACACAGGCAGGCTTTCCATACACTGGTTCTAGAAAACACTGGCACAGAGGAATTTTAAATTAATTATCTGGCTTAGCTTTGTCACTGATGACTACTCATTCCAAGTGATACACTTGAAATTTACTGTGTCAAGTGTTCACTTTGGCTCAAACCACGTGAGCCTCTTCCCTAAATGTCAAAAAATTAAGTGTGAAACCCAACAGTGCAGCTCAGGCACTTTTGTTGAGGTGCAGAGTTAGGTACTGAGGTAGCACAAAATTTACGAGGGTCTTTCAAAAAAAAATCATTAAGGAACCTCAGATTTGTGATGGGAGTGAGAGGAATTGAGGGCAGGAAAACACTGGTGGTGCTGAAACTGTCTCTGCAGCAGTGCAAAAGGGCTGGTTGAGAGAATAAAGAAATTATCCCAGCAGCAGAATCTGGGAGAAAACTACTATGTTTGTAAACGTAAGAGCTACAGATGAAGAAAAACCATCAAGTTACAAGCATCAAAACCCACATGAACATTCCTGTTTTTGCAGAAAGCACAGAGATTTTGGGTTTTCAGTATGCATATTTAAAAAGCAATAAAGAACGGACATAAAAATAGCTTTACCGGGGGAGAAAAACCCAAACCCGAACAAACTAACAGCTTTTCTATTTAAATGACTTGCTTTTTGGTACTTAAGACATCCTGGTCTGCTGCCCTCTTTGCTGTTTGATCCTTAAGTGGAGCTACAATTCTGTTTGTTTCCAAGTTGCCATGAAAATTAATGCAAAGAGCAACTTAAGAAATGCAACTCTCTGTTGATTCCAGCAGCAACACAAGACAAACTGTAGGTCCACATACAGTAATTACCAAATATGGCCAAAACCCCCTAGATATCATCAAACGGGGCTAAATCTATCCCTTCCCCTTTGAAGTGAAGTCCACTTCAAAGTACAGGAGATTCTCTTAAGGGCAAACACCAATTGCTCAGTTATTTATCAGTGCTGGCCTAGCATGAACTTTAAAGGCAGCCAGGATTAGTCACATGCTAAAGGAAGGGTGTCCAACAGCTAATTCTAATCCAAAAAAGTTTATCTGGAAAAGGCACCACAGAGAAGATGGAGAGTGTCTCAAATGCACGCACCAACCTTCCATCCACATCTTGAAAGCTGTGGCATCACTTACAGTAGCAGCTGCCTTGAGAATAACCAGCAATAACTGTTACCTAGCACCAACTTACAGCTTCCTGAGGAAAATGTCTCGGCTCTATTAAACGGCAACCAAGTTACAATGACAGCGCCAAACTGAAGAATCACCAACCACTTCCAAAGCGTGAGACACCACAGTGTAATCCCACCGGTTTCAAATAAATAAATGCAAAAAAAAAAAAAACCCACAGACAGGGGCAGGGAGGAGGAAGCTTTTTGTGAAGTGTCAAAGTTTTAGTGAAAATTTGCCTCTGGTAGTTACACCACAACTAACTTGTGCAGAGTGTCAGTCAGCCAAATTCAACCTTGAGTACACCGGAGAAAGGTCAAGCACTGTCAAAAACAATGTTGCCCATAGTCTGAAGATTCTATTGATTATCTGTAATTATTCACTACTTCTACAATTTGAACCCTTAAGATTTATTTCACCCGTGATTCTAAAGCAGAGAGCGCAATCAGGCCAGAACAAACAACGAAACTGAAGTTTGACATTTGATTCCAGTCTCAATGTCACTCTGCCTTTCACTTGACAAGGACATCGCACGCGTTAGAATCAGGAAGTGCCTGTTCAAGCGCTCTTTTCTGTGGAAATGCAATGCACGGGGCTGGGTTAGGTTTTTAAAGAAAAGACAGAAAGTGAAACGCACTCGGAGCTGTTTCTCTGAGTTTTGGAGCCACCGGGCCTTACAGGCACCCACAGGTGAAACGCCCAGGCTGGGCCCGGACACCCGGCACACACAACCCCCCATGCCAAACGCGGACAGAGCTGCAACAAAGAGCACGAGAGCTTCCTTGGGAAGCTAAAAAAGCGAACTCATGGTGACACTGACAGGCAGAACCAGCTCCTTTGTCTGCGACCGGAGGTTGAGCCGCTCGCCATGTGCAGCTCCGGGAAAGAGGGGAGGTCACACAGTGAGGCCGAAGCCACCTCAGCCCCCGGCCCAGGCACTTACCCAGCACATCCGCGGTGCGGTGCCGCGCCACGAAACAGGCGTCATCCCCATAGCACATGCCTTTCTTGAGGATGCCCTTGCGGAAATCTTTGCCGAAGCCACAGCTGGCCGTCACCAGGCTGTAGTCGCGGGAGTCTGTCTGCGAGAGGCCGCCCAGGACCGCCCGCGCTACCAGCCTGCCGTAGGAGAGCACCGAGAACATGGCGTGGGGCGCCCAGCAGCCGAGCGCCAGGAACGCGGGGAGCCACCGGCGCAGCCGCCTCCTGCCCGCCGAGCGCCCGCCGCAGGGCGCCAGCCTTCCTTCCCCTGCCCGCCGGCCCGCGCCGCCGCTGCTCCGAGCCCTGCCCGCCGCGGACCCTCGTCCCTCCGGCTGCGGTTCACCCGCCCTCGCTGCCCCTCACGGCCCGCACGCTGCCCCTCAAGACCGGGCTCGCCGGNNCCGGCAGCCCCCGCGGCGCCGAGCGGGGTCCGCGCCCCCCGCGCGCCGCCCCCGCCGGGCCCCGCCGCCCTTCACCCGCAATTAGCGCAATTAACGTTCTCCACACCGGGCCGAGCGCGGCTGCGCCTAACCCACATACTTGCCCCTCCACGCCCCGCGTGTCTCGCGTGCTCCGAATAACTCGCGGGGACTCGCTGGCCGCCGGTGCTTCGTGCCTGCTGAGGACGGTTATGTGAGTCACGCCGCGCAAAAATGTGGGTTTTTTTTTTTTTTTTTTCAAGGATGACTCGCCCTGTTCTCCCCGGCTCGGTGCGGCCGGGGACAGAGCCAGCTCAGCGCCGCCCGTGAAAGGCTTCTCTGTAGATCCATGGAAGCGCTGGCAGTTAATCCATTTTGGTTAAGGAACGTGAAATGCCAAACAAAAACCCTCACGAGAAGGGCGTGTTGTGCAGTCATCACTCAAACCCCACTAAAACCACGTTAATTGTCGTTGAGCGTGACACAAAGCTCTCAGCTGGACGACTTCAACAACTTCAAGGCAGCAATGCTGTAGAAAACCCACAATGTTCAAAAAGACCCAATTCCTCATTTTCTGCAGCTCGGTTTTCCGTGCTGCTCGTGGGTGTGCAAAAAACGGCTTTGTCCCTTTGGAAGTTCCCAGCAGGTTGCTCTGCAAATTCGTTTAATTCCTCTGGGTACACGTCTAGAGGCTGGTGCCACTTACATAACCCGAGACACGTAAATAAGAAACAATAGAGGTGTCAAATACAGCAGAGGCAGGTGTGAAACCTGCCCCCCGAGCTGCCTGCAGTGAAAGGAAGAGCTCTGTGCCACAATCCACCGACCCAGCCCACGGGAACGCTGCTGAAGCACCCTCATTAACACACGGGAGGCATTTTGCTCCTTGTGTACCTTGACAGAGACAATATTACCCCCCTTACATTGCTAAAAGGCTTAAGCAATGCATGAGAATTATCCAGCTAAAGCTGAAATTGTATCCAAACTTATTAAAAAATTAATCCTCCTTTTAGAACGGGGAGAAAGAGAATGAACACGAGGAGCAGCCCAGGCCCAGTTTGATGGATTAGGGAATGGCTGCACAGCTGAATGTGCCAATGTGTTGGAGATAAGGGAGTGCTGCTGCCAGGGCCTGACAGGGTGTGAGAGCAGACAAACAAGGTAGCTCATCTCAGTGCCTCACACCCTCCATGACTTTATCAGGAAAGAGAAGCACATAGCTGCAGAGTTTCCCCCACAGAATCATTCTTTCCCCTCCCTCAGTCTCGTTCTTCCTCCACCTTGTCCAGGTCCTTTCTAGTTCAAGTCCAGCCTGGCCTAACCCTTTGTTCTGTACTGCTGCCTGCAGTGCCCTGAGGCAGCTCAGGTTGGTGCAAGGTGACCTGTCCTGCATTACTTGGCTGTGCTGCTCAACCTGTAATCCCCCCCAGCTAAAGCTGAGTTCTCCATGCCTCAATCCCAAGTTTCCCAGAGCTGGGAGGGTTCTCTCAATGTGCCACTTTGCCCGGCAGCCATGGCTCACAGGCTGAGGAACTGCGTGAGCTCAGGGCTGACAAACTCATTTGGCAGAGCACGACTCTGTGCTTCCATAAGTGCTCCCAAGCCAAGACACACCGTGAGCTCTTCACACTCCTCCGTCCTTGAAAGTCCTTGAAACAGCCTCCCCAGGGAAGTGGTGGAGTCACCATTCCTTGAAGTGTTCAAAAAATGAGTAGACGTGGCACTTTGTGACACAGTTTAGGGGGCATGGGGTTATTCGGTCAAAGGTTGGGCCTGATCTTGGAAGTCTTTTCCAATCTTAATCCCATGATTCTACCCCAGGTCACCCACCCAAGTCTGTCCAGACAGCCAGACGACCTCATAATTCGCATGGTAATTAGTAACCTTTGATGAACTCTGTCACTCCTGCATGAGGACGCTGTGCCCAGATGAAAAACTGCTCCTGGTTTTCATTCAAAGGATCTCTGGGCTCCTGTGAGACAAAAACCCAACTATTTTTAATAAAATACTTCGGAACTGGTTTTCCCCGCTGTTCAGTGTCAGTCTGTATAGTTCTCCCTGTAAATCCCTCCCAGTCCATGCCCTGCTGCCTTACTCAGTGTTATTCCTGTACCCTGAGGGTCGATATCCTGCCAAGTGATATTTGTTTAAAATTCCCCAATGCACAAATTTGGCACAAAAATTGGAGCAAAGGGCATCCCCCTGGTTACTGCAGCTGGGTGGAATCTTCCCACCTCAAAGTCCAGGATCTATTTACATCAGCTCACTTAAGCTGCAAAAACAGAATGAACTCTTCCTGCTAGGCTTGCTCCGAGCAATAAATGCACCGGGGAGTGCAAAGCAGAAGTGCTGCACAAAGTAATCAACTGCTGAAGGCACAAGCAGGTTTTCAGCTTGTTTTAAAACTGATTCACTTGCAGCTGACGTCAATCCTCCCTCCCAAGTATCTTAGCCCTGAGACTGGAGTGTGTGATAAATATTACCTGTAATGCCATCTGCTGTACGGACTGCCCCGGCTCCCATCTATTTATTTAAGGGCTAATGTTGTGCTAGACCAGAATGCAGTTTATTTCAGCCTGGTTTGACTTTGTTTGGACTCTTAGTTCCAAATGCCTGTCCACTTGGGCTTTTAAAGTGATCTGTCACAGGGCAAACCGGACGTTAGCCCTGAAAAGATGAAGTTCAAGACAGCACAGCTGAATTAAACAGAAAAACTCACGTGAGAAGGACCATATGAGACTTCCCACATGAGGAGTCAAGAGAAGATGCAGAGTCAGAAGATCACCAACAGGAATCACAGAATGGTTTGGAAGGGACCTCAAAGATCATCTCATTCCACCCCCTGCCATGGGCAGGGGCACCTTCCACTATCCCAGGCTGCTCCAAGCCCCATCCAACCTGGCCTGGAACACTTCCAGGGATGGGGCAGCCACAGCTTCTATAATGCTTAAATGCACATCAGAATCTTGCTGCTTAAATCATAATTAAAACAGTAATAGAGCAAATCCTTGAACATGTTTTTTAATAAACAGGAATCTACTGCATCTCAAATTGCTTGAATTTTCATTTTATAGGACCTCCCACGTGAGGATCACAGTGCCCTTTTTAATTATTAATGATCTCATGTTGACAGGATAAATTAAAATCTCTCTGATAGGGAACGAGCATTATTTATTGATGTCCTGATCTTATCCTGCACACTTGGAGTTGCTCTTTGGAACCTGTTTCAGAAGCCCAACACCAGGGTGGGTTTTGTGGTGGGGGTTTTCCAAATGGTTTTTCTTAGATGTGGCTTTTGTCTTGCCTTTCTCTGCATGACAACAGTAGTTTTTTTCTATTACAGCAAGTATTGGAAGTGGGTTTAGGTGAACTGTTGCTGCGAGTGAAGCCCTGACACTCCTGAGTAGAAAAAAAAGGTCATGAGAAAACCAGATTAATTCCATCCTACTTTGCTTTTGAACAGTTGCCCACTTCTATTCCATTTCAATGGTAGATGCTGTAAGAATTAATACCTCTTTATTCATCCAGCTCCTGCCCACATTCATCCAGGGTGCAATCTGTGCTTTCAGATTTCAGCAAGGCTTGGTTTTCATCTTGGAGTCTGGTCCCCTGTGCACCATCAGCTTTGCCAAGTAATTCTGGATGCAAGAAGAATGTATTAAATTCTGTTTTCCCTTGTGCAATGTCACCCCTCCTTTTTTACTGATTTTAAAGGCAACAGAAACATGTAAACTAACAAGCAGGGGTGTTTTAGTATTAATTATCTCATGGCACTGCAGTGGAACAAGAACACAGATCACAACCAGTGATGATAAATAAACCAAGCATCACTCTCCCTCTAAGCCTGCCAAATAAATTCCAAGTTTCCAACTTTGCAGGACTTGCAGGGAGGAGAAACATCTCCATCCTTGTTCACTTACCATGTGGGAGCTTAGTCAAGAAAGCTGCAGGGGCTGTAAGCCCCTAAATCAGCTTCATTCAGAGGGAGGTTGTATCTCAGCCACGTGTCCCAGCTGTCCTTCCTGCAGGATTGCCTCTGTTTTTATTCCTGTGCTGTGGGACAGCAAAAGAGATGGAGTTGTAAAGATTCCCAGGATTTCCTCCAAATACAGGCATATATTCTCTTCAGTGGCTGCAGCCAGTCCTGGTACAGCCTCAGTGAGAAGCAAAAAAAAGTCCTATGGTGCCATTTCTACAGTTCCTTTTCAAAATGGAAATGTTTGAAGTCACTCTTCAAGCTTGAAAAAAGTAACAAACCCAGCACCAGTAACAGCATTTTGGCCGCCTCAGGAACAGCAAAGAAACAAAAGAGACTGAATACACCAGCTCTTCATCCCCATGGAAGAAGGTAAGCACAGGGATTTTGGGTTACATTGCACAAGGAAGGCAGGTTGGAGGTTATTTTTGGTGAGGTTATTTTGGGGTGTAAGGTCTGAGGCAGAGTGGAGCACAGCGGGTTCTCACCTTTGTGTCACCATGTCCTGGGAGGAACGAGGCCTTTCCATGGGGAAGGATGACTCCAGGATTTTGCCACATGATGTGGAGCTGTTTCAAATCCATCCTGGACGAGCTCTTCGATACCATCAAACGACCTCGGTGGCCTGGCAGACAATGCTCTGTCTTGTGTAACTCCTCACTCCTGTGATGTGGACACTGCAAAGGAGGGGCACTGTGGAGTTACCTCCATTTTCAGTGGATGGAGCTGGAATATTAGAGCTTTTTGGGGTTTTGTTGCCTCCTCTTTGAGGTGACAGTAATGAACCTGGTCAGGGAAATAAAACAGATCAAAGAATCGTGGAGTTCTTAAAGGTTGGAAAAGACCTCTAAAATCATTGAGTCCAACCATCACCCCAGCACTGCCATGTTCACCACTAACCACGTCCCCAAGGGCCACATCCACACGTTTTTTTGAATGCTTCCACAGACGGGGACTCCACCGTTTTCCTGGACAGCCCCTTCCAATGCTTGACAACCCTTTCCATAAGGAAATTTTTCCTGATTTCCAACTTGAGCCTCCCCTGGCACAGCCTGAGGCCATTTCCTCTCCTTCTGTCACTTGATTCCAGGGAGAAGAGCCCCATCTCCATCCACCTCACTGTGCACATGAAAAGGTTACTAACAAGATTAATGAATATGCTCACTGAGCACTGAGGACCCACAGCATCTTCAAAAGGAGAAACTTTTAACACTTAAAAAATTACTTCAAGGAAAGATTACTAAAGTTGCAAAAGTATGTGAAATACAGAATTTTATGTCTCACAAGGGGCCATTTCTCCTTTTTTTTTTTTTTTTTTAATGTGGGGCCTTCCAATAGCTTTTTCCCAAACCACCTACGTGGATTACACTTGGATCACTACACCTGAAACCCCTCCCGGGGCGCTGAGGGGGCACCGACCCCTCATCACCGCCGGGCTGGGCTGTTCCTGAGGGCGCTGGGTGGCACAAGCGGCCGCGTGGCACCACCACGACGGCCATACCCAGCCAAAAACCTGCGTGTGACCTCTCCCCGAGGCTCCCAACGCTGGGGAGCGATGAGGTAGTCCGAGGACGGCTGAAGGACCCGGAGGTGGGCCCAGCCCATCGCCTCCCCTCACCCGCCATCTTCCCCAGGGCGCGGCCCGCCCCCTCCGCCCCCCCCCCAGTCTCGCGAGAGGCGGGA